>CM051260.1:5689647-5812147 GCA_027921565.1 Artemia sinica | reverse complement strand
CAACCAAATAGGAAGTGTTTTGGAATGTAGACTACAATTTAAATTTCTAGGAATTCATTTATTTTAATCCTACTTTATCTGAATTTTAGTTACGATAGCAGAAAACGTGAGAATTCTTAATCATACACACGAAACACATGATTGCTTCATGTCCAAAGACTATATGATTCTCCAGAAATAATGACGCTTTATTACAAAAAAACAAACAAAAAAGACACACATAGAAACGGCTTTTTTCTTTCAATGCACTAAAAAGTGAAAGCTGAAAATTTGTTTTTCCTACTAATCGAATAGTTCGTAGTAACGAACTGTAAGTAAGCAGTGACTCGTGCTAATCATAACACAAACTCTTAAAAAATGAGTTTCAATAACACTATATACACTAAATTAATCAGACCTTTTCATTGTGATTCCAACTATGAAAAATGAAGTAAGTTTAAAGCTACACACCAAACGTCCCAGCCTAGGACAAATTGGCTGATTTTTGAAAAGGGGAGACACCCCCAAACGGAAAAGTTATTTTGACGGAAATTTACGGCATCAAGGTCAGCACATCAGAATTCAATTGTAGATTTTTCATTCCAATATATATAAAATTGCGAATGTTTATTTTCCAAGAAGGCTGATCACGGACACATGTTCGTTTGTTTTTCTTTTTTTTTCGGGGTGATTGTATTCAGCCAATGATGCTAGAATATCACTAGAGGGCACATTCAAACAAAAATCGAAATTTGTGTTACCGTTTTTAAGTTGAAAGAAATTGTGCAGCAAAGTGGCATTTTCAGCTATGGTGTGGCACGAAACAACGATTTTGGCCCAAACAGGGCCATAAATCTATCAAGTATAAATTGTGAGATACTCAACCAATTTAAAATTAATTTCTTAAACCACATTGGCCTGGCATAGTATAAGAAAAGGAAACGATCAAAAAGGGGGGTTTTTAAGGCCAAACGAGAATGCTGAATAAACAAACAAAACGGATATTTCGAGAGGACAACCGCCTCTCTTCTTCAGCGCGAAACGAAATAATATATTCAAGGAAAGTGCCGAAGAAAAAGAAACAACAAAAACAAACGCGGAAAGTCAATTTGAAAAGAACCAAAAAACCAACGAAAAAACAAAAAATTTAAAAGATGAGTAAAATTCAATAAGAGCCAAAAATTATAAGAATTAAAACCAAATACCTAACAACCATAAAAGCGAGCCATTCGCCAGTATCCGTCGACGGCAGTTAATAATTTTTGGGATTTTGTGCAAATCGTGTATATTGGTGAATGACTCGCTTTTATGGTTGTTAGGTATTTAGTTTTAATTCTTATAATTTTTGGCTTTTATTGAGTTCACCTTGGACACTTATCTTGGATTTCGACTCCTAAACCAGCAATTGGTTACTAGTTAATCACCCCTTCAATCCCCGTTTTTTTAAATTCAGTATTAACATTCACATAATAATGTTTTGGGAATGATAATCATCCTGCTAAACCGCAAGTCATCAAATATTTATCAGACGGAGGGGACCTGAAATTTCAAAGTTAAATTTTAGGGTCTTCATTTCTACGGTTTTCAAGGTGAATTCCTCGTATCCTTATCGTATCCATCCCTGCCCATATTTTTCGTAGTCCTCGTATACATCCCTAAATCTTTTTTGTAGCGATGCCCACAGTAGAATCCTGTAGAGGGGACAATAAGAGGGAACACAGAGGGACAATAATGTCCCCCTCATGGAAAAATAAGAATAAAATAAAATGTATATAAACAGGAAAATTATAAACATTCCCATTAAAATTTTGGTAAAAACAAGGCTTCTGGTACCAACTGCCTCCGCCTTGTGAAATTTACTGAAATCATTAATGAATCCCCTCTCCCGCCTCTCTCTCTTTTGTTCCAGTAAGCATAATAATGCAATCCTATATTTTAAGCAGATAATATATAATATATTATTGCAATAAGAGGGGTGCCATCGCCTTGCAGCATTAACATTACATGCTTAGTCCAAAAATATTTCTGAGAATGTAGGAAGATTAGATATTAATTTTTATCCCCGTCCTCTCAGCCTCCTTACAAGGCTGTATACTGAATTTTTTTTGGGGGAGGGGGTAGAATAAATAGTTGTAAAAATGCTTCAAAAATGTGTATGTGTATTTTTGTTACGCACTGTAAAAAAATTTTTTGAGATTCAACAAAGATTGTGTGTAATGTTTATCGACAGGAAAATTGGAATTTCAACAGCTTAAAGTGAATATTAGAGACCATTTTGGAATTCCATTGTCATAATTCAATGTCCAATCTGTTGAGAAAACAAACATGTTGGATTCCCATATCCGAATTGAATTTTGAAACACAATATGTTGGATTTTATGATCCTTATTGGACTTCCATCTTGTTTGTTGTATTTCCTGTTCATTAATTGGATTCCCATTACAATCGTTGTTCAATTTATTAGGCCTACACTCTTGTTGAACATTAAACTAGGATGTTCTAACAGCTGCCAGGAATGGTCCTAAATGACAAGTTTCAGATACAAACCAGAACAGTTCTTTCTCCTGCTCAGGGACAGACTTTTCCACTAAGCATGAAGTTTCGTGGAATCGTGGGTTTCCATCGAAACCCAGTAATCATACTACAGATATAATCCCGTAAAGTTTGATATTAACATTTAATAAGTCCGGTCTTGTTGTTTATTTAAAAAAGGCCGAAAAAGATTGTTTCTCTTTTATTAATACACTGTAACTATTTCATAAGCCATAAGTGATTAAATATTCATTTGATATTCTTCCATTGCTCCGAAATATTAATTATAAGTGACCCTCCAAGATAAAATTCACCAGTAAGTTGACGAAAATACATTTACATCCTTCCCAGGCTCGTCCAACACTGTAAAAAAAAATTGTTTGAGATTCAACAACAATTGTTTGTAATGTTTATCAACAGCA
Source organism: Artemia sinica (assembly GCA_027921565.1). Classification (NCBI taxonomy): domain Eukaryota; kingdom Metazoa; phylum Arthropoda; class Branchiopoda; order Anostraca; family Artemiidae; genus Artemia; species Artemia sinica. The sequence continues at coordinate 5,809,214 of CM051260.1, read as the reverse complement.
AAATTTGAATTTCAAAAGCTTAAATTGAATATTAGAGACCATTTTGGAATTCCATTATCATTATTGAATATCCAATCTGTTGAGAAACAAAAATGCTGGATTCCCATATCCGAATTAATTTTTCAAACACAATATGTTGGATCTTAGGATCCTTATTGGACTACCTATTCTCTAATTGGAATTCCATGACTATCGTTGTTCAATTTATTAGGCCTACAATATTGTTAAACAATGTGCTAGTTAAATGTTCAAACAGCTGCCAAGAATCGTCCTCGATGACCAGTTTCAGATATAAGCCCGAACAGATCCTTCTCCTGCTCAGAGACCGACTTTTTCACTAATCATGAAGTTCAGTGGAATTGTCGGTTTCCAGTGAAACCAGTGGGTCCACTTGCCCGGATTTTGCAGAACAAACCGAATTTTCAAGCCCCTTGCCAGGAAAAAAATTATTTCCAAGAATCAGGAAATTTAGTCAGGGATCCGCACGAGAGAAATGTTTATGCTTCAGGTTTTGGGTGATCAGCAAGCAGCAGAAGGCTTGAGAACCCAATCTGATGTAATCGATCATGCTGAATACGAAAAGCAACGTTATATAGTCGACAAGGAGGTGCATCATACCAGTTTCTTCAAACTCCCTGAAAATCCACCATGCGTGTTGGAAAAAGTCACCAACGTGATTCGCCGAGGACTAGGTACTTATTGCAATGAGCAGCTTATCGAGATTTTGAAGAAAATCCCCTTTACAGTGATGATAGATAAGACCACAGATATTTTTATACAGAACCAGCTTGCTGTGGCAGTTGTGTGGTGTGGGGAAAGGCTTAATATGCAGGCTGACCTCTTAGATCTCATAGAGTTTTCTGCTGGAAGATGAAAACTCTGTTTTTAGCAGGATTACAGCTCAGTATTCATGGGTCACCTGCGTAAAATATAATAGCCACACGATTCATCTTGTAGCCTCTTACACTTGCAAGCACCTACTCAAGCAGCTAGAGGATCTTTTCAGATCCATTTACACTCATTTTAGTGTCAGTGCCAAACGCCGTCTGACCTGGAGCTGTTTCAAACTTTTACGTAGAAAGATATGCGGAGCATCTTAGTACCTGGCCAAACCAAATGGCTGTCCCTAAAGATGTGTAGATAGGATGTTGTAACAATGGAAGGCTCTAGCGTTGTATTTTGAGCTAGTATCTCTAGAAGACCCGACGCATGCTAATGACCGCGCCCTTCTAGCTTTGAAAAACTCCTTACTCTGTATCCAAATCGAATTTCAAAGTTATGTGCTTGAACTCTTTTGCAGCTTCAACTTACTCAACACAGAGTTAAAAAGTGCTTTTCCACAAGATCAAACCGGAGGTTGAGACTTTTCTCAAAACACTGGCGATGAACTTTATGAAACCCAGCTACGTCCGCAGAGCGGGAACGGTCGTCCTTGAATTGAATTCTCTGCTAGAAGACGAATATTTACCCCTGTGTGAAACATACCTTGGTGTTGCAGTTCATGAAGGTCTCGAGACTTTGCAATCGAACGATCTTACACGACCTTCACAGTCGTCGGTACTACTGATATACGAAGCAGCTAGGAAATTCTATGTTGAAGCCATACTTCAGATAAAAAGGCGATTTGTTTTAAATCAGAAATGTTTTTGCTAGCCGAACCCGTAGATCCAGAAAATGCCATGGGCTCGTCAGACACTCAGCTCTTGATGCTTTTGCTGAAAAAATACAAGAAGCCGGGTTGGAACGCCAAGCAAATTGTTGAAGAATGGAGGGTGATGCAGGTAACCAGGATCGACAAAGGTGACATTATTGACCTTTGGATGAGTGTGGGGGTGGTTAGAACGCCAGCTGGGGAACCTCGGTTTGGGAATGTTATATCGGTGGTTAGGTATTTACTCAGTTTGCTCTTTTTTTACGCTGTTTTTGATAGATTTTTCAGCGTCGTGACGAACGTGGAAACAGAAAAGCGAAACAAGCTGAAAATTGCTAGGCTAAGAGCCATTTTACCGTCAAAAATTGGCATCAAACTTGCCGAAAAGAACTCGAGTTTGTTGTGCTTGTATAGATGGCTTCTTGATAAAATAAAAAATGTGAAATGAAATGCTACAGTTGACGAATGTGAATGTGATAAATTAGTCTTAGATTGCAGTCGATAGATAAAGAAAACTAATATGAAAACTCAGCTCAGAATTGGCTCAAAAATACGAGTCACGGAGAGGAACCGTCGCCATCCTATCCTCCATTTTGCACAGCGAAAAACCTTGGGAGATGTGGCATGTGGTGATTAGTGTGAAATTTTCATCTTGTTCGACTTACTTTATCTATGGTGCAGTCTTGAAGTGCTGATGTGTCTGAGCCGGTTTGCTCGAAGCCTCTTGTTTTTTTTTTTTCTACTGGTCCTCTCATATCTGATATGTTTTATTTGTCCGACAGTGTTTGGGTCTTTTTTGTATGAAGATTTGAGAAGTAAAAGATTTGCAAACGCAACGTCTGAGGTAGTTCGAGGCTGTTGCGAATTGCAGATTTTCATTAAGGAGGCACACTTGTGCCTCTTTAAAGAGGCGACCCACCACAATGTTAAGCGATTTTTAGTTCTAGCGGTCGCAGAGAGACGGCGGTGATCGCATTTTGTAGTCAAGGCTCAAACTAAGAAACATGCAAAATTTCACCCCCCTCCGACTTTATCTTCATGGGGGAAAGTGGGCCGGAAGTTTCGACCCTCCCACCACAGCCCCCCTTTAACGTTGTCCGATCGGGCTGAAATTTAGAGGATAAGCTTTCCTAGGACCTGGGAGCTTATCCTCAAAATTTCAACTCAATCCGATCACTCCTTCCCTGTTTTCCAAAAACCAAATATAACCACTTAATGTTCATCAAGTTTTTTTTCTTATCAGCCACGCCTACAGGCCACAGTTGGCAACGGATCCGGGTGAATGAGGACTCATCCGAAGCGGAATTCAACCTGTTAGGGCCTTTTGATGTTTTCAGACCGAAAAAATTATCCCCAGAATTTATATTTACGAAAAACCTCGTTTTCCTATAAGAGCCCATGTTAATTTTTGAAATTTCTAAAAGCATAAAACAAAAGGCTGACAATTGTCACCCAATACTCTGTAGTAACTGAAAAGCCATGCCTAAAATATCGACTGTAACTGATACTAATGGCCAAAATTTGACGTGGCGTAAACCAAGGCTGATACTTGTCACCCAATATTCAGTAGTAACTGAAAATCCATGCCTAAAATATGGACTGTAATTGATGCTAAAGGCCAAAATTTGACATGGCTTAAACAAAAGACTGACCATCTTCGGAGCTTTGGGTACAAAATAATGATAAAATTACACTGTGGGTAAAGATTTTTTTGATTGGTTGATAATCATAGGCAGCGAAATAGCGCCGCCTAAGTAAAGAACAATGTGGGCACAATGTATTATTATTATTTTTGGTTCTTGGTCTTAGACCAGGGCACTTCGTATCGAAGGAGTTGTCGTAAAAACTTCGTAAAGGGCTCGTTTGATTGGAAATTGGAGTGGCTTGTGCCCTTTTTAATAGTCGAAAGTGATTAGAAGGCAACTAACACCCCTTCCACGCCCACCATTTCCCCAAACACACCCAATCAAAATTTTGAGATAGCCATTTTGTTCAGAGTAGTTGATTTTCAGATAGAAATATGTTTTTGACGAGGACACTCCCCCACAGCCCTAAGGGCAAAGGTTGTAAGATATGCCCTGGGGGCATACAAGGTTTTTACAGAAAGTGTTGTCGTAAAAACTTCAAAAAGGGCTCATTTGGTTGGAAATTGAAATAGCTAGTGCCTTTTTTTAATAGTAGAAAGTGATTGGAGAGCCACTAACTTCCCTCTCACGCCCACCTTTTCCCCAAACACATCCAATCAAAATTTTGAGATAGCCATTTCGTTCAAAGTAGTGGAAAGGTCCGGAAATTATGTCTAAGAGGATGACACTCCCCCCAACACCCTCAGGGTAAGGGTCGTGTTATGCCTTGGGGGCATATAAGGTTTTTATTGAAAGTTATGTCGTAGAAACTTAAAAAGTGTCATTTGATTGGAAAGTTCAAAGGGATAGTGGCCTTTTTAATAGTCGAAAATTGATTTGAGGGCAACTAACCCCTCTCTCACGCCCACATTTTCCCCAAACACATCCAATCAAAATTCTTAGATAGCCATTTTGTTCGACGTATTTAAAAGTTTAAGAAATTAGTTCTTTGAGAATAATAACCCCTTCAGAGCCCTCGGGGCAAGGGTTGTTATGCCCTGGGGGCATATAGGTTTTTATAGATAGGTGATGTTGTAGAAAACTTCAAAAAGGGCTCATTCGATTGGAAATTAGAAGGGCTTATGCCCTTTTTAATAGTCGAAAGTGATTGGAGGATAACTAAATCCTCTCTCACACCCACCATTTCCCCAAACACATCCAATCCAAATTTTGAGATGGCCATTTTGTTCAACGTAGTTAGAAAGTCTGGAAATTATATTTTTGAGGATGAAACTCCCCCCACAATCCTCAGGGCAAGGGTTGTAAGTTATGCCCTGGGGCATATTAGGTTTTTTTTTTTACGGAAGGCGTTGTCGTAGAAACTTCAAAAAGGAATCATTCGATTGGAAATTGAAAGGGCTAGTGCCCTTTTTAATATTCGGAAGAGATTGGAGGGCTACTAACCCTCTCTGACGTTCACCATTTCCCAAAACACATCCAATCAAAATTTGACATAGCAATTTTCTTCAAAGTAGTTGAAAGTTCTGGAAATTTGGTCTTTGAGGATGACACCCCCCAGCCCTCAGGGCAAGGGTTGTAAGTTATGTCCATGGGGCACATAAGCTTTTTATTGAAAGCTTTGTCGTAGAAACTTCAAAAGGGCTCATTCGATTGGAAATTGAAAAAGCTAGTGCCTTTTCTAATAGTTGAAAGTGATTAGAGAGCAACTAAGACCCCTCCCACGCCACCATTCCCCATGCACATTCAATCAAAATTTTGACATATCCATTTTGTTTAACGTAGTTAAAATGTCTGGAATTTAGGTCTTTGAGGATGACAACCCCCTCAAAGGTTGTAATTTATGCCCTGTGAGCATATAAGGTGTTTATAGAAAGCGTTGTCGTAGAAACTCAAAAAGGGCTTACTCGATTGGAAATTGAAAGGGCTAGTGCCCTTTTTAATAGTCGAAAGTGATTGGAAGGCTTGAATTTTTTTATAGTAAAGATCAATGTGGGTACATTGTATTATTAATTTTTTTTTTTTTTTTTTTTTTTTTTGTTTAGACCAGGGCACTTCATATCGAATGAGTTGTCTTACGAACTTCAAAAAGGGCTCATTCGATTGAAAATAGAACGGGCTAATGCCTTTTTTAATAGTTGAAAGTGATTGGAGGGCAACTAGTCCTCCCTCGCGCCCACTCTCCCCTTTGCCCATTATGTTTAAAACCTAAATGTTGCCTTAAGATTAAATCAAAATGCACTGTGTTAATTCCAAATTCCCAATAAGGCATCTCAGCAGTATCCCAAGAACGACTAAGGGCATTATGTTCAAACTTTCGAGGCTACTTCTGCTCTTAAAATTTAACCAAATCAAAATAGCGTAAGTGTATCCAAGCTATCATAGAAAGTAAGAAAATTTTTTCTGCGAATGGTATCAAGTTTTCTATTTCATGTCAACTAGAGGAGGTATGCAACTAAATTAAACACTATTATTTGTGTTCAGATTATTAAAAGGGGGTGTATGTTGTTAAAAATTGCTGAAAATTTTTCTCCATTATACAAATAGCAGGCCAAACTATAAAGTCTTAAAAAAACGAAAAGATTTAAAGAATTAATTTCTTTTTCCCTGAAAAGACTTTGTCAATATAAAACGAACAGAAATTAATTAAAAAAAAAAATCCACAAAATAAGTTTTTCAAAGAAAAGCAAAGAACTCCATTTAACCAAAAATTAGCAAAAATAAAATAAAATAATCTACCAAGCTTGAAACTACCATAAATCACCATCAATAAATAAATGAAACCCAACACGAACAGAAATCAAACAGTTCGCGGTAACGAACTGTAAGTAAGGAGCGACCCGGCTCAATGGTAACCGAAACTGTAGAAAACGGAATTTTGACACCAATAGATACATCAAAAGAATCAAATCTTAATACTGATTTCAAATATATAAGTTTCAGCAAGTTTATTCCTACCTATCAAAAGTTAGGCGCCTGAGAAAATTCGGCTGATTTTCAAAAAAAGGGAGAAAGACCCCCTAAAATTTATAGAACCTTAATGAAAATCACACCATCATATTCAGCGTATCAGAGAACCCCTTCTGCGGAGATTTCAAGCTCCTATCTACGAAAATGTGGAATTTTGCATTTTTTTGCCAGAAGAAAGATCACGGATGCGTGTTTATTTGTTTGTTTGTTTTTTTTTTTTTTTTCCAGGGGTGATCGTATTGACCCAGTGGTCCTAGAATATCGTGGAAGGGCTCATTCGAACGGAAATTAAAAGTTTTAGTGCCCTTTTTTAAGTGACCAAAAACAATGCAGGGCAACTAGGCCCCCCTCCCACGCTCATTTTTTCCCAAAGTCACCCGATCCAAATTTTGAGATAGCCATTTTGTTCAACGTGGTTGAAAATATGATAAATATGTCTTTTAGGATGACTTAATCCCCGAAGTCCCCAGGGGGAGGGCTGAAAGTTATGAACTTTACCCAATGTAACATATAGTATTGGTTATTGGGAAGTATACATACGTTTTCAGAGGGGATTTTTTCTGGTAGTGGGGGGGGGGGGGTCGATCGGGGGTTATGTGGGAGGATCTTACCATGAGGGGGAAGTTTTCATGGGAGAAGAGACATTGCTATGAAGGGGGCGCCGGGATTTCCCAGCATTTTTTAAATAAAGATCAGAAATTATATATAAAAAAAACAAGTTTTTTAACTGAAAGTAAGGAGCAACGTCAAAACTTAAAAACGGCAGAAAAACATTACGTATATGATTGGGTTCATCCTCTAGTCAATACCTCGCTCTTTAAGCCAAAGATTATTTAGTACTTTCATAAGAGCTATTTATTCTAATTAACGGCATTTGTGATTAAGGGGTCATTTTTAAAGAATTGGAACAAAATTCAAACTTTAGCTTAAAGAGCAAGGTATTGACTAGGGGCGAACCCTCTAATATACGTATTAAAAATATAAGAATATAGAGGTTCGTTACGTAAGTTAATCGTAAGTTAAGTATATTTATTACTAATAAAAACGTTCCTAAATAAAAATTAAACAGGTTTCGAGAAAGCCATTTAACCAAATAAAAGTAAAGTTAATATTCAAATTTTTTGTTTTATTATTCATGTACGGTGAGCCAAAATCAAAACTGCATTAATTCAAAAAAACGTTCAAAAATTAAATAAAAAAAAACAAGTTTTTTTAACTGAAAGTAAGGAACGACGTTAAAACTTAAAACGAACGGAAATTATTCCGTATATGAAAGGGGCTGTCCCCTCCTCAACGCCTCGCTCTTTACGCTAAAGTTTGAGTTTCTCACAATTCTATTTTTTTTAAACAATGAAAAACTTAGCGTAAAGAGCGAGGCGTTGAGGAGGGGACAGCCCCTTTCATATATGGAATAATTTCTGTTCGTTTTAAGTTTTAAACGTCGTTCCCCTACTTTCAGTTAAAAAAAAACTTGTTTTTTTATTTTATTACAATAAATAACCGAGTCGAGTCAAAACTCAAAACGAGCAGAAATTAACATGAGTAGGGCTCAAAACCCCGATGCCTTCCCAAGGCCAGAACATAATTTTTTCTTTACTGAAAAAAAAACACAAATGAATGAGCATTGTCAGTTTAATATACATATACTGATATTTAGTAATCAAAATGTTAATATTATTTGATTTATTGAAGTTATGAAAGTAAAAACATTATATTTATTTCCGGTAAAGTTTTCCACTATTCTAATTACTTTACTTTATAGATATGGACGTATTCGATAAACTCAATTCTTTTACCGCATATTTGTCCTTTTCGTGATTTTTTCTAAAGGGAAATGGGGATCTCTTTTCGCCTCCAGTAGCAACCGTGCTTCCAACACCGGGGTTTTTAATTCGGTTCATGTTTCGTTAGATTGAGAAATACGTTAGGTATTTCCCATCCGTCTCTCGACAAAAAAGAAGCGATTAAAGATTTTCAGAAAACCCCCCGAAAATGTTACCTTGTAGTCATTCTTTGTCTTTTATTAATTAAAAATCAAATTTTCCGACCTAGAGTAAAAAAAAAGATGTTTTTTCAAAGAAAAGTAAAGAGCATATGAAAGCATAAGATGAGCGGAAATCAAAATAAACAAATATATTAAACATAGACATATTCATGGAAAATTAATCTTAAAATAAGTAAAAAATAAAAATAAATAATCAAGTCAAACTTAACACGGAGAGAAATGTTGCGTTATTTGAGTTTTATTGACAACTATATGCATTTTGAACAGTGTTTTCGATTTTTTATCGAACATCGACGAAAAACAAAAATTAAATAAAATGGCCATAACAATCAAGATAACTGGAAAGAACTAATGAAAATGAACATAATTTTTAAGATAACAATGATATTAATTCCTGGAAAATCTTAGAAATTCAGGACTCACGATTTTATATAGTAGCTTTTATTGATTTTTCAATGTTACAACTATAAAAGAAAGAAGTTCAAAATACATTTGGTTTTCTGTAAAGGAAAATGACGCAACAGCTTTTAGAGGGTTTTTTTAAAGGGGGGGTCAGTATCCCTACTCCTGTTTGTAGTAGTTTCAGTCTGTTTTCAGTTTCACTTGATTATATCATTTTCATTTGTAACTTATTTTGCTATTCAATTATTCTTCTATACCAGTTCTGTTATATTTAGTTTTTATTATTTATTTTAATATCTGTTTATTTTGGGTTTAATTTATTTATTATAGTAATTTATGGTCATTTTAAGTTTGAATTATTATAAGACTATATTCATACTCAATTAAGTTTTCATATTGCTCTTTACTTTTCTTTGAAAAACTTCTTTTTGGAAAAACTCTTTTTAATTGATTTTGTTCGCTTTTTATTTCAAGAGTTTTATTGATGGATGATATTATGATTAATTTTTATTAATATGGTCAGTAATACAACCTGTATGCACATAATGTCTTTGGTTTAGTTCATTATCTCCGTCAAGATTCTATAAAATTATTGGCCGTTTCTGATTTGTTGCAGATATGCCATTTTGACAACTTGGATCCAAGTAGTATCTTTTGATTTATTCCAGCATTCCAGGAAAGTTTCAGCCTAATATCCTTTTCTGTTCCTGAGATGTTGCAGATACATCCTTTTGACAACCTTGATAAAAATATGTTCGTCTGATTTTGTTCGACATCCTTCTCAGCTTTCCCTTAATAGCTTCACCTTAATACCCTTACACGTTCCTGAGATATTTCAAATACGCTTTTTTTTGAGATCCTGGAGGCACATAGTATCTTTTGATTTAGTTCAGCATCCCCAAAACATTTTTCTGAAACTTTCAAATTAAGACACTTAGCCATTTCTGAGATATTAAAGATACACCCTTTCAATAACCTGGATGCACAGAAGTCTCTTTTGGTTTAGTTCGACATCCCCCTCAACGTTCCATGAAAGTTTCGATTTGGTACCAGCTGTTCTCAAGATATCGCAGATACACCATCTTGACAACCAGGATGCACATATTGTCTTTTGATTTGGTTCAAAATCCCACTCAACATTCCATGAAAGTCTTAATTTGATACCAGGCGTTCCTGAAATGTTGCAGATACCGTCCTTTTGACAACCTTGATGTACGTAGGGCTTTTTGATTTAGTTTAATATTAAACAAAAAAAAACAAGTTTTTTTAAACTGAAAGTAAGGAGCGACATTAAAACTTAAAACGAACAGAAATTATTCCGTATATGAAAGGGGCTGTCCCCTCCTCAACGCCTCGCTCTTTACACTAAAGTTTGACTCTGTCTCACAACTTTATTTTTTAAAACAATAAAAAACTTTAGCGTAAAGAGCGAGGCGTTGAGGAAGGGACAGCCCCTTTCATATACGGAATAATTTCTGTTCGTTTTAAGTTTTAATGTCGCTCCTTACTTTCAGTTTAAAAAAACTTTTTTTTTTTATATTTAATTTCTGATTGTTTTTTTAGTAAATGCAGGGGATGTTTCCCCCCTCTTTAAAAATCGAGTAAATTTTCTCAGGCTCGTAGCCTTTGATGAGTAATAAACTTAATAAAATTTATATATTTAGAATCAGCATTATAAACACATTCTTTTGATACATTTATTGACATCAAAATTCCGTTTTTTTAAAAGTTTCGATTACTATTGAGCCGTATCGCTTGTTTTTTTATTGTTTTTTTTTTTATTATGTATATGTTATTACGTATATGAGGGGGTTCTCCCCTTAGTCAATACCACGCTCTTTACGTTAAAAGTTAAAAAAAATTTTGATTCACAAACCCCTGAATCACAAAGGCCGTTTAATTAGAATAGATAGCTCTTTTGAAAGCACTAAAAAAAAAACTGTAGCGTAAAGAGCAAGGTATTGACTTGGGGGAGAACCCCCTCACATACGTTATAATTTCTGTTCGGTTTAAGTTCTAATATTCCTTCTTACATTTCAGTTGAAAAAACTTGTTTTTTTTTATTTAATTTCGGATCGTTTTTTAAATAATGCTTGGAAATCCGGCGCCCCCTTCATAGAAATGTCCCTTACCCCAAAGAAACATCCTCCACGGAAATATTCTCCAGATTAACCCCCTCGTCTAGCCCCCCCCCCTCCAGAAAAATCCTTCCTGAAAATGGTTGTATACTTCCCAATAACCAATAAATAATGCTGGCAAGTCCGGCGCCCCCTTCATGGCAATTTCCTTCCCCCATGAAAACTTCCTTCATGAACAGATCCTCCAACATAACCACCGACCCACCCTTCCCTCCCACTACCAGAAAAAAAACCTCCTGAAAACTTCTGTATACTTCCCAATAACCAATACTATATGTTAACATTGGGTAAAGTTCATAACTTTTAGCCCTCCCTCTGGGAACTTCGGGGGATCAAGTCATCCTAAAAGACATATTTATCATATTTTCGACCATGCTGAACAAAATGGCTATCTCAAAATTTTGATCGGGTGACTTTGGGAAAAAAATAAGCGTGGGAGGGGGCCTAGTTGCCCTCCATTTTTTTGGTCACTTAAAAAAGGGCACTAGAACTTTTAATTTCCGTTCCAATGAGCCCTCCTACGGTATTCTAATACCACTGGGTCGATACGATCACCCCTGGGAAAAAAAAAAAAAAAAAAAAAAAACAAACAAACAAACAAAAATAAACACGCATCCGTGATCTTTCTTCTGGCAAAAAATGTAAAAATTCCACATTTTTGTAGATAGGAGCTTGAAACCTCTACAGTAGGGTTCTCTGATACGCTGAATATGATGGTGTGATTGCCATTAAGGTTCTATAACTTTTAGGGGGTCTTTCTCCCTTTTTTTGAAAATCAGTCAAAATTTTATCAGGCGCGTAACTTTTGATGGGTAGCACTAAACTTGATGAAAGTTATATATTTGAAATCAGCATTGAAATCTGATTGTTTTGATATATCTATTGGTATCAAAAACCCGATTTCTAGAGTTTCGGTTACCATTGAGCCGGGTCGCTCCTTACTTACAGTTCGTTACCACGAACTGTTTGATGCTCCTCAACATTTCCCTAGTTTCAATTCAATAATCTTAGCCATTTCCGAGATATTGCAGATTCACCCTTTTGACAACCTGCATGAAAGTACTACCTTTTGATTTAGTTCCATATCCCTATTAAGATTTCCTGAAACTTTCAACTTAATATCCTAAGCCGTTCCTGAGATATTACAGATGAGCCCTTTTGACAACCTGGATACACATAGCGTGTGAAGACAAGAGAGGAAAGGAAATAATAAATGAAAAACAAAATCAAATAGGTGAGAAAATGAGGACTTTGTCAGCCAATTATGAAGACGAAAGAACAAGTAAATAATTCGACAAGGATCTCCGCCAAGTCGTCTTCAGTGCTAATAAAAAGGAAAAAAAGCAAACAATCAAAAAAAAAATCTAATCTTTCGAAGTGAATCTAACGAGAGCAGAATCGACACTGAATAAAAAAAAAAAAACAGCCAGAAATAAATGAAAGAAACATTCACCAATTGGACTGAATAAGTATCCGTTGCCTGGATAGACTTCGCCATTCTGAAATTTCGATATTCGTTAGGTATGCGGACGTGTTGTCTCAAATTAGACATGGCGAAAATATTGATTGAGTCTTTTGAAATTAAGTTGTTATAAATTGGGCTCAAGGAAATATCTCCGGTGTCTCTATTTATAGCCAAATTTCTGTTTATATATTTTTTGATCTCAATTACCTCTTTAAAAGATTGCGGTAGGCCATTTACAGTAGATATTAAAGTTGTCTCCTCAAAAAGAACCAAATGTGTAGGATTTTTAAAGATATGCAGGGCCAAGGCGGAATCAAAGTTGTCATTTATATTTTTGAACTTCAGGGACTTATTTATTGAGATTTTGTGTTCATGCAAACGTTCACCAAGTTGTTGATGGTGAACATAGCGTCTTTTGATTTGGTTCAACATTCCATGCATATCCCCACAAACATTCTAGTTAATACCCTTAGCCTCTCCAGAGATATTACAAATATTTCATTTTGACAACCTGAATCCACAAACTGTCTTTTAATTTAGTTCAAAATCCCCCTCAACATTCCCTGAAAGTTTTGAATTGATACCCTAAGCCGTTCCTTAGACAATATACAAGCCTCACTTTTTCATTATAAAACATATTTAAACAACTGCCATTTACAGTCCTTGCTCCAGGTGCTGTGGAGGCAGAACTATTGACTATTTTGAACAAAATGGACATCTTAAAATTTTGATCCTATGTCTTTGAAGGTTACGGGGGTGGGGGGATTAGTGAAAAAAGGATAGGAGAGAGGGGCTGGTTGCCCTCCAATCACTTTTAAGTCTCATAAAGTTTATTAGAACTTTCAATTCCCTATCAGCTGAGCCCCCTCCGCACTTCCTACAACCACCCCTTCCACACGAATTGGCCCTGAGTTCTTTAATATAGGCAACGCCATAACTTTGCCTCTGATATTGCTTTTGTCTGTGGTCTTTTAGGGATTTTTTCTGCTCCTTCAAATTTCACAACGTGGCACTTTTTTTCCCAAATCCTTCGAACACCTCTACAACCATAATCCAAAATGAAAAAACAGTTCTACTGCAAATTATACTGAATCCTGAGTGGAAACACCACTCTACACACAACACTGTAGGTAGATATAAATTTCTCTACAGTGATACACAACCACAATAGATCCCCATTGGATCCCCTGAACTATACACCCCACAGGCAAAGCTACAACACCTCCCAAAATCGAATATTTGTAACTAATATTGATTCTCAAGGTTATAGCAAATTCCACTAACTTGTAACCCTGAAGATTACGCACATACTCTACTGAATTTTAGTAACGAAACAAATTAAATTAGAAAATTCGTTGTCTGTGCTTCCATTTACGACCCAGTATCATCAACCTTGTTCTTCGCATATGTTTTTTAAATTAAAGTAAAGTAGTCTCATTTCATGATGCCCCTTTTATCGCATTTTGCTAAATTCGTATGTATTTTTAGGTACTGTTCTATTAGCTGTAACACGCGAGACAGCCACTTGGGAACAGAAAAGATCAACTAGGCATTTCCCAGTAATGACGATCTGACGCTGTATAAACAAGGGATTTCTCACTCGGGAACTATATCTAAACTTTTGTTTTTTGGGGTTTAGGGGGGAAAAGGTACCCAGGTTAGGTTACGTATTTAATATATGCTATGCTTTACCCCTACCCCCTAATGTGCAAATATATAGCCGAAATTTATTTCTAAAACTATTATATTTTTGTCCTATTTTATTTTATTTCATTAGCATTAACCAAACTTTACTTCTCGCGTGTTTTCCAGCTAATAGAACAGTACTGAATTGGGTATCTCTTTGTATTTCAATGCAGTGCAGGATTTAGACAGGGAGCAGCAAAAGGGGGAAGCACCACGGGCGGCACGTCCGGGGGACAGGAAAATAAGCTAAAAGTGAAATATTTATGGACACAAATTTAATTTTTGCAATATCAATGGTAAATATATTACCTTTAATATAATATTAATGTAAAAATATATTATATTAGTTATAATATACATTATATTATCATTATATCTTCATTAATATAAAAAATATGTTACCGTTAATGGTAAAAATATTTAATATATTACAGTATTAATGGTAGAGTCTAAATTTGCCCCCCCCCCAAAAAAAAAACATAACTCAGGCTCTGTTTCACTGTTATTATGTTTAACATTAGTGCTGTATTATTGTAACGTGTTTGTTTATGGCTGAACAGTTTTTCTATGCAATTATTATTATTATGTTAAGAAAGAAAAGATTAAGCTAACGATATTTGACAATTTTCAGATATAAAATTAGGGAACAACGTCCTTCCTGACTATCCAACACTATGGCAAAGTAGAATAAGCTTTTGCTCTTTTAAAATTTTTTGATGGACTTTATAATTGTGCTAGCTTATTTTATTTCTATTTCACTAGCTTCATTTTTATTACTTTTATAGTATTTTTTTAACTTATTTCAGCTATATCTCATTTTACTTAGCTAAGTGTCTTTTTATTTTAATTTCATACGTTGCTTTTAAATATTGGTATTGTGCCTCTTGCCCACCCTCCTGTGGGCCCAAGTTTGCTTTTACTTGTATGGCCGTTCACCCTTTACACTAGTTCTTCCTTCATACCCTCAGTGCATACCGCATATATATTAAGTAGGATGTCCAGCTGACCCCCCCCCCCCCGCAGAAAATTCCCCACCCTCCGGAAAATTCTTCTCGTATGGAAAATTGAGCAGCAAAAGGGAAAGTAAGACAAATAAAAATGAAGAAAAGAAGGGATTCTGGAATTTCTATCAATATTCCAAAATACGGGCAGAATATGTGGAGTAGAATATTCTGTAGTATTTGTTTTATATTTCTTGGAGTTTAACTCCATGTTATTTAAATTAAATTAAATTTTGAAAAAAACGCCCCTTAAAGGTGTTTCAGAATGGAATACCTTATTATGTATGCCTAATAAACTCGTTCTTGATTGCAAGGTGTAGCTGGTATCACGTACTGTAAATATCGGTGCCAGATCGAATCCACGGAAAGTAATTGCTCGTACTTCTTAGTCCCAGCCTGTGTTTTACAATTTGGATTGTAAAATATACTTTTCTTTTCGAAATCCTGCAATCTGAAGCGAGAACCTGGATTATCAATCGAAAACGCATGTTATTTCAAATAAAACATTAAAAAACACCCCTGTAAAAAAAAAATATAACATGTATGGTCTTCTAAAAGGCTTTCAAGCAAATCTGATGATTCAACGCCTTTGGTGTTTGAACACATATAATGAACTGTAATGAGATGAAAAGCTTTGTATGTCTCTAATCTCATATTTCCAAATTATTATCTTTAGCCTTTGTCTCACCTTTCCATGGTAACTCAACGGCCGACCACCAAAAACATAATAAAAAAATATTAAAAAATAAAAATAAATAATGCAGGATATTTTACACTAGATATTCTACCTAAAATTTGGAATAATAAGTAGAATATTACAAAAATCCCTTCTTTTTTCATCCTTTTTATTTGTCATGCATTTCCCTTGGCTACTCAATTTTACACGTAAGGAGAATTTTCTAGGAGTACTTGCCTGCGGGGAAAATTTTCCCCGGGGAGAGGAATTTTCCAGGTGATATTATTCGCGGGGAATTTCTGGGGGGAGTTCCAGGGGGGAATCAGCCTAGTACCGGAAAATAGCATGCATGATCTGGCAAAACCGCAACTACCTTTATACAGAAAATGAGTTTCAATCCACTTGCTGCTGCTAAACTTTCTATTATTACAACAGTTTGTAGATTATAGCATATAAATTAAATAAAAAAAAACAAGTTTTTTTTAACTGAAAGTAAGGAACGACGTTAAAACTTAAAATGAACAGAAATTATTCCGTATATATAAGGGGCTGTCCCCTCCTCAACGCTCGCTCTTTACGCTAAAGTTTTTCATTGTTTAAAAAAAATAGTATTGTGAGAAAGTCAAGCTTTAGCGTAAAGAACGAGGCGTTGAGGAGGGGACGGCCTCTTATATATACGGAATAATTTCTGTTCGTTTTAAGTTTTAACGTCGTTCCTTACTTTCAGTTAAAAAACTTTTTTTTTTTATTTAATTTTTGAACGTTTTTGAATTAATGCAGGTTTTGATTTTGGCTCACCGTACATGAATAATTAAAAAAAAAGAATATTAATTTTACTTTTGTTTGCTTAAATGGCTTTCTCGAAACCTGTTTAATTTTATTTACGAACGTTTTTATTAGTAATAAATATGCGTAGCTTACGAATTAACTTACGTAACGAACCTCTAAATTCTTATATTTTTAATACGCATATTAGAGGGTTCGCTCCCTAGTCAATACCTTGCTCTTTAAGCTAAAGTTCGCATTTTGTTCCAATTCTTTAAAAATCACCCCTTAATCACAAATGCCGTTAATTAGAATAAATAGCTCTTATGAAAGTATTAAATAATCTTTGGCTTAAAGAGCGAGGTATTGACTAGGGGATGAACCCAATCATATACGTAATGTTTTCTGCCGTTTTAAGTTTTGATGTTGCTCCTTACTTTCAGTTAAAAAACTTGTTTTATATATATATATATATAATTTCTGATCTTTATGTAAATAATGCTGGGAAATCCGGCGCCCCCTTCATAGCAATGTCCCTTCTCCCATGAAAACTTCCTTCATGGTAAGATCCTCCCACATAACCCCCGACCCACCCACCCCCCCCCCCCCCACTACCAGAAAAAATCCCCTCTGAAAACGTCTGTATACTTCCCAATAACCAATACTATATGTTAACATTGGGTAAAGTTCATAACTTTCAGCCCTCCCCCCGGGGACTTCGGGGGATTAAGTCATCCTAAAAGACATATTTATCATATTTTCGACCATACTGAACAAAATGGCTATCTCAAAATTTTGATCGGGTGACTTTGGGAAAAAATGAGCGTGGGAGGGGGCCTAGTTGCCCTCCATTTTTTTTGGTCACTTAAAAAGGGCACTAGAAATTTTAATTTCCGTTCGATGAGCCCTCCCATGATATTCTAGGACCACTGGGTCGATACTATCACCCCTGGGGAAAAAAAAAAACAAACAAACAAACAAATAAACACGCATCCGTGATCTTTCTTCTGGCAGAAAATGCAAAATTCCACATTTTTGTAGATAGGAGCTTGAAACCTCCGCAACCTCTGGGTTCTCTGATACGCCGAATATGATGGTGTGATTTTCATTAAGTTCTATAGCTTTTAGGGGGGTATTTCCCCCTTTTTTCGAAAATCAGCCAAATTTTCTCAGACGCGTAACTTTTGATAGGTAGGACTAAACTTGATTAAACTTATATATTTGAAATCAGCATTAGAATCTGATTCTTTTGATGTATCTATTGGTATCAAAATTCCGTTTTCTACAGTTTCGGTTACCATTGAGCCGGGTCGCTCCTTACTTACAGTTCGTTACCACGAACTGTTTGACAATGGAAAAATCAGTTATTTATCTCGTTCCTGTGCACGTGTTCTCGCATGCGTTGGAAAACTTCAAAGCACGGTGCTTTGCGTTCTCTGCAGAAGGCTGGTAAAAAATTGTCGGCAATCCGAAGATCGTTGGGGTATTTTGCAAAACGCAGCAGACGGGAACTAGTGGTAAAAGCCTAAAAAAGGCAAGCTAAGGTGCTTATTTCTTAAAGCCCGTTAATCAAGAAAAAAGTCGGTAAAAGCATTCTATCTAATTTGTCATGTCTTTTGTTTATACAAAAAAGTCTAGTGAATACCCTTTTGTCAAGAATGAAGAACTGACTTACTAAATATGTCATAGCTAGAAGCTACCAAAATATTGATCTTTATATCTTTCCTCCCTTTGAACAGACCGTAGTGAACGTTTGCGTATCCCTCACTCCCTCTGTCTTCTCCACAAGTAATCCAAAAGTCTGTTGCTAAAGCAGAGATGAGAAAACAAACTGCTAATCCACTGATGAAAGACGAAGCGATTAAAATCCCTTTTCGTTTTAAATACGTTGGTTTAACGGATTTAGCCATATTCTAATATTCAACTGTCAAAATTTCCACCCATAATATCCCTTATCTCAAACAGAACTATATTGATTCATAGAGAGAGCGAAAATTTTAAGGAATGTCGATCTTGGTGAATCACTGATAAGGCTATTTACTATGTTCTAATAAATGATGGGAAGTTTATCAAAAATCCCAGTTTAATAGCTTCCATTTGCTTCAAAGTAGTAGAAAGATACTAGTTTCTGATTTATAGATAAAAAGATACTAGAATAAAGAAAAATACTAGCTAAAAGAAAGACACTCCAGCATTTTGAAGACATTTTGGGTCTAATGGTAGTAAGATGCTACCTGATGCCCCACTTTATCTATATATCTGCTAAATTTTAGTAAATTAAAAATAATAAATTTGTGGAGGTTTAGGGAATAAAATTCTCTTCGTTGGTAGGAAAATTTTAAAATTGACCATATTCATTGCTATAGAATGATACTACAGTACAAAAAATACGATTAATTAAATTAATAAAACATGATTTACTCCCCAATGATCCAACCAAATAGTTCCACTAAGCGTGATTAAATACGTATGCCACATAGTAAACAAAACTATGCATTATGCGTATGTTTTGAGCATATGCTAATGAGCCGCTGGCGACCCCACAGAAAGTGTTTCAGCAGGTACCTTAGGAAAGAGTAAAAATTCAAACAACTTTTCGGCAAAGTTCATTAACTACAGTTTCTTTCACAGCATGAATATTAAACAGTAGCGAAAATTTCTATACTCTCCATTAAAGATTTTTGGGCACATCAGTCATATACCTTTCTTCATCACTCCGCCTTCTTTAATATTTATGCTTTGGTAGCAGCTGCAGCTATTACTGTGACGCAAAGGGAAATTCCCTTTCCGCGCGCAGTGATGTGTCCCATTTCTGAACCAAATTTTCACTACTGTTGAATATCTATGCTATGGTTTCTGTCCAGGCAGATAAACAAAACCCACTGAGCGAGCCTTTAAGTGGTAGAAAGGTAAAGTGCCAGACTGTAATCAAAAATTAGCTTCCTGGGCTGAGTCAAAGAGCATGTTTCCAAATTTGAAGTACCAAAGACATCAAAATAAATTTTGCCCTAGACCAATTTTATGTCTATTCATGCCTTAAAACCATGATTTTCTTATTTTTGAGGTTGTTTTATGAGGATTTTAAGGCAGTACCACACTTCTGTCAGAGTTGCTACGTCGAACTGTGAAAATGAAAAAAAAAAACTAAGTAGGTAAATTTGGCAGCGCCTTTCGTCCGCAAAAACTAAGAACTTATTGATTCCAAAAAACAGCAACTTCAAATGAACTTCATTTGAAGTTTAGCTGCTTCAAGTGAAAGCTTCACCGTATTAAGCTGTCTGGCGGCATACACAGGGGTCCTCTAGGGTAAGCTTGTTGATAAAAGTGAATCGTAACCACACCAAAAAACAAAACCGAAAAGGCCAGGACGAATACACGAGGCTAAACAGTCTAGTAGAGGAAAAAAATACGGCAAGCTCTGTACCAATATGTCAACGACAAGTGCCATGAATGCGAATACGCCTTTAAAAAGGTGACAGCCACTACATACTTAAAAGAGTACGGGGGTTGTCGAAAAAGAAACCCTCAGCAGCAACAAGCCTGTTAGATAAACATGGACAACTCATCACAGATTCTGAGGAGAGGCATTAACGCTTCTGTCAGGAACTGAACCCCACAATAACCCCTGATCCATCTATACTACTATCTTTTCAACTTCCGGAGTACCCAGTAGATCCAAGTCCACCACCATCGCGAGAAGAGGTAGATGCAGCTACAAAATCCCTAAAGACAAATAAAGCCCGTGCCCCGGTTGATATCCAGTCAAAGATATTTAAGTCGGACCCAGAGGAACTGGTAGACATCATAAATTCATAATAGGCATCTGGAAAATGGGCCACTTCCCCAGATTCTCGGTGAAAACCACGATTGTCCTCCTTTGCAGAAAGGACGGAAAAGGCGTCCGTAATAAATACAGACCAATAAGCATGACGACCCGACCGGCGAAGATCCTCGCAAAAAATCCTAGTTAACCAACTAAAACCCCTGACTGACCTCATCTTAGACGAATATCAGGCCTACTTCCGATAAGAGACCGATCTACTATAGACGCCTGAGGGATTGAAAAAAGTGTTCCGACGTCAGCAGGTGTTCTTCAGGGCTGCCTCCTATCGCCTCATCTGTTTAATCTGTTTCTAAATGCAGCTTTTTCACTCGCTAAAACCACAGACGGCGCATCCATTGGAGGGAAATTTGTCGACAAATTAGCGTACGCAGACGACATCCTGGAAATAAATAGACATAAACATCTCCTCCAAACAGACACAAACAAGCTAGTGTCAGCAACCGAAGCCCTCGGGATGGTTGTCAACACAGCCAAAACGAAAGTCTTGCGGGTATTTAGAGACTCTGCATCCAGAGTCATAGAGCTAACCACAAAAGGACAGCAAATTGAAAACACAGAATCTTTCGTCTACCTCGGCAGTCTTTTAACCTCTAATAACGATTGCTCAAAACCGATTAGGCGTACACTTGGCCTTGCAACCAGCAGCTTTAAGAGCCTATCATCAATTTGGAAAAGTAAATTACTATCAAATCACTGAAGGTCCAACTTTTTAACTCTCTCATAATCCCCATTGATATGTATCAAGTGAAAATTGGTCAATTAAAGCTGATGACGAACGTCGAATCTCCGCATTTGAAATAAAATGCCTCCGTGGCATGACAAGGATTACTAACATTGACCGAGTATCCAATGAAGACCTCTGTAAACTCCTCCACTGCACATGCACTATTATGGACCGAAATAGAAGTCAGCAACTCCGCTGGCTTGGTCAGATCCAACGAATAGCATCAAATCAACTCCCAAAAATCAAATTTGAAGGAAGGTTACATGGCACACGAGCTCGTGGCCAACATCGCAAGAGATGGTACTACAACTTCAATGGCCAGAACCTCCCTCAACTCCTGCGTCTAGCACCAGATTTAACTGAATACCGTCGCCATATCCAACGACTAGTGAGAAGAGAAGAAGCCCCAAGACAGCCACAGAGGCCGGATGGGATATAAGTCAAGTAAGTCAAGTCAAGACTGAAATTTATTTTTAAGAGTTTATACTGTTATTACTTATTTTGTACAAGCATTGCTGAGTTTAAGGCGACATAAAGCGAGAAAACCCGTTAAACTGTGATCTGATGTTATTAAGAACTTTAAAATTTATTGAAGCCAAGCTCCACCCAAGCAGAGAATCCATCATTGTAGTGCGTTTATCATGATAATTCAGTACAACTTAGCTTTTGATAATTTATATATGTTCCTTGTATTCTTCCTTTACCAGCTTTCTTCTTTCTATTCCCCTTTGCATCAGCCTTTTTTCAAAACAACTTTCGCTTTTACGAACTTCGCCCTTTTCATTTCATAGCGCATTGCCTACGAATAGTTTAGAGTTTATTGTTTAAAAGGTTAACGAATCCAAAACAAAATTATCACAATTATATGATCCACAATAAGCTTTTATTTTGTGTGATATTCATAATGGTGTGTTCAAAAATCCCAAAAATAAGACAAAAGGGAAAATTATCTGTGCATGATCCCATTGACATTACCGCAAATCACAAGGGAATATCCAATGGCTTTACTAACCTTATCCCTTTCCTGCATACAAAATCGTCAGAAACTTCCGCTTTTTTGCGTTCCCTATGTCCCTGGGCTTAGAAACCGACAAACATTGAACTCAAAATAATTTATTAAAACTATGAAATGAAATATAAGTTGGTGTCTGGTAGAGACCACTTTGACACATGTGCAGAAAAAACCTCAATTCTGGTGAAAAGAACTAAAGCAGTTCTTTGTGTAGACAATACACGATGGAACTTTGAAAACTGACACTGTTATTTTGTGCGATGAGGCTCAATATTTGTACTACATTGAGCACATCTTCTTGAAGTAACCTGAACAGGTAAGTGCTTTGATTGATCCAATCTCTTTTCTGGAGGAAAATAACCGATTAGCTTCCGATTTTCTGGAGGGCCGACCTCTCTTGCCATTGCAAAAATAACTTCCAACCAAACCAGTGACAATGCGGCATCTAAAGTCTTTCAACGTCATGTTGTTAGCATCTGGTATAGTGGACAACTTGAAAAAGACAAAGGCATTGACCGTTGTAATGTCGAAGGAGTGCCACTGTAGGCGGTGCAACTACTTTCTGCTTTTTCTGCCTATCGCATAGAGAGACTTCAACATATCAGCTTTGTCGACGTAACCCATAAACTTGTTGTATTCGACGACCACGTTTGGGCATGTAACTTTGGTTATACATCCATCTTTTTTCTTCCTACCGATCTGTGTCACTTCTCCTTCCTTATGAATCATCGAAAGTAGTTGTGTACATCGTTTGTCCTTCCAGCGTACACAGTGGATTCCATATGACCTTACAGCATAGTCCCAATCCCCTCGTCTCAGCTCTTTCCAGCTTTGAGTTTGGGTAGACCTTTACGGTTTGCACGGACTGTACCACAGCAGTAGAGCTTATTGTTTCTCATTTTTTCCATGAGGTTTACTGAACTGAAGAAATTGTCAAATAAATGGGCTAATTTTTGCCTTCCAATCCCGTCGTAAGATCTATAACTGCTCGTTCTCGGGTAATATCAGCTAACTTCCCGGTGTAGACCTGAAAATCACAAATACATTCGTGCGTTTCTGCTCCGACCCAGATCTTGTAGCCTCGTTTTATGGGCTTCATAGGCATATACTGTTTGAAACCAATGCGTCCTTTGAATTTGACCATACTTTAGTCGACGGCCTCTTCTTTGGTAGGCTTGTAAGTCCTTCGAAAGCTTGAGTGTACTTTGTCAGTCACAGGTCTGATCTTGTAGAGCTTGTCATAGTTGTCACTTCAATTACGGGGCAAGATCAAGTTGTCATTGAGATAAACGTGAGCAAGAAGCCAGCTGAAAGGGCTTATATTCAACAGCCCAGAGATGTAACTACCTCTGAGTTCGTCGTGACTTGATCAGAAATATCGATAAGATGGTACTGTCTTGACACCCAAAGAATGTTTATTGCTAAAAACTTTCATTTCATCTCGAGTAATTGGGGTGAACGAAACACCTTTCTGAGTAGCATATAAGTTCGTTTGAAATACGATGTGGTCAATCAGATCAAGATCAAACATCTCGAGGAAAAAATCAACTGGGTTATGTAAAGCTTTTATCCCAATGGTCCCCGTGGATTCGGTGAAGTGCTCGACACCTTTGACACTAAATGCCTTAATCCATTTCTTCATTATAACTCCAAGGGGAAGAGAATCTTCGTCGTTACTTGCTTCTGGCTGGTCGTTCGCTTCCGTTACTCCATCCACTTAATTATCGGTATCGTCGTAACTTGATGATAGCTCTCCACCCAGTAAGTTGCTCAATGATTCGGCATTTGAAACTGGAAGGTCTGACCGTAAATCATCTGCATCATTCTCTGACGACATGTCAAGTTCGGATTCTCGATCTGAAGGTAAGTCATCAAATAACTTTAAGATATCCTGTCTCCGCAAAGGACGGTGTGCCGTAACGATTTACCTGAAAAAGAGCAAATTTAATTTGAGATTTTAGATGCTAGACCCAGTTTTGCGGAAATTGTTTGAGTTTCATTATTTTGTCGAGCTGCTGAAGTGGTTTCAAGCTCAAACCACTCCAAAAAAAAACAAGAAAGAACTTTTTAGCATATGTTGCAAGGTGGTCATTGGGGATGACCAGCCTCTCATGTCCAATATCTCCTTATCGTGCTTCATATCTGAAACGGTGATGCTACTATCTCGTACCCTACTACACAAAGAACAAATTGGCAGGAAAACCATATTAAAGATACTACAATTACCAAGTATTTTAAACTTTCTTACTCTTTCTTAAAAAAAACAGCACATGGTCCCATCGAAATACCAGGTACCACCTCACTAGGTGTCATATAAAATTTTGCCAGTCAGACAGCGTTGCTAGGCATATGCTAGACCAGTGGTTTCTTATTTTCACCATATACGGTTCATGAAAAAAAAAAAAAAATGAAAAGGTGGTTTCACTGAGGAATCACTTCGTCGGAAAGGGTTATAACCGATTTTGCTGTGACAATAACATTACATGGTATCTTTAAAATAATACCTTCACCCGCTTCGAATGAGTGCTGGGTGACAGAGAGATAAGAATTCCTTTTAATTAAAGACCAATATTCACGAAAAAAAATCGTATCAAACAGACAAGCGCGCGTGAAAATCTATACTAGTCCAGTGAAAGTTCGGAAAAAAGTGGGTTGACCCGGACAAAATTGCAACAAACGGTTTTTTTTTTTACACCAAAATGCTCAGAAAAAAACCGCTGATTAATATATCCAAAATCCTCAAAAATCACCGCCGGGAAAACCTTTTGGGGCTGCTTAAAGGGGGTGAAAGGGCTGAAAAATCCTTTTTTTTCGATTTTTGTTATTTCGGTACGTTCGGAGACTCTATTCTGGTATAAATCAACTTGCTAAAACCGAAAATGATACACTTTTGCTGTAAAACTTCTCTAACTTATAATAAACTACAAAAATAAGATTTTAATAACTCCATTGCCAAAATAAAGGAAGTAGCTTTTCTTCCGAAGTTTTACAGAAGATCAGATCAATGGACACCTGAAATACTTTTAACTGCCTGCGAAAAGCAATACAGGAAAATTTTGAACTTAAAGGAGCAGAGAAGTACCTCACTCTTTTTTTGCCTCCCTAGTCGTCGGGAACCTGATTATCTGATGAGAATCAAACTTATGAAAACTAGACTTTAGAAAAAGAGAGACTAAGCATAGACGCATAGAAACTTGAATATTCTAGTCAATACGGGCTTCTCTTCCCTTCTATATCAAGGGCTTCTGTTCCAGCGCTTAGCTACGGTGGCGAACCGGGAAGAATTCGATCTTCGAGACCTTTTGTCGTATGAGCTTTGTACGTATCCCCCATCCCTTTTTGGATCCTATGAAGTTCTGCATCCTGCCGACAAACCATCTCTGTCAAACGCAATCCGAAGGCGTCAGGGGACCATTCGGACGAGCGCTTAGACTTGTGCCACTATGCCGTTGACGCAAGCTGGATGCTCCAGAAATTGACTTGGCAACCCAACTCTACATTTGACTTTATTTACGAAAGTTATGTCACGTATTTCACCACTAGATTTGGAAAAGCTTCGGTAGTTTTTGATGGCATGACAATAGTCCTTCGAAGAAAGTTATGGCTCACCTCAAACGTTCCAGGGGTAAACAGTGCCCAGTGGTAAAATTCACTGGTACAACAAAGTTAAAAAGGAAGAAGGAGAGTTCTTGCAAAACTGCACAAACAAGCAGCGGATAATTCTAGCAATAGGAGAAAAATTGTCCTCAGCAGGTTGTTTGGTACAACGTGCCTCTGCTGACGCGGATGTCCTGATTGCAACCACAGCCATTTATAGTGCAAGAACTCAGTTGACGTGTATCATCGGCAATGACACTGACCTCCTTATCCTTCTCCTCTATCATGTCGCTGCCACCCACAAAGGCCTGTATTTCAGATCCGAGACGAAAGCTTCAAACGAACATAAGCTATGGAATCCTGATTGCAACCACAGCCATTCATAGTGCAAGAACTCAGTTGACGTGTCTCATCAGCAATGACACTGACCTCCTTATTCTTCTCCTCTATCATGTCACTGCCAACCACAAAGGCCTGTATTTCAGATCCAAGACGAAAGCTTCAAACGAACATAAGCTATGGAATATTTGCTCCATCAAAGAAAAACTAAGGAACATGTGTGGTGTAATTCTATTTCTGCACGCGTTCCTAGGCTGTGACACCACTTCGAGATTACAAGGAATTGGTAAATCTGTCGGACTGTCATTGTACCGATCCAATCCGTCTTTCCGTGAGGCCGCTAAGGTCTTTATGGACTCGAAAGCTACGAAAGACGAGCTCATTATAGCTGGTGAACAAGCTCTTTTGAGAATTTATAAAGGAAAGCCTGAAGAAACTCTCGTGTCCTTGAGACATCGTCTGTTCTTGGCCAAGCTCGCTTCCTCTTCCGCATTTGTCTGCCCTGATCGGATGCCTCCCACACCCTCAGCTGCGAAGTTCCATTCTTTTCGTGTGTATTTGCAGGTAATGGAATGGAAAAGCAGGGCTGCTGCGATGAAACTGGAGAACTGGGGATGGCGACTCTCTGCTGATAGTTACATCCCAGTAATGACGGAGAACAAACCAGCTCCCCAAAGTCTTCTTCAAATTATCCACTGCAAATGCAAATCAGGTTGCGATATGGCCAGATGCACTTGCCGTAAGAATGGCATGCCCTGCACACTTGCTTGCGGAGAGTGCATGGGAACAAGCTGTAATAACTCTGAACCAACATCTCTAGAAGAAGAAGAATTTTAGTGTTTTGCAATAACGGTGGTTGTGCTCTTTTGTAGTGCTCATTAATGAAATGATGATTCTCAATATTATGTGATCTAAAAATGATGATTATCAAAACTGTGATTTATATATAGACGCGTTAATGTTTTTGTTTTCTAACTGTAAAAGAAGCTGATAATAAGAATGATTTTTCAAGTTTCTATACGTCAATGCCTATAGTTTCCCTTTTTCTGCAGTCTGGTCTTCACATGGTTGATTCTCATCGGATAACCAGGTTTCCAACGATTAGCGAAGCAACAAAGAGTGGGGTACTTCTCTGCTCCTTTAAATTGCGGTTGGAGATTTTCCTGTGCTGCTGTTTGAAGTATTTCAGGCTTCCATTGATCTGATCTTTCTAGCACTTCGAAAGAAAAGCTATTTCCTTTATTTTTGCGATGGAGTTATTAAAATCTTATTTTTAGTTTAATATAAGTTACAGACGTGTTACAATCAAAGTAACATCATTTTCGGTTTCAGCGAGTTGATTTAAATCAGAGTCGAGTCCCCGAACGTACCGAAATAACAGAAGTCGAAAAAAGGATTTGTCACCCCCTTTAAGCAGCCCCAGAAGGTTTTCCCGGTGGGCGATTTTAGTGGATTTTGGATATGGTGTTCAGCGATTTTTTCTGAACATTTTAGTGTAAAAAAAGCTTCCTAAATGTCAAAACTGAAAAAAAACAATTTTTTCGCTCCCTTCCACCCCCTTTAAGCAGCCCCAGAAGGTTTTCCCGGCGGTGATTTTAGCAGATTTTGATATGTTGACCAGCGATTTTTTCTGAACATTTTAGTGTAAAAAAGCTTCCTAAATGTCAAAAAATAAAAAGCTATTTTTTCGCCCCCTCCCACCCCCTTTAAGCAGCCCAGAAGGTTTTCCCGGCGGGCTATTTTAGCGGATTTTGGATATGTTGTTCAGCGATTTTTTCTGAACATTTCTGTGAAAAAAACCTTTTGTTGCAGCTTTGTCCCAGTCAAACCGTACTTTACTGGACTATACAGATTTGGCTGTCTCCTGTATAGAGGAACAAATTTGATTGTATCTCTCTCTCTAGAACAAAACGACAACTAGTAGTATACCATCTCTCGTGTACTAGGCCTGCGGAATTCACTGACAAGACATAGGAACACATAATTCGTCTACAAGACATCAAAAAATAAATAGGTGCTAGATTATTTAAACACCAATATACAAAAACACAGGATCTCAATTGGTGACTAGTCACTGTAACTAGTTATATATGCTGAACGATAAATCAACGCTGAAAAGTAAATGCAATTTCTCCTTTCTGTCCTTCACCCACTGGAAGCTTCCCTCCCCGTGGAAAATCCCCCCAGCAGAAAATTTATCTCCCCCCACCCTTGGAAATGTATGCATACTTCCCAATAACAAATACTATACGTAGATAATGGGTAAATAGTATAGCTTAAATACCTTTCCCCGGGGGCTGTGGGGGGTCATGATATCTCCAAATACATAATTATTCGGCTTTTAAACTATGCTGAACAAAATGGCTATCTCAAAATTTTGATGACATTTTTGATGTTTGAACCACCAATCTTTTTGGTCACTTAAAAGGGCACTAGAACTTTTAATTTCCGTTCAAGTGAGCCCTCTCCCAATTTTCTAGGACCACTGGGTTGATACGATCAGCCCTGGAAAAACGAAAAAAAAACCTATTTTATAAAATCTGATTGGTTTTCCTTCAGGGAATTTTAAACCAGATAAAAGAATTAAAACTTTTTAAGACACGAGGTTATTAAAAAAGTCCATCAATTAATATGTGCTGTAACTTGCCTATAAATGCCTAAGATAGGCAAGAATGAAATAGAAAATACAGAAAGGCATGGGGCGTCAACTCCTTTTGCTGCTTAAAACTTTAATTTTTACCGGTGATTAAACAGCATACATACCGGTATTTTTACCGGTAATTAAACAGCATACATACCGGTAATTTTTACCGGTAATTAAACAGCATAATTTTCCCCGGTAATTAAAACAGCATACAGTAGAAACAGTGTAGCCAGTTCTTGTTTCAAGAGCTCGTGAAAAGTGAATAAAGTGACAGCGTACGATCCAGGCACATGTTTTTAGCTTTTTTTTTTATTGCTGATTTTCACAAGCGTTTATTTTCTTTTTTTAATTGGCAACCACAATTACCAAGCAGTGAATCACGGGGGCAAATGCTCCCTCTCCCTAAATTGACGGCCCTGACAATACAGGAAAATCAAGTTCGTCATCTAGAGAAAGAAAGACAAGAGTACAGACGAAGATTAATTGAGAAAGAATCACCCAAAAGCAAAAACTAATTGGTCACGATTCAAGCACCACCAAACCGGCATCACCTTAAGAAGCTAAGCGAAGGTCCAGCATTAGAATGTACTGTACGGGGCCTATTTTATGACACCAGAAACTAATTTTAAACTAAACCTGTTTATACAACTACAGTGAAAAGTAGAAATTTTTTGAAGAATAATTTCCTTTAAATTCTAAAATTCGACCAAAAAAGTTGTATAAGGCCATTATAGGCTCAAACCAAGCATTTACCGAGAAATTTGTTCCGGGTGGGGGGGGGGGAATAATATCAATAAAAAAGAAAAAAACATATTTTATTTCACAATTGGAATGAAAAGTGCCCAGGAATTCAAGAAAATTTAGGATTTGAGGGAGACCGGGCCCTCAAGAGGAGGCCGTAGCCTCACCCAGCATTTCAAATCATAGAAAGGCGGCTAAATTGTTGGAGGAGGGGGAGGGGGGGGTGACTTTGGAAAAGCCTGCTGTAAATAACCAAAATAGTGAGAAGAGGAAATTAGTCGAGCAAAACTAAAAAATGTTAACTAAAAGAAGAGATATGGTTAAATATAAAATAATTCTTTAATAATAAGCAAATAGATAAACACATAAAAACAAATAAATAAATATTTATGGTTTCTGTTCTTACGGAAGTCAATAGGAAAAAGACCATCTGACGACGTGTCATACACCAAAACTTGTTTCCTGAAAGGTAATAAAGCTACTTAACTTCAAGTATGACATCACTTTCTAAGAATGTAAATATTAAGAAAAATCAATTAACAAAAATTTGATGTCGTACAGGACCTCATTTTAGGGTCTCAATTTCAACTATGGCAACATTTTATGAGAAGGGAAACATTGGGAAGAACTATTAACGAAATCGGTGTCACGTGGACCCTCATTTTATGGATCCCATTTTAGGACGTTAATTACAAGTGTGACACCATTTTATAAGAAAAGCCTAAAGCTCGTTACGTCATTTGTGCTTTACTGAAAAACGAAATATGTTACAAATATTTTCTTTCATATTTACAACATTAAAAAATTAAAATAGAAATTGCAGTGAAATAAAATTTTGAATTGCTGAGTTTCCAAAAATTAATATCTTTCAAGATTTATTTAATATTTTCATAATAATGATTATTATAATAAATATAGTCCTAATTATTATTATTATTATAAATTATCATTATTATTATATATTAATATTATATAATTATTATTATTATAATATATATAATTATTATTATTATTATAATTATTAATATTTTCAAGAATTAATTGTTCCTTCCAGTCGTCTTGACTATTAAAATCATTTTATATTTATTTTTCGTCGATGTTTAAAAACAACAGTATGGTGTTCAAAATACATTATAGTTTTCAATAAAACGCAAATAACGCAACAAGCTTTAGGTTTTTACGGTTAGTGAAGGGGAAAAGGGGCAGCAGCCAGACCCTTTTTGTGTATTACTGTGTAGTAAATTTGACTTGAACCTTCAATTTAATTTTTACTCATTTTAAGATTTATTTATTCATTAGTACTTGTTAAGGTTTTTGTGATCGTTTATCTAAATTTCTGTTCGTTTGGGGCACTGTATATAAATAATAGAGAGTATGATAAATAAAATTCAAATAGGGATAAAATCCTTTTAATAGACAGTGGTGATAATAAGAGTGATAGACATTCACAAAAATACCAGATATTTCGGTCACATATGCAGTGAACGTCATCATACCCGTCATGCAGTAATCATCACTGTCTATTAAAGGATTTTATCCCTATTTGAATTTTTATTTATCGTCATGGAAAGGCAGCGTGGTCTCCGAAATTAATAGACAGTATGATCTTTACCTATCTCACCATTATAGAAACCCGGACCGAGATGCAAGTGCTCCGGAGAACATTTAAGCAACTATAAACATAAGCGACATTCGATGTTTCCACGGGTAGACAAGTCAGTTTTTTCTTGAACGAGAAACTTGGCTTCAACGTTGTAACACTAAATTTTAAAGAATCTAATTTTAAATTAATTTATTCCAATACATATATGAAAATCGGTAATTAGTAGTGCAATGTTATCATTAGATGTTTTTAGGAATTACAAGTAGGTTTCGAAGTCTCAAGTTGGTTTCAAAGGCATTTTGAAAACAGTTCCTGCCAAAATACGTGTTCCAGAGTAACTGAACCGCTAATGGCAGATCAATTGGGAGGAGCTGTTTGTACGTGCCGATATATATATAAATATATATATATATATATATATATATATATATATATATATATATATATATATATATATATATATATATATATATATATATATATATATATATATATATATATATATATATATATATATATATATATATATATATATATATATATATATATATATATATATATATATATATATATATATATATATATATATATATATATATATATATATATATATATATATATATATATATATATATATATATAATATATATATATATATATATATATATATATATATATATATAGTAAAGGCCATATTAAACTTAAGATTAGTAGAAATAGAAGCCTACAATAACTCAAGCTCAAAACGACCAGAAATTATTATTAAAGAATAAAAAAAGGAAAGGAGAATAATTGATATGGCTGTAACTACTACTACTACTAACAACTCACCGCAGCACCAAGCCGCCTGAGGCCAACACAGCTACGCACGCTCCTCCTCCACCCCAATCTATTCAAAGCCTCCCTTTTTACACCCGCCCACGAAGTTCCCATTTCCTTTAAATCTTTCTTTATGACGTCCTCCCTCCCCAGACGGGGACGACCTGCTTTCCGTTTAGCCCTAGATGGTTGGCCGAAAAGGACAATCTTCGGCAATCTGTCATCCTTCATCCGCACAACGTGCCCTAGCCACCTCAACCTTTCTTTCATTATAGCCCTAGAGAGCGGTATTAAACCACACTTTTCGTATAGCCTATTGTTTGAAATACGGTCAGTCAGCCGGGTACCCAGAACAATCCTTAAGCAATTTCTCTGGAAAACATCTAGCAAATCTTCATCCGCTTTTCAGAGTGTCCATGCTTCAGGGCCATATTTGACCACTGTCATCACTGTAGCTTCTAATATTCTAATCTTGGTTTGCATACTTATCTTCCTATTCTTCCAGATTTTTTTTAACTGTGAAAAAATACCCTGAGCCTTGGCTATTCTATATTTAACATCTTCACTGCTCCCACCATCTTTACTAATAATACTACTAAGGTAAGTGAAGCTGCCCACCTGATCAATCTTTTCATTACCCAACGTCGCCTTTTCATCTTCACTTATTCCTAGACTTAGTGACTTAGTCTTCCTAACATTAATTTTCAAACCAATTCTAGCACCCTGAACTTGCAAAACCACTAAAACTTCATTCATTTTGCTACACACTTTCATCTAGAATGCTTAAATCATCAGCACAATCCAAGTCCAGGAGACTTTTTCCTCCCCATTTGATTCCGTGGTCTCCCATTGCCTTTCCTGTGCTCCTTAAAACAAAGTCCATCAAAATAATCCATACAAAGGGAGATAGAACACAACCCTGCTTAACTCCTGATTTAATACAAAACCAGCTGCTAACCTCATTTCCTACCTTAACCGCAGCAGTGTTATTCTCGTACATAGCACTAATCACTTTAATGTATTTGTCTGGTATACCATACAAGGATAAAACCTTTACTAAAGCTCTTCTATCAACAGAATCGAACGCTTGCTCATAATCTATAAAACTGAGGACCAAAGGTGTTTGAAAACTCAGGCACTTCTCAATTATTAGCCTAAGAGTGAAAACTTGGTCGACACATCCTCTACCTTTTCTAAAACCGCACTGCTCTTCTCTTAAAACTTTGTCTACAGCATCTCTCAGTCTAAAAAGTATCATATTTCTAAGTAATTTACTACCTACAGGGACCAGACTAATGCCTCGATAATTACCACACTCACTTTATCACCTTTCTTATAAAGTGGCTTAATTAAGGTTTTCCTAAAATCGTTAGGTACTTCCCCTTTTTCGAAAATCATATTCATAATCTTCAGTAACTTATTTCTAACCTCAGAGCCACCATATTTAAGAAACTCATTTACCACCCTATCAGCACCTGGAGCCTTATTATTCTTTAATCCTTTTAGTACTGTTGCTAATTCCTCCTCACAAAACAAATCTTCCTTCACATCCAAGGTATCACAAACTTTTTCATTTTCCTTATTTTTTCCTGCAACTCTATCTCGGTTTAGCAAATTCTCAAAATGTTCGGCCCATCTCTATTTAATTTTTTCCTTATCGCTAATTGTGACCCCATTCCTATCTTTAACTGGGCCAAGACCGGATTGACTACTCCCTCTCAATTTGTTAACGTGTCAGTACAATATTTTACTATTATGCCGTCTAGCTGCATCTTCCAGATCCTCGGCAATTTTATCCATAAACAAAGAATGATTTTTCAACGATAATCAAGTTAAAAATAAGTTTTATTTGAACAATGCCATAACGTGATGACATTTGATTATGAATTTGGCGCTTCGCATTGATATTTCAGTTCCAAAGTTTTGTCAATTTTTTCTCCAAGGAAAATTAAGTGGTGGGCATGAATGCAGACTTGCAGCTAAATTAAATATAGTCAATTCCTTTTTTTTACATATGTTTATATTGGTTTGATTTTTATTACCTGTAGTACTGAGAAGCTCATTAAGGAGATAACCAAACACAAGTTTTAAAAATGTTGCCCCTTTGTTAAAAAAAAGAGATAATCAAATATTTAAACTACTAAAATTAAAATAATTACTTGCTAGTTTATTTTTTTGATAAGTAGGTCTCTCGATTTCCTGATGCTTAAATTTTACTTCGTAATATGCACGTGTTCGCAAAAAAAATCCGGCTCACCAAATTTCTTTCTGCTTTCGCGATTACGAATAATACAAATTCGCACCATTTTTTAGTGACTAACAAATACATACTGACCTGTTTTTACGCACCGAAAAACTGTTTTTTACGCACCGAGAATGAAGCGCCAAAAATCATCAGCTGTGATCTTACTGTTATATTATCTATATACAGTGGTTTGGTCGTTATGGGAATTTATTTCTCCTGGTCTCAAGTCTAATATCGCTCTTTCCTTTTCTTCGAAAAGCTTCCGTTTTGGAATGTTTTATTTTTAATTTAAAAAAAAAAATGTCACTGAACAATCTTTGTGTATAAAGATTTTGCCGAGCTGTCAAGTGACATTAGGAAACACATAGGGAGCATGGGGCTTTTAAGATTGTAAGGTTGCCCCCAAATCCCTTTTGGCCCTTGAAAGTAACACTAGAGCTTAGAATGTTCGTAAAATCGGACCTAACTTTCAGTGAATACGTGTTCTACGTGATGCGAATGATACGCTTCATACCTATAATATGTTTGATGCCAGATCAGACGTGTGAACAAAGCCTATATTGAATTTGGTGGTTGTTCTCAAGTTTTTTGCTTTTCTTTTTGTGGACTTCATTTTATCTACTTTCCTGATCTTGAGAGGAGACAGAGACACTTTCTCCCAAGAAATTATGAAATCTTTTTTCGAAATTTGTCATTGAAATTTGACATTATTTTCTTTGATAGGCTCTATGATATATGAAGTCTGATTTTTTCGTGGAGGGGGGGGGAGTAGGTCAGGTAGAATAAAAAAGAGAGTAAAGACGGTATTGATGAAATAAATCAATGAGAGGGACAGAGTAGCTGTGCGCAGAGGTGCTACCACAGCGGTTGTGGTTAAAGAATGTGCAATGAATTTTTGTCATAGTGACAAATTGGGCTAAATGGATACTGAATTGGTCCACGTCTGCGTCCCCTTCATAATCTGGGAGGGATTTTACAATTGAAACTGAAGTTGCAATTAATTGTTGTGCCTGTAGGAGTTCTTTTTGTTCTTGAGCCATCTTAGTAAATTACTTTTTCTCCTTTTTTTTGAAAAGTTATTCAGGTTTTTTTTTTTATTTGGGTAAGGGTCGGATCATTTTCGAAAAACTTCGAAAATATGCGTCACTAAAATAAACACTGTAACATTCAAAATAAATTTCCAAATGAACATGGGGTAACAAATTCGCGCCTTTCCAGCTATTCAAATATTGCGCAAAAAGCACAATTCTTTACACTATCCGATTGCGGGGATTTTCACTATTTGGATTGTAAAATTTACTTTTTTTTTCAAAATCCCGCAATCCGAGCCGAAAACCTGGATCTTCAATCGAAAACACCTCTTATTTCAAATAAAGCATTGAAAAAAACCACCGTAAAAAAAAAAAAAAAAAAAAAAAAAAAAAAAAAAAAAAAAAAAAAAAAAAAAAAAAAAAATTTAGCAAATCCCCTGTTTCCACATCTTCGGTGTTTGAACACAAAGAATGAAGTGATATGAGACAAACAGCTTTTAATAGTTTGTATTTTCGCTGCACTTATGGCGTTGGAAAAAAAGTAAATGCGTGAACACAAGGTAAGCAAGGCACGGCGTTCTAATTCATAAGTGAGATTAATTGACTCATCTAAGCCTACAAAATACACTTCAAGGAACCTGAACCTTAGCTTTGAAAAGAGTATTTTAAAATTATATTTTTGAAAGGAAGTTTTCGAAAAGGGATGTTTTAATGAAGCCAACTATCGCAGCGGCTTAATACAAGTCTTAATGGGCTTATACTCTTGAACCAATATAAACATGAGGTAAGTATTTCTGTTCAAGAGTTAGAATGACTAACTCGGATTTTTTTCAGCGGGTTCCTCGGAGAACGCTGTTGAATGACAACTAAAAAAAATCTGGACTCCCCCCCCCCCCCAAAAAAGCTAAGGGCATGAGGAACAGTTCCTACTGATCTTCCATTGTTAAATATTTTTTTGCTTTGCAAATAGTCCATCTTGAACCTGAATTATTTCATTTTTTTTTTTATTTGATTGATATAAATTTCCCATTCTTGTTCGGTAGAATCGACATAATAGATTCTGGACATATGCACATAGTAAGGCATTGAAAGTTTAGCAAAACAATATTTGTTTCACTACCATTATTTTTACAATTCTTCTTTTTAAGTGTGATTATTCCGCTTATTTTGTTTAAAAGTGGGTGAAAAAATTAATTATTATTATTATAGAACATAACTCATGCAAAAATTCCACATTTGACTGTTTTTTTTTTGCTTGTATAACACAAGACACTTAAAAAGCCATCTAAATAATTAGCTTTATAAATAAAATAGATGGTAGTCACATATTTTCGCACTCAAGGCTTTATGTTGTTGTGCTCCGCAAATCCCAGAAGCGTGTCAACGTAAAAATTCAGAGTATGGTGGCCGTCCATAAGACGGTCAATCTTGTTTTCTATGACTTATATACGTCAAGAACTTGGCAAAAGAATTGGAGAAAAGTAAAGCATTTGCTAATCACTGAAATTCATGTTGTTTTAATTGTGGGACATTCATGTCACACAATTTACTTGGCTCCCAAAGGGCTCGATAACAATAGCAAAATAAAAACTTTCTTATCCTTTATTATATACTAATTGTCTATGTCTGTAAATTCCAGCTTAGATATAATCGTGAGGCTACACAACTGGCACCTAATGCCATCCTAAAAACTGAGGCTTTCTCAATATAGAATAAGTAAATTCCATTAAAAAATAGACGAATTTTAAACGTGGGTTTAGGTAAGCTTACTATGTTTTTTTTTCTCATGGCTGGAAGATTGAGCGGAAGTTTCTTTTTTGGTTGGGAGGGGGGCATTGGGGCTTCAAATATTGTTTTGGGAGGGGCACACACTTTCTTTTCTCTAATTCTTTGCTAACTGACAAGTAAACTGACATACGGAACTCAAGTTTAAAAATCTGTTTTGCATAGTATTTTTTAGACTTTCATCATATATCCACAAGGAAAGCATTTTTGTTATACATCTCAAGAGGGGCTAATTATCTTTATCATACCCCCAACCCACCACTACGTAAAGGGTTTATCTGGTCAATCTCGCTAGCCCAAAGTTAATTTTTCAAAGTCGTGAAAAAGCAAGCACCCGGGTAGTGCCAGATGATCTGAAGACACAGTGGAAACAATCACGCGCAAGCCCAACGCGCCATCCCACTGTGAGTCAAAAACTGCCATAGAGAATCTAGTAAATGTGCATTTATCACATTGGTGATTTTTTCCTTTTTTTTACTGTCTTATTCACAATCTTTGCAACTCTATATTTCTTTACTTTTAGCCAATTTTGATACGCTTCACCGTGAGTCTCAAAAACTATTTTTTCTAATCAACACAAAGAAAAATGTTTCTTCAAAACTAAAGAAAAAAAGATAAAGACCCTCCAGAGCCTCCAAATCAACGTTTCAATTATTGAATATCAAGCAGTTTGTGGTAACGAACTGTAAGTAAGGAGCAACCCGGATCAACAAGTAACCGAAACTCTAAAAAGCAGAATTTCGATATCAATAGATGATATATTAAAAGAATTGGCTATTATGCTGTATTTCAAATACATAAGTTTCATTAGGTTTGGTCTTACCTATTAAAGGCTACGGGCCTGAGAAAATTTGCCGGATTTTAAAAAAAAAAGGGAAAACACCCCCATATAATCTAAATGAACATCACACCATCGGATTCAGCGTATCGGAGAACCCTACTGTAGAGGTTTCAAGCTCCTATCTATAAAAATGTAGAATCTTGTAATTTTTGCCAGAAGAAAGATCACGGATGCGTTTGTATTTGTTGTTTTGTTTTTCCAGGGGGGATCATATCAAACCAGTGGTCCTAGAAAATCGGTAGAGGGCTCACTTGAACGGAAATCAAAAGTTCTAGTGCCCCTTTTAAGTAACCAAAAAGATTGGTGGGTCAAAAATAAAAATTTCATCAAAGTTTTGAGATAGTCATTTTGTTCACCATAGTTTATTAAGTTATATAATTTGCCCATTGTTTACGTACAGTATTTGTTATTGGGAAGTATGCATACATTTCCTGGGGTGGGGGGGGGGGACAAATTTTCTACTGGTGGGATTTTCGACGAGGAAAATTTTCCATGTAGAGGAAAGCCTCCAGTGGGTGAATTTTTCAGGGATAATTTTCCCTTGGAGGAATTTGCCAAAATTCATATACCAAATTCTTCTTATTTTTTGCTTTCTCTTTGCCGACTCAACTTTTAAGCGTAGAGATATTAAGGGTAATTGTAAAGAATTGTAGAGAATTTAATTCTAGAAAATATATCCGTGCGGAGGAGGGATTTTCCCTGGGAATTATTTAAAAGCGATCAGAAATTAAAAAAAAAACAAGTTTTTTCAACTGAATGTAAGGAGCAACATTAAAACTTAAACGAACAAAAATTATTACGTATATGAGAGGGGGGGGGGCTCCTCCTGAACACCTCGCTATTTACGCTAAAGTTAGAATTTTGTCCCAATTCTTTAAGAACGACTCCTGAAACACAAGGTTCGTTTAATTAGAACAATAAGAAGCTCTTTTAAGTACCAAAAATTTTAGCGTAAAGAGCAAGGCGGTGAGTAGGAGCAACCCCCCTCATATACGTTATAATTTCTGTTCGTTTTAATTTTTAATGTTACTCCTTACTTTCAGTTAAAAAAACTTGTTTTTTTTTATTTAATTTTTTACAGGGACAAGAAGCAAGCCTGTCACCCAACCTTGCAGCAGCAAAGATCGATCACTGGGCTCCGTACTGCCTAGCAGGTATCAAACCACTGTGCAACCACACGTTCCTGCAAAACTACGTACTCAAAAACAGGCGTTACTAAGCTAATTTCAAGACTTGAACAGCTCAGAGACATTATGGAGCGTTCAAAGCAAAAGGCGTTATGTTACGTAACACGCATTTTACCAATGAGCAGAATAGCAGAAGCTGTTTCCAGTTGACTATACTGCTTTTGAATCAGTTTTTCTGTATCAAAGTATAGATTAAGTCAGGTTTGATTAAGATTCGGGTTTATACTTTCTATGCAAGTCTTCTGCATTTATGTTTTGTATAAGTTAGATTGGATTTTTACAATCTAATAAATAGACAGGGTCTATTGTTTCAGTGGTGGTGGCTTGGGGTTCGTTGGAAAATATTGCTCCTGGGAAACACCCTCCCCCCATCTCCTTCTACCACCTTTGTGTAGGTAAGCATAAGATGTTACATTTAATTAAAAAATACAGCCATTGAAAAATAAACAAAAAATAAAAATTGTTCAGTAAACTTCTTATCAACATAAATAGACTCGAAGAAAAAAAAAACTGATTTGAATTTAAATTATAGTTTTTGATTAAGTTAAGGTTTATTTTCCCTATGCAAGTTTTTCGTCTATTGCATTTCTGCAGTCCTACCCTTTTTAAATGTTTCAACGTCGGAAACCAATTTTTCCATCATTGCATAGCTGGGATTCAGCTCTATTCGTGTACCGTATAATCTTCAAATATACTAAAAGGTAAAACAATATTTTCCCTGCTCCAAAAATTTAAATCCTTTAAGACTACAAATTAGACTTATTAGATTATTAATTAAAAAACTTTTTCCACAAAATAAGTTTTTCAAAGATAAGTAGAAAACTCCATTAAACAAAAAATGAAAAAAAAAATAAAATCAAATAATCTACCAAGCGTGAAACTACACAAATCAGCATCGATAAATAAATGAAACCCAAAACGAACAGAAATTACAATAAATAACCGAGTTAAACTCAAAACGAGCAGAAATTAACATAAGTTGGGCTCAAAACCCCTATGCCTTCCCAAGGCCAGAACATAATTTGCACTTTACTGAAAAAAATATAAATGTTTTTTACTTTTATAACTTTAATAAATCAAATAATACTAGCAGTTTGATTACTAAATATCAGTATATGTATATTAAACTAACAATGCACATTCATTTGTATTTTTTTTCAGTATAGTGCAAATTATGTTCTGGCCTTGGAAAGGCATAGGGGTTTCCAATTGAATGAGCCCTTTTGAAGTTTCTACGACAACGCTTTCATTAAAAACTTTATATGCCCCCAGGGCATAACTTACAACCCTTTCCCTGAGGGCTGTGGGGGGAGGGGTTGTCATTCTTGAAGACCTAATTTCAAAACTTTCAACTACGTTGAATAAAATGGCTATCTAAAAATTTTGATTGGATGTATAAAAACCTTATATGCCCCCAGGGCATAAATTAAAACCCTTGCCCAATACGCTGAACAGAATCACTATCTCAAAATTTTTATTGGATGTGTTTTTTAGGGAAATGATGGGCGTCAGGGGGGGGGCTAGTTGCCCTCCAATCACTTTCGACTATTAAAAAGAGCACTAGCGCTTTGAATTTCCAATCGAATGAGCCTTTTTTGAAGTTTCTACGACAACGCCTTCTATAATAACCTTATATGCCCCCAGGGCATAACTTAAAGCCCTAGCCCTGAGGGTTGTACTTGAGGTCCTTCTTGGGGGGGGGGGGGGTGTCCTCCTCAAAAACATATTTTCTATCTGGAAATCAACTACGCTGAACAAAATGGCTATCTCAAAATTTTGATTGGATGTGTTTGGGGGAATGATGGGCGTAGGGGGGGTGGGGGGGGGGTGGGAGGGTTAGTTGCCCTCCAATCACTTCCGACTATTAAAAAGGGCACTAGAGAATTTCAATTTCCAATCGAATGAGCCCCCTTTGAAGTTTCAACGACGACCCCTTCCATATGAAGTGCCCTGGTCTAAAGGAAAAAATAATAAATAGTACATTGTGCCAACATCGTTCTTATCTACTCCTTCGATACGAAGTGCCCGGGTATGGAGAACATCGTTCTTTACTTAGGCATCTGGGTCTTTACTTACATCGTTCTTCACTGCCTATGCTATACTTGTTAGACTTATTAGATCTTCAAATATACTAAAAGGTAAAACAAAATTTTCTCTGCACCAAAAATTTAAATCCTTTAAGACTACAAATTAGACTTATTAGATTATAGAAAAATAAGACTACAATAACGAAAGACCTTTAAGACTAAAAGATCGTAGGCTTCATCGCTCGCTAATTGTCCATGTCGATGTCATATCAAAGGGAGACACAACAAGACCCAATCTAGAATTCCGACTTTGTTGAATCCTTTAAGACTACAGCAAGGGATTTATCTTTGCAAATAAATAGTCGTCATCTGCGTTTTTGAGGGTCATAAAGCGTGGGGCGATCATAAAAAACTTTGCAGCTATTCAAGGACGAATTTTCATGATAAAAAGTTATTTTTTACATTTTGGTGCATTCTACAAGACTTTTTTAATAGTCTTATTACTCTTTCAGCCTTTGAAAAGTCAATTTTCGCCATTGATAGTTTTATCCTCAGTTCGTACAAACAATTACAGCTTACAACACTTTATCCCCAGATCCTGTCTATCTCTCTGACCAATATTCTCTCATATGAGAATAACTCAATATTCTCTCTAACCAATGCTAACCAATAGCATTGCCTGTAAACAAGTTTTTCATTTCCTTTGAAGAAGAACAAAAGCCATACCATTACCTGTGAACGGGTATTTCTTTAACCTAGACAGACGAAGGTTTCTTTCTTATAAGAAAAATATGACGATGAAGGTTATACAGTACACAAAACTGTTAGAAGTCATGCCTACAGTGCAAATTCATCCGTCTCTATGACACACCCCATTGTGATTTCAACTATTACCCCCTTCCCCCTTATGGCGTGAACCGGTATGCTGTAAACCGTATTACAGGGAAAAAAATGGCAGCACCAGTGTTTCTGAACTTGTCACAGGCAGCATAAGTATACAATTGATCCAATATAGCCTGAGGGAAACAACGGTAAATAGAGAAGATTGGAAAGTGGAAAATGTTAAAAAAGAAAAGCAACTAACCAAGCATAACATCTGTCTTTCTTATGTCTGTAAGAAATATCTGTCAATCCAGAGCATTGGCTTTCTTGACTATATGGTCAACTATGGAAGGTGAAATCGCTTGGGTAGCAACAGGAAGGGCTTTAGCGTAAATAGGCTGGGATAAAATACTCTCGATGCCTTGTCGATGGGATATCGGGGATTTTCTATGCTGCTTTACGGACTTTTCTGGCTTGGATGTTGAGATGGACCTAAAGTAAAGACAAACTTGTGGGATAGGTGATATAAGTAATTTGCATTAATGAGCTATCTCGGTTACAGTTATACCTTGTGCTTAATAAAGCTAATTGCAATTAATTGCATTGCTTTGTTGAGTAAGTGCAATTATTGTGCTATATTGAACGTGTTTTGGACGGCAAAGTTATTATAAAAAAAAAAAAAAGTATCGTACCCCAATAGAACCTTAAATACTAACAACAAGGATTTATAGCTTATCCTGATATATAAAATTCACCAAGATTTTTCCATCTGTAAAAAGACCGTATGCGAGCACACAAATAAATTATAAAAGATAAATGAATTATTCCAGATAATTGTTTATGGACGAATTGGATGAATTGATAATTAATTATTAATAAATAGGATGAGATTTATTAATTATTGGAAATACGGATGAATTGTTTTCCTGTTTCGATGACGTGCTCATTCTGTTGGGTTTCCGTCAAATCGCAACCATGCCGAAAATAAAGAATTGATGGAACACGTGACTAGACTACTAAAAAAAAAAAAAAAAAAAAAAAAAAAAAAAAAAAAAAAAAAAAAAAAAAAAAATGCAGAATGCAGCTAGAACCAAGGTATTGAATTTGAGCTATATAATAATATAATTAATAT
Organism: Artemia sinica; assembly: GCA_027921565.1. Lineage (NCBI taxonomy): Eukaryota > Metazoa > Arthropoda > Branchiopoda > Anostraca > Artemiidae > Artemia > Artemia sinica. The sequence continues at coordinate 5,766,479 of CM051260.1, read as the reverse complement.
AATTATAATCTCATCCTAGGTTCATAAAAAAAAAAACACTGGCGTGATGGGCAGTAATTTCTGTGCTCAATTGAAAAAGGTTTCGTCAGCACAATCGGTTTCTTGAATATAATAATAAAATAACAATTTAAATAAAAACATGCTGCATCCTCATACGACCACTATTACTACTAACAACTCACAGCAGCACCAAGCCACCTGAGGTCAAATGAACTACACACGCTCCTCCTCCATCCCAATTTATTCAAAGCTTTACCGCTTTTCAAGAAGTTTCGATTTTCTAAAGATGTTTCCTTACGATATATCTTCCCGCGTCATTAGGATACGAACTGCATTTAGTCTGGCCCTCAATGGATTGTCGAAAAGAGCAAGCTTTGGTAATCTGTTATCCTTCATCCGCAAAATGTGTCCTAGCCACCTCAACATTTCTCTCATTATAGCCCTAGAAAATGCACACTTTCCCAATAATTTTGTTGTTTGCATCCCCGTAGAACCTTTGACATAAAACAAAATATATATATAGCCTATCCTGATTGATAAAATACACCAGGAATTTTCTATCTGAAAAAGGAGGGAAGCCAGCTTTATGTCAAAAAGAAAAAAAATAACTGAAGCAGGTTGCAATAATCGCTGTGGGATAAAAATCGAATAGCAATCCCTTACTGAACGCCAACAACAATGAAATTTAATTGCAAGAAGCACTATTAAAACGAGTGGACAGTCACAGAACAATTTCACATGGCACAATCAAACAACAATGATTAGCTTTTTAATTAAATATAGAAAACTATTATCTTCCGTTACTGTTGTTGCTGCCTAGAGAAATCTCTCAATAAAAATTGATTTCTCAAATTCCATGAATTGCTATGCAAAGCAACTAAAATTGTTTCGGTTGCTACGCTCACCTGAGAAGAAAACATTTCTATGCAAACACCTAGTATTCACATAGCTTCGTTTCCGCTTACACTAGTCCATAGGAACTTTGTATTGTAAATATTGCACCTCGTCAATCAATTTTTTTCTACACAATTATGTGGCTTAAATTTACCCGGGTTACCCGGTTTGACCCCCCTCCCCCCGAAAATTTTTGACCGAGTCGAAAATTAGTATAAAAAACACCAGTAAAGACAAAACGACGGATGTTAGACAAAGTCCACAGGAAAAAATCGGGTACCCCCCCCCCCCCCGGACAAAAATCCTGGATCCTCTCTTGCCAGTTATCTTCGCAATTCCACTATCCATGCAGGATTACAATAGGATTATACACGGAAGATACGGCGACTAAATTTATATCACACAGCAACTAACACGTTATAATATTTCCTATCCTGCTCGCCAAAAAATCGGTCAACAACACTCGGGGTGCACCCACGTACTCTAAAGTAATTCAGGTGATACTGTTCAAGAAAGACATGATAACCAATAGAACTAGCTCTTGGCTAAGGCAGCTGTAGACTAGGAAGTCATCTGGTTGAACGTTATCCCAATATGCTCATGCTCCTCATATAAAGTGGGAGAATTGTTTGCCATCCTCATAGACAACATCCTTCGAACGTCCAACTCCACAGGTGGAATCCAACTGGACCATGGCTGCACCATGTGTGTGATGGTGGTTTTGCTTACGACATAGATGTCCTGTCTCATTTAAGAGAGGAACAACAGAAGAACACCAATCTCAAACAATATGGAGTCAGTCAGTCTGTCAATTACTATATTGAAAATAAAAATCAGGTGAAATACCGTAAACAAACTAGCTGCCATTCCAAGTTAGAATTTATGTTCTTGAGCAGATCGAAGAGCTTAAGTACCTTGGGAGCCTCATCCGGTCTGATGGAAAACAAGGAAAATACGACACGAATTATCCATGATAGAAGCCCTTTTAGCCCATAGCTGGGCTAAAAAACGTGAGGAAAAATAAAACCTACTTTATGAAACTGGAGCTCTGGATCTTTAAAAGTTATGTCCTCTCAGTACTGGTGTACGAATGCAAATCTTGGGCATGAAATAAGCAGCTCTAAAAACAAATACAACAGTTTGAAAATAACTGTTTTAGACCAAACCTTGGTGGGCATGAGCCAACGCCGAATTTCTCAGGAAGTAAGGTGCTGAGTCCCTCCTGGTATCAGAAAGTCAGTAAGACAAAAAGCAACGCTATTCCGATATCTGGAGAAGGATACTACACTCTTTAGGTCGTCAGTGGAAGATCTTTGATCTGAAGAACTGGAGATGTCGTTGTAGAGGCACAGTTGTCACCTAATGCTCCAGCCGGCGTCAGAACACCTAAATCTAAGACAGTGGGAATATCTAAACCAAACATCTACATGAAAATATCATCAGCATAATTTGCTAACAAAACATAAAATAAATAAGTCAATAATAGCTTTCTACAACAAAACTTTAATTATAAAGTGGCAGAGAGGTCAGAGCACCTTGTCAAATATCTTTCTAAACCGGGATTGAGGAAAATCCCAGAAGATAGAGACATCTTAACTTTAGCATTCAGCTTCCCTAGCATAACGTCTGCTGAGAGCGGTTTTGCCGAATCTGTTTTTCCAAAATTCCAAGAAAAATCAGTTCGAAAATTTTAACATTTGTATCTCAGAATCGGCTGTATCTAGAATGCTGATGTCTTACAGCAATGTCAATTAGACCATTCGAAAGAGAATTTTTTTTACACAACACAACGTTTGTAACTCAGTTTCGACAAAAACTGTTATTTTCAGCAAAACCGCTCTCAGCAGACGATATTATGAAAACTTTTGCAACTGAAAAATGGGCAAATATATCAGAATTGAGCGCAAATGAACTGACCAATCATTGAAAATATTATGAAAACATAATCTACAATATATTTTACCTTTTTGGAGAGGATCTGGTTCTGTTGTTTCTAAAGTTACTTCCTCAGAATAATCCACACTCAATCGTTTCATCAACCTTGTGGGGTGTTTCAACAACTGGGCATGCATAGAAGAGACAGTAGGTACTACCTTGGACGAGTCTAGTCTCGATTTACTTCCACTTTTTGACTGCACCTTTGATGGGGTTGAGGGATGTACAAAATCCCAGCAGAGGGGTTGATATCCGAGAAGATAGTATTTAAGAGGAAGGAGCATATCTCTTCAAAAATTGTACGGTCTACCATACTCTGAGTGACTCCTTCAATTTTTCGTTTATCCTTGCTCATACGAAGCCACTCATCACATCCACCAACTATAAGGTGGCCAGTTTCGATCTGCAAGAATTAAAAGGTCTAAAAAATTAACAACTATAGAACAGTGGCACCATTGCCATGGGCTCACTCATAACGCAAGGTTATTTTTCTTATTTTTGTTATTTAGTTTAAATTCTATGAAGCTAAACAATTCACTTGAATAAAGAAGGAAAAAAGGCATATCCCAAAAGTAAAGGGGCCAGTGGCCTCCAATCTTTTTGGTCACTTAAAAAGGGCACTAGAACAGTAGATTTCAGATCAAATCAGCCCTCTTTTGATCCTTCAGGATCAATGGTTCTATACGGGGGAAAACATACGAAAAAACAAACAAAATAACAAATAAACACGCATCCGTCATCTTTCTTCTGGCAAAAAATACAAAATTCCATGTTTTTTTTGCATATAGGAGCTTGAAACTTATACAGTAGGGCTCTCTGATATGCTGAATTTGATGGTGCAATTTTCAATAAGATCACTTGATGTTTTGGGGTTGTTTCCCCTTTTTGGCAGATTTTCTCAGACTTGCAACTCTTGACGGGTAGCATAAAACTTGGTGAATTTTATACACTTTGAATAAGCATTAAAATTAAACTCTTTTGGTGTTGATATTGTTATCAACTCTGTTTTTAGAGTTTCGGTTACTATTGAGCCACGTCACTCCTTACTTACAGTTCATTTCCACGAACTGTTTGATGAGTCCCACTACTTTTATTTCATTAATTTTATCTGTATACCATTTTCTGCGGCAAGTTGCAAAAGAGGAAAATTAAACTACAACATTAGGACGATTTCCCTTTCAACTTTCCCTATCCCTATCAACTATCCCTATCAACTTTAGGTATCCCTATCAACTTTAGGTATCAAATTTCCTAACATCCCTATTTAACAGATCAAGCCATCCTTATCAAATCGTACATTGTTTTATTAAAGAGAATTCACGCAAAATTCAGAAAAATAAACGAAAAAAGAAGGCACATATGCATCAGAAAGAGCTGCAAGAATCAGGTTTAGTTGCAGTCACTTCAAAATGCAATCAAACGGTTCGTGCTAACGAACTGTAAGTAAGGAGCGACCCGACTCAATAGTAACCGAAACTCTAAAAAACGGAATTTTGATAATAGATACAACAAAAGAATAAGATTTTAATGCTGATTTCAAATATATAAGTTTCATCAAGTTTAGTCATACCTATCAAAAGTTGCGCGCCTGAGAATATTTGCCTGATTTTCGAAAAAAGGGGGAAATACCCCCTAAAAGTTATAGAAACTTATTAAAAATCACACCATCAGATTCAGCATATCAGAGAAGCATACTGTAGAGGTTTCAAGCTCCTATCTGCAAAAATGTGGAATTTTGTATTTTTTGCCAGAAGAAAGATCATGGATGCAAGTTTATTTGTTTGTTTTTCCAGGGGTGATCGTATCGACCCAGTGGTCCTAGAATATCTTTGGAGGACTCATTCGAACGGAAATTAAAAATTCTAGCACCCCTTTTTAAGTGACCAAAAAATGAAGGGCAACTAGGCCCCCCTCCCACGTTCATTTTTTCCCCAAAGTCACCCGATCAAAATTTTGAGATAGCATTTCAAAATTGAAATGGGTTCAGCATGGTCGAAAATATAACAAATATGTCTTTTAAGATGACTTAATCCCCCAAAGTCCCCGGGGGGGGAGGGCTGAAAGTTATAAACCTTGCCCAATGTTTACATATAGTATTGGTTATTGGGAAGTATACAGACGTTTTCAGGGGGGATTTTTTCTGGTAGCGGGAGAGGAGTTGGGGGTTATGTGGGAGGATCTTTCCATGTAGGAAGTTTTCATAGGGGAAGGGACATTGCTATGAAGGGGGCGCCAGATTTCCCAGCATTATTTAAAAGACGATCAGAAATTAAATTAAATTTAAGTTTTCAATCGAAAGTAAGGAGCAACATCAAAACTTAAAACGAACAGAAATCATTACGTATATGATTGGTTCGCCCCCTAATCAATACCTCGCTCTTTAAGCAAAATATTTTTAAGTACTTTGATAAGAGCTATTTATTCTAATTAACGGCCTTTGTGATTAAGGGGTCATTTTTAAAGAATTGGAACAAAATTCGAACTTAAGCGTAAAGAGCGATGTATTGACTACGGGGCAAACCCCCTAATATACGTATTGAAAATATATGAGTGTAGAAGTTCGTTACGTAAGTTAATTCGTAAGCTACGTATATTTATTACTAATAAAAACGTTCGTAAATAAAATTGGCCATTTAACCAAATAAAAGTAAAATTAGTATGCAAATTTGTTTGAATTATTCGTGTACGGTGAGCCAAAATCAAAACCTGCATTAATTCAAAAACGTTCATAAATTAAATAAAAAAAACAAGTTTTTTTAACTGAAAGTAATGAGCAACATTAAAACTTAAAACGAATAGAAATTATTCCGTATATGAAAGGGGCTGTCCCCTTCTCAACGCCTTGCTCTTTACGCTACAGTTTGACTCTTTCTCACAACTCTATTTAAAAAAAAAAAAAAAACTTTAGCATAAAGTGCAAGGCGTTGAGTAGGGGACAACCCCTTCCATATACGGAATAATTTCTGTTCGTCTTAAGTTCTAATGTCGCTCCTTACTTTCAGTTGAAAAAGATTAAAAAAGGGCTATTTCGATTGGAAATTGAGAGGGTTATTGCCATTTTTAATAGTCGAAAGTAATCAGAAGAAGAATCCCCCCGATACCCATCATTACCCCAAACATTTCCGATTAACATTTTGATATGGCCATTTTGTTCAAAGTAGTTTTTATGTCCCTTTATTCTAATTTTGTTCCTTTTTATGTTCCATTATGTTCCTTTTTTATAATTTTATTTATTTTCATTTTTTTATGTTCAAAATTTGCATACTAATATTACTTTTATTTGGTTAAATGGCTTTCTCGAAAGCTGTTTAATTTTATTTACGAACGTATTTATTAGTAATAAATATACGTAGCTTACGAATTAACTTACGAATTATTTTTTTTCATGTTCACAAAAATTACTAGTAAACCGAACCTAAATAATAACTACCTTTTTTGAATTAGTGACAACTATCAATTTTCAGTTGACAATGAACAGTTTGTGTGAACACATGTTTTTCAAAATTTTCGACAACTTTGAGACAAGGTTTACTGTCTAAAAGATTGCGGCTTCTACTACTTTGATATTTTGAGATTTGTGCTTGAGATTTGAAAATGTAGAAGATAGACGGAATAATTTTATGAAAAAAGTAAAAAGTACTAAGAAAATAAGATGGCTTTTAAAGAAATTGACAGTTAGTCTGGACTTGTCCGGGTTAAGGATAGGAACGTTGTCTCAGTCAGTGATAAGGAAAATTTAAATGATTTAAAGAGAGATGAGAGCATTTTAAGGTGCGTTAAACCATTATAAAGTTGTAAGGAATCTTTTAGAAAAGAATGAAAAAAATATTTGACAATTTGGGACTGAAGGAATATTCGTCTTCGAAGTAGTTACAAAGAGTATAAAGGCTTATAGAGTAATAAGGCTTAAAATAGGAGAGAGAGAGAGAGAGAGAGAGGGGAGGGAAGAGAGAGAGAGAGAAAGAGAGAGAGAAAGAGAGAGAGGGAGAGAGAAAGAGAGAGAGAGAGAGAGAGAGAGAGAGAGAGAGAGAGAGAGAGAGAGAGAGAGAGAGAGAGAGAGAGAGAGAGAGAGAGAGAGAGAGAGAGAGAGAGAGATTGTAGGGAACTGGCAAATTTTTTTCACTCTAGCAGAAGTGTTGGCTATACAGGGCGGGGGACATCAGGCCCCTTGAAATATAAAGACTGTTAACGTAATCAATTAAATTTCCCATATAATCCGACTAAATCATGCGGTTTTTGCACAAAAATTTTACCCATTTGTCAGGCTTCCTCTAAGAAAAATTCCAATTTGCGTGCCTATTCTTTATCACTTGACACCGGCCAATCTAATAGCCCTGGTACCAGACAAATTAAAAAACAATACTTAAGAGATGATTCTGGCTTTAGGTTTATGGGTTGAAGTATCAGAAACATCATGGTATTAGCCTAATGCTATAAACGAAGATACAATTGTGTACAGTAAATATTATGAATAAAAGAAAATGAAATGAAAAAAGATACAAAAAAAAAGATAAAAAACAAAAAAAGATAAAATTATGGAGAGAATCGATATTATGTACAATAGAAAATGAATTAACTTTGACATAGACATACAACTTTTCAATTGTACTACTGCATAGAAATATTTCCTAACATGTCTTGCTGACCCAAGAATGAACTGAACTACAGAAACAGAAAGTCCTAAATGAAAAAAGAAGATTTAGTTCCAGTCTCTTGCCAAAATGGCGTCTTCTGGTTCTTTAAACATTTCTTAGTTATGACGATTATCTTAATGAACTAAACACAAAATGAACTGGACTACATAAAATACAGGAAAAAAATAAAAATGCGCCTTAGTCAAGCCCATACTATATGAGACTTTTGCTATATTTCCAATAAATTTCTTAGATTTAAAACATGATGTGTCTATTTTTGATTTTTTTTTCTTAAGTTATGCAACCCCCTCCTCAGATATGATCAAATATCGCTTTTAACTATTTTCTAATTACCAAGATTTATTTTATTAGCCTTTGTTTTTATTTCAAGTCATAGACGCTTCCTAAAATGTTAACATCTTATTTTTAAGTTTCTTTTCAAGTCAAGAAGGCGCGCTAGGTCTACTTTCGTCTTCTTACTGCATAATCTATGATTAGCTTCTTCAAGTCTTAAGTTAACCTAATAAAGAGCTGAACTTTGTTAAACAGAAGAAGAGTAAATAAATAAAAGAATACCTTAAGCTTTTCTCGAAGCTTATTTATAACATCTGGGTGACTATTTTGTGCATGGGTTGCAGTAACAAAGAGCGTAGGAGACTTGAACTCAACAATACTGTCATCTAAATCTCGAACACCCTCAACACTTTGGCTAGGGTAGCCAAGACACACAACACCTGATACAGTTTCAATCGCTGCCACCTGTAACGCCAACAATGATCCAGTATTTGTTCCAAGCAATATAATTGGCCTATTGGCACAATGAGCTTTCAACTCTCTAACTTTGGCTTTGCCAGTCATAATAACAGCTTGCATACTCTCTGGTACCTCCATCATCCCAGGATGAGCTACAGAGTGGACATTGATTGGAACCACCTTACCGACTTGATTGAAAAGTTGAATCCAAGCAGCTGCCCTCTTTATTGGTGGTAGACGTGTTGTTGTCGGAACTCCCGTAAATAAAATAAATAAAGGGTTATTAGGTAGCTTATTAGGCTTATTTTGAGCTAACAGTTGACCTACTGGATCCCAAGGTCGATCACTCATCTTAGGGAGGCTTTCAATAGAAGGCGTAGAAGCCAGTAGGCTATCTATAAGAGGTGGGATTTTGCAACGAAGAGTTTTGAAGCACTTCCAAATAAGCAACTAGATACCGTTTTGTTAATGAATTTACAAGCTTTTTATGTAACCATTGACACAAATCGGTTTCCCAGTTTAAAAGCCCAAAAACATGTCTAAATCGCTTGGCAGATATAGATACTTGATTACGGACTAGTATAGGTTCGTTTGGATTTCCAACAAAGCTAAGACGAGCCAATTGATCATTGTTCAGTATTTTGGCTGCATTTGAAAAAACTTGGAACTGCAACTGACTCCATCCATCTCTGAAAATAATAACAGACATTAGAATATATTATAGGCAAACCCATATTAAATACAAACAAAACAAATATATAAAAAATAAACAATTATAAAGTAAATATAAACTAAAATAAATATAAACTTTAAAGCTGTTTGAAATTTGACCACGGAGGCGCGACCTCATAACCGTGAAACCACAAACATCAAGCTTATGTTTATATTTTCATAAAGCTAATGTATTTTAAAACCGTCTTTGAAACCATATTTTTTTAAAAGTATTTAACATGTAAATTTAATTTCAACAATAGAATTCAAAGACAACAAGTTTCCACAAATACAGTTAAAATATTGGAATAGGTTACTGGAGTATACAAACTCAAAGGCCAACCTAATTATTATGAGCATTAATCATTTGTTTATTATATATTATTATACATGCACTAATTAAAATTAAAACAAGCCTAGTAAAGGCTGGCATGGAGCCAGTTTAGATTTAGGCTAAATGGTTGGCGCGCTGAGTCAGGAATCCTTTGTCTGAGGGGCACGGGTTTGATTCCTGGCGTGACCGGTTATTTGGTTTGGGATGGGGGTCAGTGGCGTGATTCCGTAAGCTCAGCCAGAGTCAACCCAGTTCTAAAAGGGTACCTGGAGAAATCTGGGGAAGGTAAGCAGGAAGGGTGCGCGAAAGCACAGGAAGGCTGGTCCCCAGCCCGTCATTGCAATTCCTGGCTGAAGGGCTGCGAACCGGAGATCAGCATCGGCAGTTTGGACCTTGGGGTCTGGCGCCGCCATAATATTTTACTCACAGTTTAGATTATAGCTAAATGTCAATAACTAAAACTGAACCAAACACTATTATCAAGGCCTTAGTTACCGGAATAAAAATAAAAATCAGATCTTTCATTTTTTTTTTAAATGGAATGGAAGTAAATATACTTCTATGGCTGGTGAACAAGATTCAGCGGCTGAAAGTGATCTTATGGCAGAATTAATAAGAACAACACGGCCATATTTCGGACAAAGGTACGATTTGCGTCAGTATAGCCCGAAATGACCATTGAATTAATTGGTAAGCCTAATTAAAATCAACAACAGTTTATTTTGTTAAAAAGTATTAAGAGGTGAAAATTATACCACTTTATCGGATATTAGACGTTAGTACTGAAAAGTATGTGAGGCGCTATCTCATTTCTTTTTTTTGGCTTGCTACAGCAGTTTGGTAAAACACTAAAAGTTTGGTAAAATACTAAAACACTGACGGTCAGAAAAACAACTATTTACCAGATCATCTTTTCTCAATTCCTTCAAAATAGTCCTATTCTATAAAATTAAATAACACAACAAGTATTATTAACTGAAAGTAAGGAGCAACATTAAAACTCAAAACCAAGAGAAGGTAGCGTAAAGAGCAAGGTATTGAGGAGGGGGTAACCCATTCATATACGGTATAGTTTCTGTTCGTTTTAAGTTCTAATGTTGCTCCTTACTGTCAGGTGAAAAAACTTGTTTTTTAAAACTTAATTTCTGATCGTTTTGCAAATAATGCTGGTAAGTCTGGCTTACCCTCCATTCCATCCTCGCTGAAAATCCCCCCTCCATACAAATTTCTGCAGACAATTCAGCCTGAAAAATTCTCCTTAGCATAGCCTACTTTCATTTGCAAAAGATTTTAATTTCTAATCGTTTTTCCAAGTAATCCGAAAATCCCCCCTTCCATAGAAATTTTTTTCTTGAAATCCGAACCGACTGAAAATTTCTCCTGGACCATTCCCCTTGAACCATTCCACATGCAAAATTGAGATGGGAAAGAGAAAGTAAGACAAATAAAGATAATTTTGTATAGGAATTATGTAAAATCCTCCCAGTGTAAAATTTCCCCTGGAAAGTTCGCCCCCAGAAAATTCTCCCCATGGAAATCCACCCCAAGCACAAAATCCCCCCCCCCCCAAAAAAAATGTGCATATACTTACCAATAACAAATACTATACATAAGCAATGGGCAAATTTTATAACTTGAAGACCTATCCTCAGGGGCTGTAGGGGGTCAAGTTATTTCCAAAGGCACAGTTTTGGACTTTTCAACTAGCCTATGTTGAACATGGCTAGCTCAAAATTTTGATCCGACGACTTTGGAGAAAAAAGGGGCATATGAGGGGAGCTAGTTGCCCTCCGATCTTTTTCGTCACTTAAAAAGGGCACTGGAACTTTTAATTTCCATTTGAATGCACCCTCTCTCCATCTTCTAGGACCATTAGTTTGGTACGGTCACCACTGAAAAAAAAAAAAAAAAAAAAAAAAAAAAAAAAAAAAAAAAAAAAAAAAAAAAAAAAAAAAAATCCGTGATCATTCTTCTGGCAAAAATAGGTCAAACGCCTTGACTGGGGTCCAATACATATTGAAATGTTACTACGTTTCAACGTCAAATACGAACGTAAATACTGTCCTATATATCAGGCTTAGTGTCCACAAAAAGAAGGTTTTAATTTTAGCAAGAATTGGCCATAGTCCAAGCATCATCGGTAACCCCCGAAATTTTAAAATTGTCTCCATGTTTCAGCATTAAAAACATGTAACAATATTAGCCTATTTACAGGCTCATTGCCCCCTAATAGAAGGTCTGTCATTAGCTGCTAAACCAAATGCTATCAGTAAACCTGCAGATTTGTTGAAATGTTGCAACTTTTCAACATCAAACACACATTTAAAGAAGCCTACTAGCCTTTATACCAGATTTATTGCCCACCAGCCTGCGGTTTTTATAGCCTGACAAGAATGGGTCCTAGACAGACAGAACACCATCAGCTGACCCTTAACCTCACTGAAATAGTTGATATGTACAAATTTACATGCAATGATTAAAGTTGGAATTTCTTTCAAGCACTGAAAATACTAAATAATAGCGCAAAATATATTATTATAAAATAGTATTACTTTAGATAATTTGGTTGATTTGTTTGTTTTATCACTAGTTCTATAAATGAAGTTGTCAATAAAAGAAATAAAAATGTAAAATTATGAAAAGACATTTTTTTTCAAAAAATGTTTTCAAAACATAGCAGACGTCCAGCATACATTCATCTTCGTCTTGATTTAATTTATTTTAATATTTCATTAGAATATCAGGCCAAAATCATCACCAACCATTTGATTAGGGAAATCTAAAGTTGTTCAGTGCTATACTTTTTATGACTATGAGTTTAAATAGGAATATCCAATGGTTTAGGCTATAATAAATTATGAAAGGTGCTAATTATTTTAGGCTAATTATTAAAGGTGCTAATTATTAAATTATGAAAGGTGCTAATTATTTTAGTAACAGTGAAAAGCAAACTTTCATGTAACCCACTTAGAGGAAAAGTGAATTGAATTGGATGAATTAGACTATTGGATAAAAGAGTTATAGTAATAGTAATTTATTAACACCCACAAGGACAATACATTTTACTCACTACCAACCCAAGAACCTGGGGTCAGGTTGTCCTAAGGGTAGGCATATATCAAAATTTCATATTCACAACAGAAATATACAACCTAGGCCTAAAAAAAATAAAATAAAAGAAAAATCATTCCCCTTCGCACGCAGTTCCTACCACCAATCACAAAATCACCATACTTGTCCTCCAGGTACATAAAAAAAAAAAAAAAAAAAAAAAAAAAAAAAAAAAAAAAAAAAAAAAAATTAAAAATCATAAGTTAGTTAAGGCAAGGCCTTTTTTATACAATCCAAGGGACAAAAATTATATTTGTTTTGATTTGATTCCTCAATAACTACCATGTCTTTAGATCTACATATTGACTATCATAAAACTGTTTCTTCATCTTCATTTTTGAAAGTTAAATAATGTAGAAAAGCTTACGTTACAGAGCTTATGGAAGAGAAAGTGTGATAGGCAAAATTTCAATGTGAAACCAATTTACTTAAGCTCCGTAGTGTAAGCCACTTAACATAGGCAACTTAGTGGTAATGTGAGACCGGGGTAAGTTATTTATAAATCTTGGGCTTTTTTATAAACAGTCATGGCTATGGTGCCGTAGCTCAGCCTCAACATTCAAAATTATGCAAAAAAAAAGACTTAAAGTACTAGCTTAGTAAAAACAAAGAATTAAGAAAAACTTACTTGTTTACAGACTCTTCCCAATCTTCACTGGAATTACATTTTAGCCCAGTTATAGAATTTTCCATACTTTTCATTGAATCTCTACCCACACCCAAAAATGGGTTTTCTGAATTATTATCAGAATCTTCATCAACAACACTTATTTCTTCACCACTTTCATAATGAGTCTCTTCAACATTCTTCCATGAATTCTTCAAAAAAAAAGTTTTTGATGGCTTACATAATCCACACTCATATTCAGTATTCCAAGCTCTTGTATAGGAGTGCTCTCTTGCAACAATTCCAATGGGCTTCTCAATAAAAGAAATTTGTTGCAAATATTTCAGTACATCTGATTTTCCATGTTCCTCAGATTCACAGCTTTCCTCAGAGGCAAGTTTAGGCCGCTTGATTTTGACAGTTGAAGCAACATCAAGAGGTACATCCATTACTGAAAATAAATACTAATTAAATATTAAATACCAATTGATTGCAAAAGAGTTATTAAATAGCAAGAGTTGCAGGAAAAGATATAGAGGAAAATGAAAAAGTCTGTGATACATTGGACGAGAAGGAAGATCTGTTTTGGGAGGAAGAATTTAGTCTGGTCTCTGTAGGTAGCAATTTACTTAGTAATATGATACTTTTTAGACTGAGAGATGCTGTAGACAAAGTTTAAAGAGAAGAACAGTGCGGTTTTAGAAAATGTAGAGGATGTGTTGACCAAATTTTCACTTTTAGGTTAATAATTGAGAAGTGCCTGAGTTGTCAAACACCTTTGGTCCTCAGTTTTATATATTATCAGTAAGCTTTCGATTCGGTTTAGCAAAGGTCTTATCTGTGTATGGTATACCAGACAAATACATTAAAGTAATTAGTGCTATGTACAAGAATAAAACTGCTGCAGCTAAGGTAGGAAATGAGGTTAACAACTGGTTTTGTGTTAAATCAGGAGTTAAGGAGGGTTGTATTCTATCCCCCTTTATATGAATCATTTTGATGGGCTTTGTTTTAAAGAGCACAAGAAAGGCAATGGGAGACCACGGAATCAAATGGGGAGGAAAGTCTCCTGGACTTAGATTATGCTGATGATTTAAGCATCCTAGATAAAGGTGTGAGTAAAATGAATGAACTTTTAGAGGTTTTGTAAGTTCAGAGTGCTAGAATGGGTTTGAAAATCAAACAGTTCGTGGTAACGAACTGTAAGTAAGGAGTGACCCAGCTCAATGGTAACCAAAACTCTAGAAAACGGTATTTTGATACAAATAGATACATCAAAAGAATCAGATTTTAATGCTGATTATAAAAATATATAAGTTTCATTAAGTTTAATCCTACCCATCAAAAGTTACGCGCCTGAGAAAATTCGGCTGATTTTCAAAAAAAAGGGGGAAAGAACCCCTAAAAGTTATAGAACCTTAATGAAAATCACACCATCATATTCCGCATATCAGAGAACCCTACTGTAGAGGTTTCAAGCTCCCATCTACAAAAATGTGGAATTTTGCATTTTTTGCCAGAAGAAAGATCACGGGTGCGTGTTTATTTGTTTGTTTTTCCCAGGGGTGATCGTATCGACCCAGTTGTCCTAGAATATCGTGGGAGGGCTCATTGGAATGGAAATTGAAAGTTCTAGTGCCCTTTTTAAGTGGCCAAAAAAAAATGGAGGGCAACTAGGCCCCCTTTATGTTATGTGGGAGGATCTTTCCATGAAGGAAGTTTTCATGGGGGAAGGGACATTGCTATGAAGGGGACGCCGGACTTCCCAGCGTTATTTAAAAAAAGATCAGAAATTTAATATAAAAAAACAAGTATTTCAACTGCAACAGCAGCAACAACAAAACTTTAAACGAACAGAAAATATTACATATATAACTGGGTTCACCCCGTAGTCAATGCCTCGCTCTTTAAGCCGAAGATTTTTTAGTACTTTCATATAAGAGCTATTTATTCTAATTAACGGCCTTTGTGATTAAGCGGTCATTTTTAAAGAATTGGAACAAAATTCAAACTTTCGCTTAAAGAGCAAGGTATTGACTAGGGGGCGAACCCCCTAACAAACGTATTAAAAATATATGAATATAGAAGTTCGTTACGTAAGTTAATTCGTAAGTTACGTATATTTATTACTAATAAAAAACGTTCGTAATTAAAATTAAACAAGTTTCGAGAAAGCCATAACTAAATACTACTACTACTACTAACAACTCATCGCAGCACCAAGCCGCCTGAGGCCAACACAGCTACGCACGCTCCTCCTCCACCCCAATCTATTCAAAGCCTCCCTTTTTACACCCGCCCACGAAGTTCCCATTTCCTTTAAATCTTTCTTTATGACGTCCTCCCAACCCAGACGGGGACGACCTGCTTTCCGTTTAGCCCTAGATGGTTGGCCGAAAAGAACAATCTTCGGCAATCTGTCATCCTTCATCCGAACAACATGCCCTAACCACCTCAACCTTTCTTTCATTATAGACCTAGAAAGTGGTATTGAACCACATTTTTCGTATAGCCTATTGTTTGAAATACGGTCAGTCAGCCGGGTACCCAGAACAATCCTTAAGCAATTTCTCTGGAAAACATCTAGCAAATCTTCATCCGCTTTTCGGAGCGTCCATGCTTCAGAGCCATATTTGACCTCTGTCATCACTGTAGCTTCTAAGATTCTAATCTTGGTTTGCAGACTTATCTTCCTATTCTTCCAGACTTTTTTTAACTGTGAAAAACACCCTGAGCCTTGGCTATTCTATTTTTAACATCTTCACTGCTCCCCACCATCTTTACTAATAATACTACCAAGATAAGTGAAACTGCCCACCTGATCAATCTTTTCATTACCCAACGTCACCTTTTCATCTTCACTTATTCCTAGCCTTAGTGACTTGGTCTTCCTAACATTAATTTTCAAACCAATACTAGCACCCTGAACTCGCAAAACCTCTAAAACTTCATTCATTTTGCTCACACTTTCATCTAGGATGCTTAAATCATCAGCATAATCCAAGTCCAGAAAGTCAATTAATATGAAAATTTTGTTTTAATTATTCATGTACAGTGAGCCAAGATCAAAACCTGCATTTATTCAAAAACGTTCAAAAATTAAATAAAAAAAACAAGTTTTTTAAACTGAAAGTAAGGAGCGACATTAAAACTTAAAACGAACAGAAATTATTCCGTATATGAAAGGGGCTGTCCCCTCCTCAACGCCTCGCTCTTTACGCTAAAGTTTGACTCTGTCTCACAACTTTATTTTTTAAAACAATAAAAAACTTTAGCGTAAAGATCGAAGCGTTGAGGAGGGGACAGCCCCTTTCATATACGGAATAATTTCTGTTCGTTTTAAGTTTTAATGTCGCTCCTTACTTTAAGTTTAAAAAACTTGTTTTTTTTATTTAATTAATGTTAAAAAGGCTAAGTCACTAAGGCTAGGAATAAGTGAAGATGAAAAGGTGACGTCAGGAAACGAAAAGATTGATCAGGTGGGCAGCTTCACTTACCTTGGCAGTATCAAACAGTTCGTGGTAACGAACTGTAAGTAAGGAGCGACCCGGCTCAATGGTAACCGAAACTCTAAAAAACAGGATTTTGATACCAATAGATACATCAAAAGAATCAGATTTTAATTCTGATTTCAAATATATAAGTTTCATTAAGTTTAATCTTACCCATCAAAAGTTACGTGCCTGAGAAAATTTGGCTGATTTTCGAAAAAAGGGGGAAAGACCCCCTAAAAGTTATAGGACCTTAATGAAAATCACACCATCATATTCAGCGTATCAGAGAACCCTAATGTAGAGGTTTCAAGCTCCTATCTACAAAAATGTGGAATTTTCCATTTTTTGCCAGAAGAAAGATCACGGATGCGTGTTATTTTTGTTTGTTTGTTTTTTTTTTTTTTTTTTTCCCCAGGGGTGATCGTATCGACCCAGTGGTCCTAGAATATCGTGGAGGGCTCATTGGAACGGAAATTAAAAGTTCTAGTGCCCTTTTTAAGTGACCAAAAAAAATGGAGGGCAACTAGGCCCCCTCCCACGCTCATTTTTTTCCCCAAAGTCACCCGATCAAATTTTGAGATAGCCATTTTGATCAGCATGGTCGAAAATATGATAAAAATGTCTTTTAGGATGACTTGATCCCCCAAAGTCCCCAGGGGGAGGGCTGAAAGTTATGAACTTTACTCAATGTTAACATATAGTATTGGTTATTGGGAAGTATACAGACTTTTTCAGAGGAGATTTTTTCTGGTAGGTGGGGGAAGGAGAGGGTCGGGGGCTATATGGAAGGATCTTTCCATGAAGGAAGTTTTCATGGGGGAAGGGACATTGCTATGAAGGGGGCGCCGGATTTCCCAGCATTATTAAAGAAAAAGATCAGGAATTAAATAAAAAAAAACAAGTTTTTCAACTGATCAACTGATTGTGATTAAGAGGTCATTTTTAAAGAACTGAAAAAAAAAAATTCGAACTATAGTTTAAAGAGCAGGGTATTGACTAGGGGGCGAACCCCCTAATATACGTGTTAAAAATTTATGAATATAGAAGTTCGTTACGTAAGTTAATTCTAAGTTACGTATATTTATTACTAATAAAAACGTCCGTAAATAAAATTAAACAAGTTTCGAGAAAGCCATTTAACCAAATATAATATGCAAATTTTGTTTTAATTATTCATGTACGGTGAGCCAAAATCAAAACCTGCATTAATTCAAAAAACGTTCAAAAATTAAATAAAAAAAACAAGTTTTTTTAACTGAAAGTAAGGAACGACGTTAAAACTTAAAAAACGAACAGAAATTATTCCGTATATGAAGGGGGCTGTCCCCTCCTCAACGCCTCGCTCTTTACGCTAAAGTTTGACTTTCTCACAACTCTATTTTTTTAAACAATAAAAAAACTTTAGCGTAAAGAGCGAGGCGTTGAGGAAGGGACAGCCCCCTTCATATACGGAATAATTTCTGTTCGTTTTAAGTTTTAACGTCGTTCCTTACTTTCAGTTAAAAAAAACTTGTTTTTTTTATTTAATTATTAGTAAAGATGACGGGAGCAGTGAAGATGTTAAAAGTAGAATAGCCAAGGCTCAGGGCATTTTATCACAGTCAAAAAAAAGTTTGGAAGAATAGGAAGATAAGTCCGCAAACCAACATTAGAATATCGGAAGCTACAGTGATGACAGTGGTCAAATAGGGCTCTGAAGCATGGGCGCTAAAAAAAGAAGATGAAGATTTGCTAAATGTTTTCCAGAGAAAGTACCTACGGATTATTCTAGATACTCGGCTGACTGACCATATTTCTAACAGTAGGCTGTGAGAAAAGTGTGGTTCAATCCCGTTTTCTAGGGCTATAATGAGTTCTGAGTCAAATATGGCTTTGAAGCATGGGCGCTCCAAAAAGCGGATGAAGATTTACTATATGTTTTCCAGAGAAACTGCCTATGGATTGTTCTAGATACTCGGCTGACTGACCATATTCCAAACAGTAGACTATACGAAAAGTGTGGTTCGATCCCGCTTTCTAGGGCTAAGATGAGAGAAAGGTTGAGATGGCTAGGGCACGTTTTGTGGATGAAGGATGGCAGATTGCCAAAAATTGTCCTTTTCGGCCAACAACCTAGGGCTCAACGGAAGGCAGGTCGTCTGCAGTTGGAGTAGAAGAACGTCATAAAGACAGATTTAAAGGAAATGGGAACTTCCTAGGAGGGTGTAAGGAGGGAGGCTTTAAATAGATTGGGATGGTGGAGGAGCAAGCGTAGCTGTGTTGACCTCAGGCGGCTTGGTGCTGCAGTGATTTGTTAGTAGTAGAAGTGGTAGTAATAAACAGCAATCAACCAAAAGAGACACGAACTGATGCTAATAATGGTTTCATATTGACAACTACACAAGGAGCCAGGGAGGAAGGGAATTGCCTCACCCCTAACCCTTGTCTAAAGAATCCCTGAAATAATAATAAAATAAACAAGACAGCTTTTCTGTATTTTTTTCATGCTTCTGGCCAACATTCATTACCTTCTTGAAAAGCATAGCATAAGTATACAAACCTTCAAATTTCCTTTGTGCAACACGTCACCCAAATCTATTCTCTTTTCCCCTCTCATTCTGAACAAGACTAATATGGGCAAGTGGTAGGAGTGTTCTTATAGCTTATGAGTTTTCCCAGCTAGGAAATTCCTAAGTCTTTTTAATCGGATGCATATCACCATCATTCAGAGTTCAAATTGACTAATTCCATAAAAATAACAGTAAAATTTAAAAAAGGAAGATGAAACGCTGGTTTGCCTTTAATACAACACCATGTTGTGAGTTATCATTCAGGATATTTGATGTATGCTCATTTGTCTGTCTACATTGAATGTTCTAAAGTGCATTTTTGGAATAGCTTAGGAAAATTTGCTTCTTCTTCTTTAAACTTCTTTAAACTAATTTGCTACTTCTTTTAAATTATGGCAGGGAAATTTTGTCATTTATGGTATCAATTCATATTTTTGAAAAAACTGCTTTGTAAACATAGAAAGCCAAGAAAAAAAAAATGCATGGAAAACTAGACTTGTAGAAATTCCCTTCCAAGAACCTCTAGCCAAGTAGTATTTCAGTTTAAGATCTAAGGTAAATTTAAGTAAGATAAAGTTTTTTGTAAAATAACTTATTTTTTACTGTACGTTTTAAGCATTAAGCCCTTACCACACATAGAGCTACTGACTACATTACCATAAGTTGCAGCTCTAGAGTGTTTCCTCAAAGAGTAGAATTTAAAAAACATTTGTTAATTGATTATACGGTAGTCTAATTCACCAGAAACTGACCCAATGTGATTGATCTTTCCTTGAGAATATAGCATATATGTGCATGATTCATATATGGACAAATATGGAAAAAATCTTGTTGAAAACTATTGAAAATCATACTGTTATAAACTGAAAAAGGACCCCACCCCCATATATTACAAAAGAAATTAAACAGGTTAGATGTGACATATTAAAGCCTGATATATTTGTTGTATTTGTGACAAGTTTCCAGTCTTGTGCAATCAGTATTGGTGTTGGGCATCATTTTCTAAACTAAAAGAAGGGAGGTGCAAAATTGGACAGCAGATCTGGGGTGATACTGGATACTGTCCTCAGTCATCCATGTGTCCAAGGTAACCCCAGACAAATAACTTAATGAAGTGTTATTGTGATAAATTAAATTTGATGCTTCCCAAATAGGGTTTACTCATTTATGAAAGAAACAAGAAAAGATATCAAAGCAAAAAAAAAAAAAAAAAAAAAAAAAAAAAAAAAAAAAAAAAAAATCAATAGCTTATAAAATTCAGTATAACAAATGCTCACTACCAACTAACATTGCTCACCAGCTCACTACTGACTAAATTTATTTGGATCCTGTTTTAAGCAGCAAATAGAACTTGCCTACAACATAAAACACTCAGCAGATTCTATTCATATCTGTTTTACTAGGATTGTTACACAAAATTGGTTGGATAACCTCTCCTGACTTTTTGTAATTTTTTTCAGGAAGTGAAACCATTGAAGGATGTTCTAGTATTACTATTCCTTGACAATCAACAGAGTTAAATTTCAGGTGAGATTGTGAAATGACAATAAAATTTCATTCAAAAATTTCAAATTTCAAAATTTCAGCTGACCTTGTGAAATTACAGTAAAATTTCATTCAAAAATTTCAAAATTCATTCAAAAATTTCAAATTTCATTCAAAAATTTCAAATTTCAGCTGAGCTTGTGAAATGACAATAAAATTTCATTGAAAAAACTTCAAAATTTCAAAATTTCAGCTGAGCTTGTGAAATGACAATAAAATTTCATTCAAAAATTTCAGCTGAGATTGTGAAATGACAATAAAATTTCATTCAAAAATTTCACATTTCAAAATTCAGCTGAGCTTGTGAAATGACAATAAAATTTCATTCAAAAATTTCAAATTTCAACATTTCAGCTGAGCTTGTGACATGACAATAAAATTTCATTCAAAAATTTCAAAATTTCAAAATTTCAGCTGAGCTGCAAAGACAATAGTACTAGTGTCTCAGTATACTGGTATTTTAAGTGTACAGTGAGAGAAAGGATGAATTCATTCCTTTAGCTCCATCTTGGTCAGCAAATTTCTACTGATGATACAGCTCAGCTTTGTTAAGACGATTTTATAGCAACTAAATCCAGAACCTGTAACATTTTAGTTTAGAATAGCAGGGGCCGTCCATTCCACTAAAATATTTTCATAGAATACAACTTTCTAGCATGCCAGGTGAATAACAGACAAGACCTAGGTGTAACCTCTTGCAACAGTAGCCGAATAGAGGGTCCCTCTCTGCTTCAAGGAATTGCAAAATAACTGATAAAATTAACTGTAGTCCTATAACAGTAAGGTAATACCACATGACAAATGTACCAAACAGCAAGAAGCAGAAGAAAACCATGGCACTCAGTGATAGACCTGAAAAAGAAGCCCCACAAACTGGTGCAACCATAGGAAAAGACAAGCAAAAAAGGAAAAGAAAGCTACTAAGCTCCCCACAAAAAAAAAAAAACACAAAAAAAAAAACAAGGCCAACCAAAACATTGAACAGTTTCAGCAGTGACAAACAGGTAAAACAACCAAACTACAAACTACTAGTAGAACTGGTAGATACTGGGGTTCATCTTATTACTAGCAAGTATGCTTTGAGGTATTGTCACGAGTCCGAGTTTCAGGCTGAAGACTTTGTGCTTGCATACTTTGAGCATGGAACAAAAACAACTCAACTGAACTCTGTTAGAGAGATCATGGAAATTCCCAGCAAGCACCTTTGGAGGTAAGTTTTCTCTGGAAACAGGGGGAGAGTTATCTGTTCCCTAGGCTCCCTAGGGAACAGAAAAAGATATTGAAGAAAAAGATACAGAGAATGTTGGCATCAAACTCCTGTTTCTGTCAATAATGGAGAGGAGGGGGGGTAGGCTGGTCACTTAAAGGACTCATTTTTGGATCGATTTTTTGTAAGTATGAGACGAGGTGGTACCTATTTCATAAAAGTTTCCAAATATATGCCACATGACTGTGCCAATCGAGGGCTTGCAATTTTCTTTTAGTCTACATGTTTTGATATCTGAGGTTCTTATTAGAGAATTTTCATTAAAGTACTGAGTTTAATGTTTGTTCTCTACATATTCACAAACACACACAGAAACACATGCTCAATTTACTCCTCCAGATTTAACAAAAGAATTTGATGATTCAGACTTTACAGTTGAGCAGAATTATCAAGCATATCTTTGTCTCTTGTCTGGTAAATGTCCTTCAGCTTGGAAAAAAAACAATTATAAGGCCATTGTACAAGAATGGTTCAAAGATTTTAAACATTACAGACTGATTTCAAATACATCTATCTTTTCCCATATAATGGAAAAAGTTCTGGTGAGCAGCAGAATCCAGGCACATTTTGAGGAAAATGACTTATGGCATTCAGCTCAACAGGGGTTATGTAAACAGAGTTCTTGTAAAATGCAACTTCTGGAGGTGATTAATGATTTTCAATTGATGGCAGATAATGGTATTCTGTTTATTGTGTTTATATTGAATTTTCCAAAGTGTTTGACACAATTTCCATCCACTTCTGATTAAGAAATGTCAACTTTACAGTATCAGCCTGCAAACTGAAGCATGGATAACAGATTATCTTGCAAACAGAACCCAAGAGGTTGCAGCTGGTGATGCTTTGTCATCACCTATCTCTGTCATAAGTGGAGTTCTGCAAGGCAGTTGTCTTGGGCTGGTACTCTTCTGCCTTTTTATCAATGATTTACCACATGTTGTTGAAAATTTGACCCTAAAAATTTTCGCAGATGATGCAAACATTTATAGGCCAGGCATGAATGAACATGAGATTTCTTTACTTCAAGGGGATTTGATGATCTGTGCTGGTGGTGTACAGTGAACTCTATGTTAATAATAAGACCAAGTGCAATGCTGTGCATTATTTGCATAGACTTGCTCAACATTACCATTACTTCATTGATGGTAAATCAATTTCAAGCATAGGGTATGTTCAAGGCCTTGGGGTTTGCTTCAATTCAAGTCTCAAATTTGATAAACATGTATCAGATATCACCCATAGGGCCAATTACCAATTATTACATCTAAAGTGTACATTTTCTAAGTTTAATCTTCATTGATTGATTTCACTTTATGTATCCACTGTATATCCAATACTTGAGTATTACTCATCAGTATGGTATCCCTTTAATAAGAGAGATGGAGAAAGAGTTGAGAAAGTGCAACATAGGGCCACTAAACTCATAACTTACCTGAGACATCTACCATGCCATTAGAGAATGCAGAGACTACAGCTGCCTAGTTTTCAATTCTGACATGATAGAGCTGACCTAATAAATACATTCTGCACTGTTAGGAACATTGATAATACCACTCCAACTCACTTCTTCACTTTTAGAGAAAACAGTAGTACCTGTCAACATCAACACAAAATATACCAACCATGTTCACAGAAAATATTAGGCCAAAACTCTTTACCTAGCCAAGCATAGAAGACTTGGAACACACTTCCATTGGAAACAGTTGCAACTGTCACAGTCTAGTTTTTCAAAAATAGTTTAGCCTCTACATATCTCCATGCTAGGTCTTATTATGATCTGTTTGAGATTTTTTTTTTTTTTTTGAATTAGTTTTTTTTTTTTTGAATTTTTTTTTTTTTTTTTTACCTGTATGTTTTCATAGAGTGTGTTATTTTCATAGAGTTTTATGTTTGTATTGTGTTGTCATAGAATGTGTTTCAGTGCTGTCATGAATTGTTATAACATTTAATGCAACAAGCCTGGTAAAGCTTACTGCACTTTGGAATTAATAAAAATTAATAAGTATTCCTGTGAAAACTTGAACATCATATGCAGTGTCCAAAGCAACCCTGGTCCTGACCAGTTTCATCCTACAGATGGGCAAAAAAGAGACCATATATGAGGGTCCACATTTATAAACATTCTGCATGTCTAGAGTGTTATTACAATATGAAAATAAAAACAACAAAGGATTGAGGAGTTTTCTAGCTCTCAAATAAAACATACCAAGTTGTTTGGTAAACTTATACATATTTGTATACTTTATCAAAAAAGAAAATGAATTTGTCACTTAATGCATTTTGTATGCTCTTCCCAAATTCAATAAATGCTTCTGGAGCAAATTCAATTTTTAACCCTTAATGGGGTACCATAAGGTAACTTATTACCTTGTCACAGGTAATAAGGTAATAATTTTAGGTAATAAGGTAATAATTAATAAGGTAACAATCACACATAATAAATTTTAGACTATGATGTAAAGTTAAAAAACTAATTAGATATAAGAATTAGGTTTTAAACAAGGCCTTGAACAAATCTTTATGATGTCTCAATACCCTGTTAGCTGAAAAAAGTAATGCAATGCTGTTAGTGCTACCACTGCAAAAATGTGCTTTTCCTTGTTGTTCAAGCTGGGGGCTGCAAGATTACCACTTATGGTTTTCAACAATGGTGTAATTTTTGTTTTGTTGTTACAGCTATTTGAGGGTTTTCAGGCTCTTTTTAAAATTGCTGAAAATTTGTTTTCAAATTAACATTTTACTTTCTAGACTATTGAAAATAATATTTACCATTCCTGAATCAGGTGCAAATAGCAATTTGTTCTCACTAGACATTTTTTTTTCTGAAGCACATTGTTAAATTTTTGCTTATAATTGGCTGTTTTTGAACCCCTTTAAGGGCTTAAATGAAATTTGACCCAGAAGCAACAACTGAATTTTGAATGAGCATAAATAGGCGTCAAGTGATCTTTCCACTTTCTTCCTAGCTAAATTATATATATATATATATATATATATATATATATATATATATATATATATATATATATATATATATATATATATATATATATATATATATATATATATATATATATATATATATATATATATATATATATATATATATATATATATATAAATTTACCAGCTGTTTTTGTTAAACTAAATTATAATTACAGTCAAAGAATCAAAAAGGTAAATTTGCTATGGTTGACAACAATGCTCTTTCATAATTCAATGTGCACTTCTTGGGGAAACCACATTTTGAGCCCTTAAAGGGACTAAAAGGAATCTAAACAACCCATAGTGGCCGAACCAAACATTTAAAATTTGTTCTTAAAAAACTGGCTAGTGGGAAAGCATTGCCATTTGTAGCTGAATCAAGAATAGTAGCCTATCATAATTAATATTTTCACTTGTCTCAAACACAGATTTGTAGAATTTTTTAAAAACAGCCTGAAGTCCCTCAAAAATGTCAGTTTTCTTGGTGTCATTTTGAGGGGTTTCAGTCTTCAAAATTAGGTTAGGTTGTGTTTTAGACAGGGGTGTAATTTTCTATGGGGCAGGAGGGGCAACTACCCTCCCAGACCTTTGTTTGCCCCCCCCCCCCTAGCTTAAATTAATTTTTTTTCCAAAATATTGTCAAACTATGATAAACCTGTATAATTCAAGCATCAACAGAAATATATTGTTTTTTTAGTACATATTTACCTTTATAGTACTATAAAGCACCTTAATAGTAATTTTATAGTGCTGGCCTAAGTCATATCTATATGGTACCAAATGGCTTATTTTTTAGGTAAAATTAATTCTGACAAAAATGATTACTATATTTGGAAAGAGCATAAAAAAAGGCATTGAGTGGTATGTTTACTTTATTTGTAAGTCAAGAACATGAACTGCAAAAAATTTACCCAGTTTTCTTCTCCTAAATCAACCAGGCAAGTTTTGGGAGTATACCCAATGGATAATACCTAAAAATTTCTATTCTATAGAATGTAAAAATAATATCCAATCATACTTAGTTATTGCCAAAATTATCCAACTAGTTAGCTATCTGAAAAATCCTTTTAAGCAAATAAGAAATTATCCAACAAGGAAAATAATTAAAATTTAAAGAAAAATAGTTTTATCTTGCTAGCCAAATGCAATAAAGCATAAAAGCCAACTTAGTATCTCTAACCAGGTGGATAATACTTCAACTTAATGCTTCTGATATATATCTAACTAGACAGATAAGTAAATTCTTCATGCAAACTAGTGATAATATCTAACTAGTCAGACAATTTTTTCTCTTAGACATAGCATGAACATCTAGCTTGATGGATAACACTTTGTCCTAGCTCTTCTGATATTAATCAAACTAGGTAGTTAAGTAACTTCCTGCCTAGTTAAATATATATCAGAAGATCTAAGACTCAGCATTATCCACCTAGTTAGATATTCTTGCTGTGCCTAAGAGAAACAATTTATCTGGCTAGTTGGATATTATCCCAAAACTGTATAATGGAAGGTAAACTTTTACCAAATCATATTATTGAGTTTCAAATAAAGTGAATATACCATTTGATGCTTTTTTTATGTTGATTACAAATATAACAATCATTTCTATTGGAAATGAATTTACCCCCCCCCCCCTATATATGCCAATTCAGGGTATATATTTCTACATTAGGAGGGGGCAAATTTTATTTCTGATGTAAATGGGAGGTAAGTTTAAACTTTACCCTCTCCCCTAATGCAGAAATATATAGCCTACCCTGAATTTGTATATATAGGGGGGGGGGCTAGAATTCATTTCCAATAGAAATGATTATTATATTTGTAATCAACATAAAAAAAGGCATTGAATGGAGTATTCACTTTATTTGAAACTCAATAATATGGTTTGGTAAAAATTTATGTAATGAAATTTACTTATCCTCCTAGTTGGATATATATCAGGAGTGTTAAGACTTGGTATTATTAACCTAGTTAGATGTTCATGCTGTGCCTAAGAGAAATGAATTATCTGGCTAGTTGGATATTAACCCAAAACTGCTTAG
This sequence comes from Artemia sinica, assembly GCA_027921565.1. NCBI lineage: Eukaryota > Metazoa > Arthropoda > Branchiopoda > Anostraca > Artemiidae > Artemia > Artemia sinica. The sequence goes on along the minus strand of CM051260.1, from coordinate 5,739,618 downwards.
AGAATCTTCTTAGGCTATCTGCCTATTTGGATATATATCAGAAACACTAACTACATTATTATCCAACTAGCCTATGTAGATATTCTGTATATTGCATAGACAGTCAAATATTCAGTTAGGTAGGTAAAGGTGTAAGAGTCTTAAAATTTTTATTATCTGTCTAGCATGATATTTTATCTTGATACTAAGTGTAGTTGGAAATTATTTTTATTCTATAGAATGTAATTTTTTAAGAATAGGCTATCCATTGGGCACCTTCCCCCAAGTTTCTAAGATAAAATGTCTATCAATTAGGATCTAGCCCTTTTTGTTTGAAGAAATATCATTTTAAATTAGTCCTGAATTGTTGGGAAAGGGCTGAAATTCCATAATTAGCCTACACCTACCCATGGCTTTTTGGGAGAAACTTCAATCAGATATTAGGCTAAGTATAACCACTTGAACTATGTTCATGGCTGAAATAGGCTTTAAATTGGAGCCTAGTCCCCTAACGACAATGGTAAATAATAAGCTTAGGCTATGCACACAGCTGTAATATTAGCCTATAAATAAGTCTCCGCTAGGCCTAAAAGAATGATAAGATCTGGGTAAGAGTTACAAAGCAGCCCATGGATTTAGAATGATTACCACATGTGAAATTTAAAATCCAAAGATTTCCTGCAACAATTTTTTAAAAGTTATTATTTTCAGAATTTAGTCACATCTTCTGTTTCTGCTTCTTCCCATTGAGATTTTTTTCTTATTAGGGCAGTTCTTTTACTCATCTTTAGGGCTTGGCACACGAAGCTGATTTCCGGAACTGATTTCCAATCAGCACAGATTTTAAAAGAAATCGGCGCCGATCTGAGCTTGAAAAACTCACCTTCATAAGAAAGATGAATAGGAGAGAATTGTACCACCATCCACAGGGGCCAACAACCTACCAAGGACAAGTGATTGCTGATAACAAAACAAAAGCTGAGGCAGGAGCAAGTCATCTCCACCAGACAATAGGTAAGAAAGATCCATTTGAAGGAACCAGCCCACATTCAACAACTTTCACTAAAGCAAGAAAACTTTCTATGCAACAATCAGTATCAAATTACAACAAACCCTTCTCAAAAGCAGAATTTGAACTTGTTTTAAAGACACTACCAGAGACTTCATTTGGCAGTGACAACATATACCCTGTTTTCTTTAAAAGGTTGACTGATAAATGGAAGGATATTCTGCTACAACTCATCAACAAGTTATGGTAGGAGGGCAATCTATCATGATCGCAAAACCAAATAAACCATACAAAGTAGAAAATCATCGCTTTATAACTCTGCTCCCAGTTGGAGGTAAGAGTTGGAGGAGGCTCCCAGTTGGATATGAAAGGCTAGTAAAGGAAAGACTGAGATTTGCAATAGATGAAGCTAACCTGCTGCAGGATATTCAGACAGGTTTTCGCAGAGAGAGAAATACAGTGGATAACCTGATCAGGATGCAGAGAGACATCATTGATGCACTTGATAATGGCAAAGTAATGATTGCAGTGTTCTTGGATGTTAAAGGAGCTTTTGATAATTTGGTTCACATACAGACACTACAAGGTTTATCTAAAGCAAAAATTAATGGAAATTTGATGAAATTCACACTGAGTTACCTGTCAGATAGAAAAATTGCTGTGACTGTAGGACAAGAAAGATCAAAGGAAATTGAGGTGGAAAAAGGTGTTCCACAAGGCAGTGTTCTTGGACCAGACTATTATAATGTTGGAGAATTTGATATCCCTCTAGAAGACAATAACTGCAAAGGAGGAATCTTTGCAGATGATAATAATACTTGGACAACCCGAAACACAGTGGAAGAAGCAGAAAAAGTTCTCCAAGAAACATTAGACCAAATAGAGTTATGGTCCCTAGGAATAGATCTTGATTTTGAACCATCCAAAGCTAAAGTTATGTTGTTCACATCTAAGAGGAATATTAGACCTCCCCAACTTACTTTCTTTGGAGAGGAACTGCTTGTAACCAATTGTCATAAAGTCCTTGGAATACATATTGATGATAAACTTCAATTTAGTCAACATGTCAAATATCTAAATGAATCCTGCGCAAATCGACTGAATTTGATGAAGATGCTTTCATGTGGGAAGCATGGTGTCAACATAGTTACAGCAAGACAATTTTATATCAAATACATAAGACCTAAAATTGATTACGGGAGTTTGATATACAACATTGCCCCAGAATCTACTCTCAGAAAACTTGATACAATACAAAATACAGCTCTAAGATTAGCATTTGGAGCTCACCAGAGTACCCCAATTCCTTTTCTCCTGGGCGAGTCTGGAGTGGAGAAACTCAACACAAGACGGGAAAAATGCTTATAGTGTAATGAACCATCTATGGAAAGCAAATTTTAATCACCCAGTTAAGAAATTGATAATTAAACCTGGTCTGACCCACACTAGAAATCACCATAGAAAAAGGAAACGTCTAAATCCTTTTGAAAAATTTGAAGAACTACTAACTCAGGAAGGTATAGAAGTACCTATTACCCAATGCTACGTTATGAAAAACCACCAAAAATTCGCTCCTGAGATTGGGTTCAGATTGAGTGTAAGATTGATTACATGGAAAAAATGGAAAATAACCCGTTAATAATGAGATATGAATTCCTCTCAGTTTTGAATAGCAAGTATCAAGAATATGTTAAAATATATACAGATGGTTCAAAATTAAATGGTTTAGGAGTGGTTGTTCAGCAGTGGTTCTAGAATTGAATACAGTGATAACAAAGTCACTAAGTAAAGAATCAACTGTTTTTGAGGCAGAAATAAAGCAAATGAAAGTGCACTAGAATGGGTATTGAGGAAAACTAGTGAAAGTGATGAAAACCAATCTAAGTTCCTCATATGCAGTGACTCAAAATCTGCCCTCCAGTCCCTAAAGAATTTTCAAATAAACCAAATGACGAGGTCCATAAGAGTTATAGTTCTATCCTGAAGATTGTTGAGAAAGGAATAGTGATACAATTTTTTGTGGTGTCCAGCCCATATGGGGGTGGCGGGCAATGAAAAAGCACACAAATATGCAAAACTAACAGCACAAAATATGACCCTTACACCCCCTACAGAAACATATAAACAGATTAGAGAGATGGTTAGAAAGATTTACCAAAAACATTTTGTGGAAATGAGGGATAATAGTAGTAATATAGCTCTTACCCAGAAAAAGAAGCCTGGCTTTGATATGAAAAATTATAGTAGATTAAAAAGAAAATATGGTTGCTTAATGTTCCGTTTTCGGTTTGACCCATGTAGGTATTAAGCATAGGTTGTTTAACATAGGCAAAGCTGATAGTCCTGATAATTGTAGTGAGATAGAAATTATTTTGCATTATGTTGTTGAATGTAAGAATATGAAAATTTGAGAAAAGAAATGATGAATTTGTGCAAAGAGGAAAATTTAGGAGAATTTTCAGTAGCACTTGCATTAGGAATTTTGATTGATAATTATTTTTTGAAGTATAGGATGACAGACCTGTTTATTAAGTTTATACAGGAGTGTAGTAGAGAAAAAGATTTTATCTGATGCTGATAGTAATGTAATTGCTGTATTGTCAGTGTTGAAAAAGGGATTGATCTTGTATGTATAATAGGTTTGACTGATGGTTTTAGCAATGATATATGTCCGTGTTTAAAAAAAAAAAAAAAAAAAAAAAAAAAAAAAAAAAAAAAAAAAAAAAAAAAAAAAAAAAAAAAAAAACCTGCTATAAAGGAAGATTGTCCCCCCTAATAGATAAATATACAATCCAATCTGTTCCTTTTTAGATTGAAGCTGAGGTGTATTAATTATTGCTGTATTGAAAGTATTTGCAGCTAATGGCGTCGCGCTGAGAAGAAGAAAATTAGTCATATTGAAAGAAGTCTCAACTGACATTGCTCTCAAGAGGAGACTCAAATCTCTCAGATCAGAGCTTGAAAAACTTTCTAGTTTTCGGCGCCAATTTACAAAATCAGCGCCGATTTTCATCATGATCATCACAAAAAAAATAAGGATACAAATAAATAGTCAGCCAGAGATGTCAGTCGTGAAAGACCCTGCTACTGAGCTGAGAACTAAACTGAGAACTAAGCTGAGATCAATCATGCAACTATTAATAAACTCCAGTTGACTATTTGTGTCCATGATATTTGGTTTTGAAAATCTCGCACAAAAAATTTTTCTTACCGATTTTGTTTGCCACATATGCTGAAATGGGTTTCCCGAAATCAGTTACATGTGCCGAACCCTTTACAGCTTTCGACAAAGAACAATTAAAAGTGAAATTTTTGCACTAAGATCTTACATCTTATAGCGTCCTTTTACAAACGTCTTTCATCATTTTGCTCTGATCAGCGGTCTAAGAACAATGATGAGTATATCATCAAAGTTCTCTCATCATTGTCCTATATGGCAGCAAAATGAATGAACTTTTAGAGGGTTTTGTGAGTTCAGGGTGCTAGAATAGGCTTGAAAATTAATGTTAAGAAGACTAAGTCACTAAGGCTAGGAATAAGTGAAGATGAAAAGGTGACGTTGGGTAATGAAAAGATTGATCAGGCGGGCAGCTTCACTTACCTTGGTAGCATCATTAGTAAAGATGGTGGGAGCAGTGAAGATGTTTAAAGCAGAAAAGCCAAGGCTCAGGTGTGTTTTTTCACAGTTAAAAAAAAGTTTGGAAGAATAGGATGATAAGTCTGCAAACTAAGATTAGAGTATTAGAAGCTACAGGGATGTCAGTAGTCAAATATGGCTTTGAAGCATGGGCGCTTCGAAAAGCGGATGAAGATTTGCTAGATGTTTTTCCAGAGAAATTGCTTAAGGATTGTTTTGGGCACCCAGATAACTGACCGTAATTCAAACAATAGGCTGTACGAAAAAATTTGGTTCAATACCGATCTCTAGGGCTATAATGAAAGAAAGGTTGTGGTGGTTAGCAGTGTTGCCACTCTACAGGCATCATAAAGCGGTGCTGGTCGGGTAGAAAGCGTTTTTTTGGCGGTATCCTTCCTACAAAAATAGGGGAAAATTTGCGGTGAAATTTTAATGCCTGTTCTACACCCATGTCGTTGCTGTTTAGAAAGAAACTCAGCTTTTTTTAAAATCAACTAATTCCTTGTAAATGTCTTGTGCTAAAGTTTACTTTTTAAGTGGCAGATTTTACACTGAAATTTTCCGAAAAAAGGGGAAAATGTCAAGGGGAAGCGAAACACGTAAATCCCCCTTTCTCAAATGCAAGGGAAAAATACAGTCCTTAATACTAATTTTAACAACTTCTTGCCGATTTTCATCATTCTCATCCGTCCTTGATCACTAAAAGGCTGGGCACACGTAGCTGATTTCGGGAACTGATTTCCAAATCAGCGCTGATTTTAAAAAGAATCGGCGTCGATTTGAGCTTGAAAAATTTTCTAGTTTTCGGCACCGATTTACCAAATCAGCGCTGATTTCATCATGATCATCACAAAAAAATAGGGATACAAATAAATAGTCAGCCAGAGGTATCTGTGGTAAAAGAGCCCACTACTGAGATGAGAACTAAGTTGAGATAAATCAAGCAACTATTAATAAACTCCAGTTGACTATTTGTGTCCATGATTTTTTGTTTTGAAAATTTTGCGCAATAGATTTTTCTTTCAACAAATTTTCCTTACCGCTATCGTTTGTCCATTGATTTTGTTCTGAATATAACAAGTAGAAATTTCTAGATTATCTTATTCTCAAAGACATCAAAAACTTATTCCACCCTTTTTGTTTATTTTCTGCGGAAACTTTTTCAAAAAAGCAGTGCATACGATCGTTTTTTTGTCCTATTTTTTTTACCCCCTTACTTACAGGTTTTGAAAACGAAAAAAGGGGCAGAAGCACTCGTTTGCGTTCCCGGTTCTCCGTTCTATTTTCAAAGAAAGTGTATAGTCTGGAAGCGCTCTAAAAGATGAAAATATTAGACTTAAAAACTGTTGCCGTCTCAGCAAAAATACAAATGACATTCCCCATTGCCGATTTTTTTTTCCTATTTTTATTTTAGAACTTCCGCGCCACCGCAAGAGTTATTACACAACTTGCTTTCCAAAAAATAGGCTTTAAAGAGTTAAACGTAAATAATAATGTAGTTTGTAACAATACTGTTCTGCATTTTTCACCTTTTTGCGGGAATATACCATTTGCCTGCTAAAGCAAAACAAAACAAAAAAATATCCGTGCAGTCTACATTTTGAATATTTTCACATCTTTTCATCCCTTCCCCTGTCCAGAGTAAAGGATTCAGCGACACCCGTTTGTAGAATTCCAAGTACCCAAGACAAAAGTTTGATTTTGATTTTTGATGCCCCAAGCCCCCCCCCATGCCACCCCCCCCCCCCCCCCCCCCCCCCTTACAAGGCCTAACTCCTTCACGGGGGATTTCCAGTTAAAAAAAAAAACAACTGAAGTACGCATTAAAACCAACTATTGAGGATGTTTGGAGACGGGAGAACTAGGATTAAAAATGCTGCATCAGGTTCCATGAACAGATATGCCATTTTCTAGAAAATGAGACGTAAAAACGGATAAGAAAACTGTTACAATGACCATGACCGATGTTTTTAATGAAAGTTATCCTATTAAAGGTAATGCTAACGTTAAAAAAAACCTATTCAGATTGACAAACAAAGGTCAATTGAATCACTCTGCCTGTCAGGAGGTTCGCCAAAGATTACGTTGGCCGCGCTGTAAAGAATATTTTCACTCATAGCAATGTAGTGATTCAAAGTAGCGTTGGCTCTTAATCTAAGAATCCACCCAAGAAGTCTTTGCTTTAGCTCCACCTTGCCATTGCTACAACTAACTTTTAACTGACGTTTCAGGCCGCATTCAACTATTAATGTCGACCAAAGAGCTATTCAACTAAGACAATTTGGTTTTTTAGTTTTGACTTCCATTAAAACACTGAAAAGGAGCTCGGCAATGATATTTGACATAGGCAATGAAAAAGAGTACTGTATAATTTTCAAAATGTTTTCTAACATAAGGCATTTTTAAAATAACGTATCCTGCAAATGATTTTGTTTCGAGATTACAGCGCCAATACACCGCTATATCCAAGTCATCCAAATTTCTTTGTCCGAAATTTTTTAATCTAAATTTCGAGCCCGTTTCGCCGTGGCCTGCTGTCTAAAATTAGAAGTTGAGAGCAAAAAATTTGCCCCTTTCCCTGTACGATGACATTACTCGATATAAATGTGGCAGTAAGCCATTTCGCGGTATAATCGCGGTATGTGGTATCATGAGAAAATCGTGCGGTATTTCTCTGAAAATTGTGGTATTACACCGCAATATGCGGTATAAGTGGCAACACAGGTGGCTAGGGCACGTTATGCGGATGAAGGATCACTGATTGCCGAAGATTGTTTTTTTTTCGGCCATCTTCTAGGGCTAAACGGAAAGCAGGTCGTCCTCGTCTGGGATGGGAGGAAGTCATAAAGAAAGATTCAAAAGAAATGGGATCTTCATGGGAGTTTGTAAAAAGGGAGGTTTTGAATAGATTGGGAAGGAGGAGAAGCGTGCGTAGCTGTGTTGGCTTCAGGCGGCTTGGTGCTGTGGTGAGCTGTTAGAGTTAGAGCAGAAAGATGGCGTCCTTCACACTTTTTGCTAACATCAGTGAGCTGTAAGATCTTAGAAAGACGATGAGTTAAAAGAACGAATATCTTTGCAGAAAGATATGGGATCCTAGATGTAAGGTCCTCAGTGCAAAAGAACGACCCTATTATAATTCCCTTCTTTCTGAATTTTAACGGCTGGGCACACGTAGCTGATTTCGGGAACTGACTTCCAAATCAGCGCTGATTTTAAAAGAAATCGGCGTTGATTTTAGCTTGAAAAATTTTCTAGTTTTCGGAACCGATTTACAAAATCAGCGCCGATTTTCATCACAATCATCACAAAAAATAGGGATAAAAAAAAATAGTCAGCCAGAGATGTCTGTGGTGAAAGATCCCGCTACTGAGCCGAGAACTAAACTGAGAACTAAGCTGAGATCAATCATGCAACTATTAATAAACTCCAGTTGGACTATCTTGTGTCCATGATTTTTTGTTTTAAAAATCTCGCGCAATAAATTTTTCTTTGAACTAATTTTTCTTACCGCTATCGTTTGTCCACTGATGCTGAGATCGGTTCCTGAAATGAGCTACGTGTGCGAGCCCTTTACCGCAAATTTTGAAGATGAAACGTTTAAGCCCTGTCTCTACTGCGCATTCACGCATTGAATACACATTGGGGCACCACTAGAAGTATATTGGGAAGCCGGTGCCAAAACTGTTTCAGTAAAACATCATAAGGTCTTGTTATCAATGACTCACCTAAAAGTTTTGACACCAAATCTTTTTTAACTCAATTTAGTTGGTAACTTCACTTTATAGGAAGGATTTTCCGCGAGAAATTGGGATTCCAAACTTTACTTGATTGATTGCAATTACAAAAACTTCACAATGGAGAAGATAAAAAAGAATATCAACTATTACTACAAGATACGAGTTAATAGCATAGGTTGGTTGAAGAAAGTCATCTTGATAGGAAGTGCGTCAGGTTGCTAGCTGTGGAAAATTCATAGTGATATAATTTCCTGAACGGACTAAAGGACCCAACATTCATCTTAATCTCATTTGGCTATTCTACCCTCAAAAATATGCTGTTGTTTTGGCTAGTCTGAGTTTCTTTTTTTGATCTTGCGATTTTTGAGTTTATTTTGACGATTTTATGGTCTTAGTGTTCTCACTCCGTCAACTCACTTTATATATACTAGCTCTTTTTATTCGGTAATTGTTAAGCTGCCTAGAAAACTGCTGGGATCACGATAAGGATTATATATGATAAGCAACAGTTTTGCTAAGATCGTATGGTATTGACACACTACCATTCACTGCACCAAACTGCAGTCTATCCATTCACCAAAAATAGGCCCTTCAAAAATTTGCCTGTAAGCCGATTCATTCACCACTTAACCCGTAAGCCGATTCATTCACCATTATTTCGACGGAATATGATGCTACTCTCAAGCCTTTCATAATAAAATGGATGATAGTCTTCCAAAGCCATTAGTGGCAAATAAGTTTTCGAATCGACGTTTCAGTTACAGGGTCTTTTTTACAGGGACAGGTAACAGATCGGTCGCTCATTTAGCTGCAATAGAAATTGAACCCTGGGATCTGAATTGTAAAGCAGAGCATTAACGAACTTTACCACCACAGGTGTTTTGGAATTAAGGGAACCAATTTAACCGGGTTTCGTGACAAAAGATCGAGACCAATGAAAGATTGCAATTTGGACGGTGTTAAATCGCAGTATTGAATTGTATTGCCCATTAACTGCATAAACTCCTAGCAGTTGATGGGGCATCTCAAATTTCTGAGACTGAAGGAGTGGTGAAGAGAGCTGAGTTCATTGGGTTGGCCCATAGTCACAAGGATTTAGTTCCCGGTAGAAATTTGGACCTTGAATTAAAAAAAAACCTCTCTTTGCTTGAAAAATCTACCGATCTAGATATGGTTTTTGATATTGAGGCCAAGTTGCCAGTTTCTCAGGATGCTGACAAGTTACCCCAGTAATGCTGGGAAATTAACAACACAGCTTATTGAGCTCTAGACCAATAGCTCTAGCACTTAGCTCTAGACCATTTCAAAGCCACTACAATGGCACCGCCCTAAGTAAAGTGCAACATGGCTTCAATGTATTAGTTTTGTTTTTCAGAGGCAACTGCATATAGAAAAATTTGTTCACTGGAACGGAATTCTAGTGGGTTCTGCAAGAGCCAAAAGTGATTGGAGGGGTGTACGGCCCCTCCCAAAAACCGTTTTATCTACTTTCACCCAAGGACATTCGGTCATATAATTAAGATAGGCAGTTTGTATAAAGTAGTTAAAGGTCAAATAATTATGACATGACCAGCAACGCCCTTAAGAGAAGGACTATAGGTTAAACGAATTGCCCATTTTTACATATAAGATCTGTTATCATAGGCAGGGCAATAGCGCTGTCTAAGTAAAGAACGATGTTGGAACAATGTATGAATTAATTTTTTCTTGGTTTTAGACCAGGGCACTTCCTATCGAAGGAGTTGTCGTAGAAACTTCGAAAAAGGCTCATTCGATTGGAAATTAGAGTGGCTATTGCCCTTTTTAATAGTCAAAAGTGATTGGAGGGCAACTAGCCCCCCCCCCCACACGTCCATCATTCCCCCAAACACATCCAATCAAAATTTGAGATAGCCATTTTGTTCAGCGTAGTTGATTTCCAGATAGAAAATATGTTTTCGAGGAGGTCACTCCCCAAAACCCTCAAGGCAAGGGTTTTTTAAGTTATACCCTGGGGGCATATAAGGAAGATGTTGGCACAATGTGTTATTTATTATTTTTTTCCTTTAGACCAGGGTAGTTCGTATCGTAGAAGTTGTCGTAGAAACTTCGAAAGGGCTCATTCAATTGGAAATTGAAGTGGCTTGTACCATTTTTGATAGTCGAAAGTGATGGGAAGGCAACTAACACCCTTTCCACGCGCACCATTTCCCGAAAAACACCCAATCAAAACTTTTAGATAGCCATTTTGTTCAGTGCAGTTGATTTCCAGATAGAAAATAAGTTTTTGAGGAGGTGACTCTCCCCACAACCCTCAGGGCAAGGGTTTTAAGTTATGCCTTGGGGGCATGTAAGAACGATGTTTGATACAATGTATTATCTATTATTTTTTTCCTTTAAACCAGGGCACTTCATATCGAAGAAGTTGTCATAGAAACTTCGAAAAGGGCTCATTCAATTGGAAACCGGAGTGGCTTGTGCCCTTATTAATAGTCGAAAGTGAATGGAAGGCAACTAATACCCCTTCCACGCCCCCCCCCCCCCCATTTCCCCAAACACATCCAATCAAAACTTTTAGATAACCCTTTTTGTTCCACGTAGTTTAAAGTTCAGGAAATTATACTTTTGACCAGCACACTCCCCCCCCCCCCCCCACAGTCTTCAGGGCAAGGGTTATAAGTTATGCCGAAGGGCATATAAGTTTTTATTGAAATCTTTGTCGTAGAAACTTGAAAAAGGCTAATTCGATTGGAAATTCAAATGTCAAGTGCCCTTTTTAATAGTCGAAAGTGATTTGAGGGCAACTAACCCTCCTCTCACGCCCACATTTCCCCAAACACATCCAATCAAAATTTTTACATAGCCATTTTATTCAACGTAGTTGAAAGTTTTGAAATTAGGTCTTTAAGAATGACACCCCCTTCACCCTCACAGACCTCAGGGCAAGGGTCGTAAGTTAAGCCCTGGGGGCATATAAGGTTTTTATAGAAAGCGATGTTGTAGAAACTTCAAAAAGGGCTCATTCAATTGGAAATTGAAAGGGCTAGTGCCCATTTAGTAGTCGAAAGAGACTGAAGGGCTACTAACCCCCACTCACGCCAACACTTTCCCCAAACACATCCAATCAAAATTTTAATATATCCATTTTGTTCAACGTAGTTGAAAGTGAAAATAAGGCATATATAGAAAGTTGTTGTAGAAATTTTAAAAAGGGCTCATTTGAATGGAAATTGAAATTTCCCTTTTTAATAGTCAAAAGTGAGTGGAGTGAAATTAACCCCCCTCTCACGCCCACCATTTCCCCGAACACATTCAATCAAATTTTAGAGATAGCCATTTTGTTCAACGTAGTTGAAAGTTCTGGAAGTTATGTATTTAAGGATGACAAATCCCCCAGAGCCCCCAAGACAAAGGTTTTAAGTTATGCCCTGGGGGTATATAAGGTTTTTATAGATAGAGTTGTCGTAAAAACTTCAAAAGGGGCTCATTCAATTGGAAATTAATAGGGCTAGTGCCATTTTTAATAGTTGAAAGTGATTGGAGGATAACTAACTCCCCTTTCACGCCCGCCATTCCCCCAAACACATCCAATCAACATTTTCAGATAACCATTTTTTTCAACGTTGCAAAAGCTCTGGAAATTAGGTTTTTGAGTATAACACCCCCCCCCCCCCCATATGCTCTGGGGGCATATAAAGTTTGTATTGAAAGTGTTGTAGTAGAAACTTCAAAAGGGCTCATTTGTTTGAAATTGGAAAGACTAGTGCCTTTTTCAATAGTTGAAAGTGATTGGAGAGCGACTAACGCCCCTCTCACGCCCACCATTTTCCCAGAAACATTCAATCAAAATTTTTAGATAGCCATTTTGTTTAACGTAGTTGAAAGTTCTGGAGATTATGTCTTAGAGGATGACAACCATCCTGTCAGCTCTTAGGGTAAGGGATGTAATTTATGCCCTGGGGGCATATAAGGTGTTTATGGAAAGCGTGGTCGTAGAAACTCGAAAAGGGCTCATTCGATTGAAAATCGAAAGGCCTAGTGCCCTTTTTAATAGTAGAAAGTGATTGGAAGGCTTGATACTTTTATAGTAAAGATCGATATGGAAATAATATATTATTTTTGTTGTTGTTGTTGTTGTTTAGACCAGGGCACTTCGTATCGAAGGAGTTGTCGTAACTTTTCGTTTTTATAAAGACTTTATAGTTTGGCCTGCTATTTGTATGCTGGAGAAAAATTTTCAGTAAATTTTAACAACACACACCCTTTTAAAAATCTGGACACAAACATTAGTGTTTAATTTAGCGTCAAACATCCTCTAGTTGATCTGAAATGGAAAACTTGATACCATTCGCAAAAAATCTGTTTACTTTCTTTTATAGCTTGGATACACTTACGCTATTTTGATTTGGTTAAATTTTAAGAGCAGAAGTAGCCTTGAAAGTTTGAACATAATACCCTCAGTCGTTCTTGGGATACTGCTGAGATGCCTTATTGGGAATTAGCATTAACACAGTGCATATTGATTTAATCTTAAGGCAAAATTTAGTTTTTAAACATATAGGGCAAATGGGAGGGTGGGCGTGGGATGGGGATTAGTTGCCCTCCAATCAATTTCGACTATTAAAAAGGGCATCAGCCCTTTATATTTTCAATCGACTGGACCTTTTTTTGAAATGCCCACGACAACAACTTCGATACGAAGCGCCCTGGTGTAAACAACAACAACAGAAAAAAAAATAATACATTATACCCACATCGATCTTTACTATAAATATGTCAAGCCTTCCAATCACTTTCGACTATTAAAAAGGGCACTAGGCTTTTTGATTTTTCAATCAAATGAGCCCTTTATTGAGTTTCTACGACAACGCTTTCTATAAACACCTTATATGCCCAAAGGGCATAAATTACAACCCTTACCCTAAGGGCTGTTATAGCGGTTGTCATCCTCTAAGACCTAATTTCAGAATTTTCAACTACGTTAAACAAAATGGCTATCTCAACATTTTGATTGGATTTGTTTGGGGAAATGGCGGGCGTGAGAGGGGCGTTAGTCTCTCTCCAATCGCTTTCAACTATTAAAAATGGCAATAGCCCTTTCAATTTCCTAGCAAATGAGCCCTTTTGAAGTTTCTACAATAAAACTTTCAATAAAAACCTTATATGCCCCCAGGGCACAACTTACAACCCTTGCTCTGAGGGCTTGGGGTTGTCATTCTCAAAGAACTAATTTCCAGAACTTTCCACTACTTTGAACAAAAGGGCTATCCGAAAATTTACATTTGATGTTTTTGGAGGAATGGTGGGTGTGAGAGGGGGGTTAGTTGCCCTCCAATCCCTTTCGAATACTAAACAGGGAACTAGCCCTGTTAATTTCCATTTGAATGAGCCCCTTTTGAAGTTTTGTTAGTTTCTTTCCAGGAACTTGGAAGGGATGTTAGTTGCTTTCCAATCACTTTCGACTATTAAAAAGGGCACTAGCCATTTCAATTTCCAATCAAATGAGGCTTTTTAGATGTTTCTACGATAACTCTACCTATAAAAACCTTATATGCCCCCAGAGCATAGCTTGTAACCTTTGCCATGGGGGGCTCTGGGGGGTTTGTCATCCTTAAATACATAATTTCCAGAACTTTCAACTATATTGAACACAATGGCTATCTCTAAACTTTTATTGAATGTTTTTGGGGAAATGGTGGACGTGAGAAGAGGGTTAATTCCTCTCCACTCACTTTCGAGTATTAAAAAGGGCAATTTCAATTTCCAATCAAATGAGTCCTTTTTGAAATTTTTAGAAGAACTTTCTATCTAAACCTTATATTCCCCCAGGGCATAACTTACAACCCTTGCATTGGGGCTCTGAGGGGCTTATCATTCTAAAAAACCTAATTTTCCAGAAATTTCAACTACGTTGAACAAAATGGATATTTCAAATTTTGAATGGATGTGTTTGGGAAAATGATGGGCGCTAGAGGGGGGGTTAGTTGCCCTAAAATCTGTTTTCGACTACTAAAAAGGGCACTAGCCTTTTCAATTTCCAATTGAATGAGCCCTTTTTAAAGTTTCTACAACATCGCTTTCTATAAGAACCTTATATGCCCCCAGGACATAACTTAAAACCCTTACCCTGAGGGTTGTGGGTTGGGGGGAGGGGGTTTCATCCTTAATGACCTAATTTCCAAAATTTCCAACTACGTTGATTAAAATGGCTATCTAAAAATTTTGATTGGATGCGTTTGGGGAAAATGTGGGCGTTAGAGGGGGGTTTGTTGCCCTTAAATCACTTTCGACTTTTAAAAAGGGCACTAGCCCTTTAAATTTCCAATCAAATGAGCCATTTTTCAAGTTTCTACGACAAATATTTCAATAAAAACTTATCTGCACCCAGGGCATAACTTAAAACCCTTGCCCTGAACACTGTGGGGGAGTGTCCTGCTCAAAGGTATAGTTTCCTGAACTTTAAACTGTGTGGAACAAAAAGACTATCTAAAAATTTTGATTGGATGAGTTTGGGGAAATGCGGGCGTGGAAGCGGTAATAGTTGCCTTCCAATGAAGACTTTGGGGGAATGTCCTGCTTAAAGCTATAATTTCCTTTATAATTTCCTTTATTCTTTAAACTACTTGGAACAAAATGACTATCTCAACATTTTGATTGGATGTGTTCGGGGAAATGATGAGTGTGGAAGGGGTGTTAGTTGCCTTCCAATCACTTTCGACTATTAAAAAGGGAACTAGCCATTTCAATTTCCCATCGAATGAGCCCTTTTTGAAGTTTCTGCGACAACACGCTCTATAAAAACTTTATATGACCCCAGGGCATAACTTACAACCCTTGCCCTGAGGGCTGTGTGGGGGGGGTTGCTATCCTCAAAGACCTAATTTCCAGAACTTAAAATTACGTTGAATAAAATGGTTATCTCAAAATTTTGATTGGATGTGTTTGGCGAAAAGGTGAGCGTGAGAGGGGAGTTAGTTGCCCTCCAATCACTTTTGACTATTAAAAAGAGACTAGTCCTTTGAATTTCCAATCGAATGAGCCTTTTTTGAAGTTTTCTACGACAACGCCTTCCATAAAAACCTTATATGTCCCCTGGGCATAACTTACAACTCTTTCTCTGAGGGCTGTGATTTAGTGTCCTCCTTAAAATTATAATTTTGTGTTTGGAAATCAACTACGCTGAACAAAATGGCTATCTCAAAATTTTGATTGGATGTGTTTCGGGAAATGGTGGGCGTGGAAGGGGTGTTAGTTGCCTTTCTCATCACTTTCGACTATCAAAAAGGGCACAAGCCACTCCAATTTCCAATTGAATGAGCCCTCTTCGAAGTTTCTACGTCAACTTCTTCGATACGAAGTGCCCTGGTCTAAAGGAAAAAATAATAAATAATACATTGTGCCAACATCGTTCTTATATGCCCCCAGGGCATAACTTAAAAACCCTTGCCCTTAGGGTTGTTGGGGAGTGTCCTCCTCAAAAACATATTTTCTTTCTGGAAATCAACTACGCTGAACTAAATGGCTATCTCAAATTTTGATTGGATGTGTTTGGGGAAATGGTGGGCGTGGAAGGGTGTTAGTTGCCTTCCAATCACTCTCGACTATTAAAAAGGGCACTAGCCACTCCAATTTACAATCGAATGAGCCCTTTTCGAAGTTTCTACGACAAATCCTTCGATACGAAGTGCCCTGGTATGGAAAAAAAATAATACATTGTGCCAACATCGTTCTTTACTTAGGCAGTGCGATTCCGCTGCCTATGATTGTATATGCCTTGGTGTCGTAACTCCTATCCTAAAAAAGGGAAAACCGCATTCTTCTTGCTCGTCGTATAGGCTCATCACGGTTTCTAGTGTTTTTGCGAAGATTTTCGAGTTTTTGATCGTAGATCGGGTAAATGAGCGTTGCACTATGCCCTCATTTCAGTTTGGGTTTCAGCCGAGGCTAGGATGTTTGCAGGCTTTACGAAGTTTATGTTCTATTCTTCAAGATACGGAGGCGTCGGGGAGTATGTTGATTTTAGGTGCATATGACGTAGCAAATGCATTCGGGTTACTTCTCCACTCTCAAGCAATGCTGGAATTATATAACCGTGGTGTTAGCCTGGACGTTATAGTGTCTCGTTTCTACATGTATCACCATCTGAAAGTCCGGTTGAAACTCGGTGACTCATTCGCTGAAGAAGACCTCCCAGTTTACGTTGGTATAAAACAAGGAGCTGTAACCTCCCCGACCATTTATAATAATTAGTTAAAATAAAATTTCCATAAAATAAGCTTTTCAAAGAAAAGTAAAGAACTCCATCAAACAAAATATGAGCAAAAATAAAATAAAATAACCTACCAAGCGTGAAACTACCACAAATGAGCATCGATAAATAAATGAAACCCAAAACGAACAGAAATTACAATAAATAACCGAGTCAAACTCAAAATAAGCAGAAATTAACATAAGTTGGGCGCAAAACCCCTATGCCTTCCCAAGGCCAGAACAAAATTTGCACTTTACTGAAAAAAATATAAATGTTTTTACTTTTATAACTTTAATAAATCAAATAATATTAACATTTTGATTACTAAATGTCAGTATATGTATATTAAACTGACAATGCACATTCATTTGTATTTTTTTTTGTAAATCTTTTCGTTTTTTTTAAGACTTTATAGTTTGGTCTGCTATTTGTATACCCCCAGGGCATAAATTACAACCCTTAACCCAAGGTCTGTTAGGGTGGTTGTCATCCTCTAAGACCAAATTTCCAGAACTTTCAACTATGTTAAACAAAATGGCTATCTCAAAATTTTGATTGGATGTGTTTGGGGAAATGGTGGGCGTAAGAGGGGCAGTAGTTGCTCTCCAATCACTTTCCACTATTAAAAATGGCCCTAGCCCTTTCAATTTTCAATCAAATGAGTCCTTTTGTAGTTTGTACGACAAAACTTTCAATAAAGATCTTATATGTCCTCTTGGCATAACTTAAAACCCTTGGCCTGAGTGCTGGCGGGGGAGGGGAGGGGGGTGTCATTCTCAAATACCAAATTTTTTGAACTTTCAACTACGTTGAACAAAATGGCTATCTGAAAATTTTGATTGGATCTGTTTGGAGGAATGGTGGGCGTGAGAGGGGGGTTAGTTACCCTCCAATCACTTCGACTATTATAAAGGGCACTAGCCCTCTCAATTTCCAATTGAATGATCCCCTTTCAAAGTTTTACGACAACTCTATCTGTAAAAACCTTATGTCCCCAGGGCAGAACATACAACCTTTGCCCTTGGGGCTCTGGGGGGTTTGTCATCCTTAAATACATAATTTCCAGAACTTTCAACTGCGTTGAATAAAATGGCTATCTCTAAACTTTGATTGAATGTTTTTGGGGAAATGGTGGGTGTAAGAGAGGGGTTAATTAATCTCCGCTCACTTTCAACTATTAAAAAGGGAAATTTCAATTTCCAATCAAATGAGCCCTTTTTGAAAATTTCTGTAACAACTTTCTATATAAACTTTATGTGCCCCCAGGGCATAACTTACAACCCTTGCACTGAGGGCTCTGAGTGGGTTATCATTCTAAAAAACCTAATTTCAAGAACTTTCAACAACGTTGAACAAAATGCATATCTCAAAATTTTGATTAGATGTGTTTAGGAAAACGGTGGGCGTGAGAGGGGCGTTAGTCGCTCTCCAATCACTTTCAACTAATAAAAAAGGCACAAGCCCTTTCAATTTCTAATTGAATGATCCGTTTTGAAGTTTTTACACTTTAAATTTATATGCCCCCAGGCATAACTTACAACCCTTGTTCTGAGGGCTGTGGGGGGGGGGGGGGGGGGGGGGGGGGGGGGGGGAGGGGTTGTCATCCTTAAAGACCTAATTTCCAAAACTTTCAACTACTTTGAATAAAATGGCTATCTAAAATATTGATTGGATGTGTTTGGGGAAAAGACGGGCATGAGAAGGGGGTTAGTTGCCCTCAAATTACTTTCGACTATTAAAACGGGCACTAGCCCTTTGAATTTCCAATCGACTGAGCCCTTTTTCAAGTTTCTACGACAAAAATTTCAATAAAAACCTTATATACCCCCAGGGCATAACTTATAACCCTTGCCCTGAAGACAGTGGGGAAAGTGTCCTGCTCAAAGATAGAATTTCTTGAACATTGAACTGCGTGGAATAAAATGGCTATCTCAAAATCTCTATTGGATGGGATTGGAGAAATGGTGGTCGCAAAAGGGGTGTTCCTTCCTTTCCTATCACTTTCGACTACTAAAAAGGGCACTAGCCATTTCAATTTCCAATCGAGTAAGCCCTTTTTGAAGTTTCTACGACCACGCGTTATATATAAAAACCTTATATTTCCCCTGGGCATAATTTACAATCCTTGCCCTAAGGGATGTGGGGGGGGGGGGGGGTTTTCATCCTCAAAGACCTAATTGCCAGAACTTAAAACTACGTTGAATAAAATGGCTATCTCAAAGTTTTGATTAGATGTGTTTGGGGAAAAGGGGGGCGTGAGAAGCGGTTTAGTTGCCCTCTAATAACTTTCGGCTATTAAAAAGAGCACTAGCCCTTTTAATTTCCAATCTAATGAGCCTTTTTTGAAGTTTGTACGACAACGTCTTTTATAAAAAACCTTTTATGCCCCCAGGGCATAACTTAAACCCTTGCCCTAAGGGCTGTGGGGATTGTCCTCCTCAAAAACATAATTCCTATCTGGAAATCAACTCTGCTGAACAAAATTAGCTATCTCAAAATTTTGATTGGATGTGTTTCGGGAAATCTCTTTACTTAGTTCCCGTTCTTTACTTAGGCAGCGCAATCGCTCTGCCTATGATTTATACAACAACTTTCTATATAAACCTTACATACCCCCAGGGCATAACTTACAACCCTTGCACTGAGGGCTCTGATGGGGTCATCATCCTAAAAGACCTAATTTCCAAAATGTTCAACTGCGTTGAACAAAATAAAAATCTCAAAATTTCGCTTGGATATGCTTTGGGAAATGGTGGGTGTGAGAGGGGCGTTAGTCGCTATCCAATCACTTTCAACTATTATAAAAGGCACTAGCCCTTTCAATTTCCAATTGAATGAGCCCTTTTGAAGTTTCTACGACAACGCTTTCAATAAAAACTCTATATGCCCCCAGGGCATAACTTACAACCCTTGCACTGAGGGCTCTGATGGGGTCATCATCCTAAAAGACCTAATTTCCAAAATGTTCAACTGCGTTGAACAAAATAAAAATCTCAAAATTTTGCTTGGATATGCTTTGGGAAATGGTGGGTGTGACAGGGGCGTTAGTCTCTATCCAATCACTTTCAACTATTATAAAAGGCACTAGCCCTTTCAATTTCCAATTGAATGAGCCCTTTTGAAGTTTCTACGACAACGCTTTCAATAAAAACTCTATATGCCCCCAGGGCATAACTTACAACCCTTGAACTGAGGGCCTTGAGGGGGTTATCATCCTAAAAGACCTAATTTCCAGAACTTTCAACTACGTTGAATAAAATGAATATCTCAAAATTTTGATTGGATGTGTTTGGGAAAATGGTGGGCGTTTGAAGGGCGTTAGTCGCTATCCAATCACTTTCAACTATTAAAAAAAGGCACTAGCCCTTTCAATTTCTAATTGAATGAGCCCTTTTTAAGTTTCTACGACAACGCTTTCAATAAAACTTTATGTGCCCCAGGCATAACTTACAACCCTTGCCCTGAAGGCCTTGGGAGAGGGGTTGTCATCCTTAAAGACCTAATTTCCAAAACTTTTAGCTACGTTGAATAAAATGGATATCTAAAAATTCTGATTAGATTTGTTTTGGGGAAAAGGTGGGCCTGAGAGGGGGGTGAGTTGCCCTCAAATCACTTTCAACTATTAAAAAGGGTACTAGCCCTTTGAATTTCAAATCAAATGAGCCCTTTTTCAAGTTTCTATAACAAAGATTTCAATAAAAACCTTATATGCCCCTAGGGCATACCTTACAACCCTTGCCCCGACGATTGTGGGGGAGTGTCCTCCTGAAAAACATATGTTTTATCTGGAAATCAACTACGCTGAACTAAATGGCTATCACAAAATTTTGATTGGATGCGTTTGGGGAATGAGTGGCATGGGGGGGGGGGCTAGTTGCCCTCCAATCAAATTTGACTATTAAAAATGCACTAGCCCTTTGAATTTCCAATCGAATGAGCCTTTTTTGAAGTTTCTACGACAACGCCTTCTATAAAAACCTCATATGCCCCCAGGGCATAACTTATAGCCCTTGCCCTGAAGGCTGTGGTGGAGTGTCCTCCTCAAAAACCTAATTTCGATCTGGAAATCAACTACGCTGAACAAAATGACATTCTCAAAATTTTTATTGGATGTGTTTCGGGAAATGGTGGGCGTGGAATGGGTGTTAGTTGCCTTCCAATCACTTTCGACTATTAAAAAGGCACAAGCCACTCCAATTTCCAATTGAATGAGCCCTTTTCGAAGTTTCTACGACAACTTCTTCGATACGAAGTGCCCTGCTCTAAAGAAAAAAATATAATAAATTATACATTGTGCCAACATCGTTCTTATATGCCCTCAGGGCATAACTTAAAACCCTTGCCCCGAGGGTTGTGGGGGAGTGTCCTCCTCAAAACATATGTTCTATCTGGAAATCAACTACGCTGAACAAAATGGCTATCTCAAAATTTTGATTGGATGTGTTTGGGGGAATGATGGGCGTTAGGGGGGGGGCTAGTTGCCCACCAATCACTTTCGACTATTAAAAAGGGTACTAGCCACTCCAATTTCCAATCGAATGAGCCCTTTTCGAAGTTTCTACGACAACTTTGATACGAAGTGCCCGGGTATGGAGAAAGAAAAAAATAATACATTGTGCCTATATCGTTCCTTACTTGGCAGCGCTATCGTGCTGCATATGATGCCGCTGTCCCTGCCCAGGTTGATCTCCCTACTAGCTGCGTATCTATTGGTGTTGATACGTCTGTACTCTGTTATGCCGACGACCTGTTGAGCCTGTGCCGTTCCATTACCCGTTCACAATGTAACTTCAATACTGAAAGAGAAAAATACATGCTGCATATGCTAGTATTGTTCATCCGCAAGTTAGCCTTAAACGTAAGCTACCGGCGAAGTTAAACAATAGTATCGCCCTTCCGCTTATACTGAATCTAACGCCTTTTTGGGACGTTTTGACCGATGTTGATAAGCAATCTCTGTGCAAATCTTACTTTTAGTTTGCCAAGTACCTTCTACAAATCCCTAGATGGTTTACCAACGGTTATGTGGTTCGACATTTTGGTGTTACGGAGCCCCTCCTTAAAGGCGACTCTCAGTTCGAATGTTTATCTAACCGTCCATCTTCACACCCCTGGAAAATGACTCTATTTTGATTTTGTTTTGATGTTTATGTTATGTAATCATAGTTCGTTCTTTTTGTTTCTTTTTTTTCTTTTATTTTAATTCATTCAGATATTACTTTGAAAAAAAGCTCTCACACAAATAAACACTTTCACAGAAAATAAAAGAGCCACAATAAACCAAAGACAAGCATAAATAAAGTCAAATAATAATTCAAGCTTAAAACGAATATAAATCACTATTTCCAAACATATGAAACCCAGAATGAATAGAAATTACAATATCAGATCGTCATTTGCACTTTACTGAAAACTAAATTTACTTTAATGGTATCCTATTTTATAATTTTCATACATCCAAAATAGCAGAGACTTCCAGGAATGAATATCAATTTTATTAAACTCACATTCTGCATTCATTAGAAATTTTCAATATTTCTGGTTATTATGGTAATTTTTTATTCCTTGTGCTGAGATTACTACTAACCACCCTCTGGAGCACCTGGACACCTAAGGCCAACACACCTACGCACGCTCTTTCTCCAGACCAATGTATTAAATGCTTCCCTATTCAGACCCTCACAGGAAGCACCCTTTTTACCTAAATCTTGCCTTATGACATCCTCCCAACCAAACTGGGGACGACCTGCTTTTTGTTTGGTCGTAAACGGTTGTCCAAAAAGGATAACCCCTGGTAATCTTTTATAACATTGAAACCTAGTCTCGTACCCTCAACTCAGAAAACCTCTAAAAGCTCATCAATTTTGCTAACACCATCATCTAGGATGCACAAGTCATCAGCATAATCTAAGTCCAGGAAAGTTTGACTTCCCATTTCATTCCGTACTCTCCCATTGCCTTTGATCTGCTCCTTAACCCTTGGTTCACACAGATGCGATTTTACGCAAAAATGCGCATTTTTGCGCGACCCGTCAAGTTCCATGCGTTGTCCGATGCCCATTTCTGCGTTATGACGGCTTGACGCATGCATTAAAATAATTCAACTCATCCGGAAAAACGCAAACAGCAAAGTTTCAAAGTTTCAAAGATGGAATTCACTGAGAAACTTATCTTAGCAGTAAGATGCAAGCCAATTATCTATGATAAGAAGCATCCTGACCACTGTAAGCGTCATTTTTTGACTAAAGCTTGGGAAAAAGTTTCAGAGGAAGCTGGTCTAAAAGGTAAGAAGGAAAAATTTACTAGGCAAGTCTAGCCTAGCTAGACTTTTTGGTGAATTAGCGCAGATTATTTCCCCCAGTAAAGGTGCAGATTAGGCATCCCTGTAGTGTAGGGTACAGAGGCTCTACCAATAGAATCAGGATATACAATAGGAACTGATTTGTTGGTAAAGGTGCAGATTAGCTACCCTTAATGAAAACAACCTATTTCCTACTGTGTGTTATTCAGCCAATTGGCCTGTAAACTTGCACTGATATTGTCCAGTATAAGCACAATTTAAACAAATCAGTTCCTACTGTATATCCTGATTCTATTGGTAGAGCCTCTGCACCCTACACTACAGGGGTAGCCATTCTGCACCTTTATCAATTTATTTATGTTGTGCATCTACTGGACAGTATCTGTGCAACTTTACAGCCTATTTTACTGGATAATATGGTCAATATATACGAAATCATATTATTGAGTTAGGACTAAAGTGAATACACCATTCGATGCCTTTTTTTATGCTGATTATGAATATAATAAGCATTTCTATCGGAAATGAATTTCAGCCCCCCCCCTATATAGGCCATACCTAACTGTAGCGATAAAAGAATTTATTTTGTGGTAATGGGAGATTCGCTACTGTGGTGATAGAAATTTCTCCTATAGCGCCACTTATAGCGCTGGAGATTGTGTCAACTAGGCTAGCGCCGCTCTCAATTAATGAGAGAAAATTGAATATGTAGACATACAAATGTGGCTTCTTCTTTCTTGAGCTATCTGGAGACCAGATTCCTTTGGGAGCGTTTACCTTGGAGACCTGCGAACTAATTACCCACTATCGGACTAGACGCAGACATACAAATGAAACAAACACATATAAAAAGGGACAATAGATTTATTGAACTTACATACTTAGTTGTACAGCAACGGGTCACTTCTATGACAATAACGGTGACCAAAATAATTTCGTACTAATCGTTTCAGAGCTGGATAGAGATTAAAATTAAAAGGCACATTTACCCCACTCCCAAACGCAGTTCTTTCGTCCTGCGCCCTAGGGACTGCCTGCCATTGGCTCACGTGCCCCAAGGACGCGAATCCTCGTCCAATAATCTCTTAAAGATTTTTCAGATGATTCAGGAGTTCACACAGTTTTTTGCCTTTTAAACTTCCTTGGAAATTTTATGCATTGCATTTTTTTTGCTACAATTATCTTAGCGAAATTCGAACGACTAGCGCCGTTGTCTGACTGAAGCTAGAAATGCAATTTCTCTTTTTGCTGATTAAGGACTTTTCATTTTTGCGACTAGATTTAGCTTAATTATAAGAAATCGGAATTATCTTTAGAAAGGAACTTTATTTTGGTATTTCAAATACGTCGTGTTTTTACTCCCGGTACATATCACCCTTCCCATCAATTAATGACGTCCCGTTATTAGTAACTGCTCGCCTTTGGGCTTTTATTTTAAATGTTCGCCATTTATTAACTATTTTTTTTTTTTTTTTTTTTTTTACATAATTATTTTATATATATGTTATGACTTAATCAGGAGTGCTAAAAAATTTTCTCTATTACTTTTCTTATTTTATTCTACATCCCTATCTAAAATTCATCTACCGGACTAAGATTATTCATGGTTCTAGGCTAGCTACTATACTAAAGATTTTTTTTTTTTGATTTTGCTGTCTATATGGCATGCTACATTCTATCTACGCTACATTAAATGAATGACATGATAATACTACACCTAATTCTACTTGTGGTACATACATGAATGATTTATAACATACAATATTTGGTTCATCATATTCACTGATGACATTAAAAACTTTTTACTATTGGGATTTTTGAATTGTCAAAGTTATTAGGAAGTACAACATGTAGCTTCACATCTATTCATCACCTTTCGTGTCCTTAGTGTACTACAACCCTTTTGTTGTAAATTACTGTCCTTCACTCCTTTTGTCCTGGCGAAAATTTCGAAGCACTTACGTTATGGTTTCTTCATGGAACAGTTCGAGTCTAGTTGTCTTTACACGGTAGTTTTCCCCAATAGTCAACTGGGAAATGACCGTTAAATATCGTTCTAATGGTCAACTGAGAAATGATTCTTCCCACTGCAGGTGTTGGTGTTTTTCTTCTCAGCATATCATTTTTTTAGGATTTTAGAGGCACATAGAGAATGTATTCTCGCGTAAAATTGTTCAATTGTGCCTTTTGAAACGGGTTGTCGTCATACTATAGTGACTCTCTTATATATTGTCTTTAAATTCAACTTCGAACCTCTTCAACTATCATTTAACTTCAAATATCGTTAAATATCGTTTTATCTTGTACTGCTCGATGGTGTTCTCAGAGTTAAAGTTCGAATTGTCTTTAATTTCTGCTTCAAATATATTCAAATGTTTTTAAGTGTCACTTAACTTCAAATATCGTTTATCGTGTGCTGATTGATAGAGTTCTCAGAATTAAACTTCAAATTGTCTTTAATTTCGTCTTCAAATATCTTCAATGTCTTTAAGTATTTTTCAACTTCAAATATCGTTAAATATCGTCTATCTTGTTCTGATCGATGGGTTCTCAGAATTAAACTTCAAATTGTCTCTAACTTCAGTTTCAAATATCTTCAATGTCTTTAAGTATCTCTTAACTTCAAATATCGTGAAATAGCGTTTATCTTGTTCTGATTGATGGGGTTCTCAGCATTTATGTGATTATATAGTTCGTTAAAGCACTTTATACTGAGGTTCAAATATAGTGTTACCTGATACATATCATAGTCGAAGAAACGACGATCAAAGGCAACTGTTGTTTTCGTAGACGAAGCTGGGATGAAACTTGCCTGGAGTTATGGTGAGTACTCTTCGTTGGTTGAGATATGATGAAAATAGATGCTACTGGGTCGTGTCTGTACTGGGCAGCTTATTGTAATGCTCATAACCAATTTGCCATTTACTTCCTGTAATAAAAACAACGCGGCAGAATCACATGTTCTTTGAAGTAAATACATATACAATAATTCACGCATTAATTGGTTATAATTTCTTAGCTATGAGACAGAATTAAATAAATACACTAATATTAGTACTCACAATGAAAATTTAAAAATTTAAAACAGAGATGTTTTCAAATTTGTTTTGAGAACGGAGAGACATCGATAAAGGGCTTATATACTTCTTCAATACTTATTAAATAAACGTTATTTACCCTACATTATTAAGTTTGAGGTCTAATTTTACGATATTTTTTCATGCCTGCACTGTTCACGCAAGTCCGTGCTGTTAAGAAACGCATGTGCAGCGTCATAACCGCACGGTTTTTTTACGCAAACGATACTACAATGAGGGAACAAGACATAACAAGGACTAGTGGAGACCTCTATACCACTAGTTTTTCTGATGTCTTCCCTATTTCTTGGCTTAGACGTTCTTATGGGGCTCCGGGTTTAACGGCTGAAATGCAGAGGTTCTTAGTCTCAGGATTTTTCCGTAATTGCAAGTCAACATTGGTGCCTCATATTCGCTTTTCGAATAAGGTAATTAGATGCAGGATTTCCAAGCTTGTTCGCGTAGATTCCAAGCTTGTTCGCGTAGCTTGTGATGCTTGGCAAAGAATATAAGCATAATGAAGAACTGACATCAATATCTTTTTAGAAGGCTATTGTTTGAGCAAATCCTTCAGCACTAAATAAATAAATATTATATTAAAGTCTTATTAGAATCCGTTAGGCGAGAAACACCTTCACATTAATAGGGAATTCCTTGTGGGTTTACTTAGTCGCCATTGGACATACACAGGGTTCCAATCCATATATCTTAACTGATTAAATGGTTTTAAAATTTTACATATTATTATTGAGATATAATTTCACATCCGCCGTGAAATTCTACATATAAACGTACCATAGGTTGTTTGGTTATAGTTACCAATAGTTGGCTATTGGTACATATATTACTCGAGTAAGAAACATTATATTTCTCGAGTAAGAAACACATGAATAAGCAAACTTGCGGCGCATAATTACACTGGTAGGCCTAAAATAATTATAATCTGCACTAAGATAAAATATTTCATATAGTTAGACGCTTCTGTACTGATAATTTCTTGTTTTTTTTTTTTGATAATATCCATCTTGGTTAGGACATGGGTCGATTTTTCATAGAAAATCTGAGGGGAACCTGAGTTAGTATAGGTAAGATATAACGTGACTGACTTGCGAAAATATTTCACAAAATTAGAGCACAATATATGTCATAGATAAACCAAATGAAATTAAAGAACATTTTTGTCACAGAACTATAGAACAGTGATCTCTCTGTTATTGTATACGTCATAGATATAAACTAGTGGAATTAAATTTTTCGCCAATGAGCTAAAGACATTAATGTCTCTGTTTCTCTTTGGAAGTAATGTTTAACACAAAGCCGTAGGACAGCGTACGTCATTGATATAATATAATGAAATTAAAAAGCTTTTCTTTTTTTTTCTTTTTTTCCTCGGAGCTATAAGAAAGTAAACTCTCTGTTTCTCTTTCAAAGCATTCTGATTCAAAAACGAAAACTTAGCTCACTGAAGTTTTCTATTCAACCTTTAAGTATTGCGTTGACTGGCCCTGATTGGCATAAAAATACTAATTTCTTACACTTGAAGGACTGAGAAATATCCCTTCCTACGGTCGTTTAAAAAAAAATTACAAAAAAAAACAATGATGGGCCTTGAGTTCCTCCCCAGGCTTCCCACAAGACGTGGTCCAACGCCAGTTGTCGTTTTTCAGTAGGAGACCACTAGCTTCCTACCTTGGTTATTTTCTGTGATCGTCAACGTTTTGACATTACTCGTATCATTTTATTTTATTTATTTATTTTTTTTTTCCATTAATATTGACTTGGTTAACTTTACTTGCACACTTTTGAATTTATTATGGGTGTTAAATTCATATCTTTGAAATTTATTTTTACATTAATTAGGGATATTTCCATCTGTCAGGTTTTTTAACCGTTCTAACCTGACTGTGTCGTTATTTTCTCCTCTGTTTCTTGCGGTTTTTTCTTTTTCGGTTTGTCTAGCGAAATAAGGTCAAACTTTTTGTATTGTTTTTTTCAAAATTCTTGCCCTTTTAATTTCGTTTGTTTCCCGTGTGCGGCTGCTGAGGTCGGCCTTGATTTCCCTATTTCTTTAGCTACTATTTGGCCTGATTCACCGTCAGACTCTTCGGAACTATTTTCAGACGAAAAAAATGAATAGAATCTCGAACTAGTTTCCGACGAAATCCGGATTGCAGAACTTTTAGAGGTGGCACTTTTTGTGGTATCACCTGCCATTCCTTCGTAAATTTCCACTCCTCTGGAAGTAGAAGGTTTATTCTCTAAGTCCTCGCCTTGAGTTCTCAACTCGGGGGATTTGAAAGATTCTTGAGAGTTTTGGGAGGAATCAAAAGTTTTTGCGGGGTTCCTCCATTGTTTGAAGGCCATGTCTTCAGGGGGATGGGGCATTCTTTGCACAAAGGTTTCCCTCCATGAAGTCCATTTTTAGGTTTGACCTTGGACACAGTTATATCATGATGTTGACCTTGCTGGTCATCCTCGGGAGTTTTATTCTCGGGCAATGTACTTTGACTCTTTTTTATGGGGAAATTAATTAAATCCATAGCTTCTCGCAGGTTTGTCCTTTTTTAATTAAATCTTTGAGAGGAGTTTTTCTTTACAGCAATGCCGGGGGTTTCTACAGCTCTGTTTAATTCTTCCTGTAAAGACAGGGGCCTTTCTATTGGTGTTGTAGGGGAAACCATATCGTCTGGAAATCTTTTGGGGGGACATGGGGTCGAGATTCTATCGGGAAAAAATTGGGTTTTTGGAGATATTGTATAATCTAAATCTCCTGCGTTTGCCGATGAATAACTTTTTTTTGGGCTTTTTGGCGTTCTTGTTCTTACTGGTGTTAGGGATTTTTTCTCTGAAATAACTAGATTTTCCATAGCTAAAAATTCTTCAAAGTTTTGTTCATCACTTTCATTTTCAAAATAATCTTGTTTAAAATTGAAAGGTTTTAGTTCTGCCAATCTTGACCTAGGGGGTTCATTTTCCGAATCTGACGAATCAGTAGAGGAGAGGCTGTGATACCCATCTCTCTGGAAATTTTGGCTCTTTTTATTCGGCTGACATGCGCCTTGTAAGTTCTTCCACTATCGGGGTTTTCCATTTTAAAGGTATATTCATTATCGTACTTTTTGACTATTCTGTACGGTCCAGAATATTTGTTGGAAAGTTTTTTTTTCCTTCCGTTTTCGCACTCTAAGTAAACAGTCTCCTACTTTGAAATCTATATTTCCCTTAACTTTGGGTTGGTTTCTTTTCTTAGTTTTCTTGGTTTATTTTACATTTTTTTTTTTTCCAACTCTTGCCTAACTATTTTATAAGTTTTCCTCATTCTATTTATGAATTCTTGTTTATAATCTTCTGAGTCGTCATAATATTGCCGAGATTCAATAATCTCATCATACGGGATTCTAAAATCTCGACCAAAAAGTAAATAAAATGGATTGTCTCTGGTTGTTTCGGAATAAGCGAGTGTTGATTACGTTGGTTAAATAAGGTAAGAATTTATCCCAGTCGCTCCTATTGTCTTTCGTATAAATACTTAGAACGTTCGAAAATATTTTATGTCTGTTTTCTATTTTGCCATTAGCTTGTGGATGGTACGGCGCTGTCACCATTTTCTCTATATTAAGGAAACTCATTAAATCTTTTGTTACTTTTGCAACAAAATTGCTCCCGTTGTCGCTCAAAATTTTATTAGGAATGCCGAATTGTAAAAAATAATTTGCTAATACCTTACTTGTGGCATAAGCACCTTGATTTTTTAATGCTTTTGCAAAAGTAAATCCGGAAAAATGATCTACAACCGAAAGAATACACGTATAGCCTTTGCTATAAACAGGTAAGCCTCCACTTGTCCCGTATAGGTCAAATGAGACAATATCGAAGGGGTACTTTGCTACTGGGACCCTTCCCATTGGAGGATTTGGATAAGCTGGGGGGATTTTTCTCAAATTACATGCTTTGCATGTACTTACAAATTCTTTAAGTTTTGTCAGTGCCGATTGTACGTAAAAGTATTGTTTTTAACTTATGGAACGTTTTCATAACTCCTAAATGTCCACCTGTGTCCGAATGAAAATATTCAAATGCAGGCCCTATCAAGTTTTGTGGTAACACAGGTATTATCGAGGTTTGGTTTCTATTTGTCTCAGCAGTCACAATCCTACACAGTATTTCTTCATCAAGGTCGTAGTAAAAATTATCTATCTCTTTTCTAAGAGTTTTTGAATTTTATCCGTTAACGCCTCATCGTTCACAAAATAATTAATTAGTGCTACACACATTTCGTCCTTTTTTTTTGCTTTCTTTTATATTTTCCAAAGATAAGGGACAATAGTTAATCTTATTTTCTTTTACTGCGTCTTTGACTTTGTTTTTCTTACATCCATGTTTGCTTTTAGCATTAATAGCATTAACTTCATTTTCTTCAGTTTCCGACGGATCATTTTCTGGATATCTACTCAAAAAGTCCGCAAGCTGCGTTTTGTTTTCCCTTTAAATGTTCAAATTCATAATCTAGGTCTTGGATTTTCATAATCCATCTAGCTAGAATGCCCGTGGGATTTTAAATGTGCGCAGGTACTGCAAGCTTTTTTATGGTCTGATCGTAGTATAAATTTTCTACCAATTAAATAATGTCTAAACTTGTCCAAGTGGTAGATAATAGATAGTAATTCTAAGTTTGTGGCGGAATAACTACTTTCGCCTTTTGATAAAGTTTTACTTGAATAGCATATAACTTTTTCTATTTGTTTAGGTGTTCCCTGTAGGGGGTTAGGGTTTTCTACTGGGATTGTTTGCGAAAGGATAGCGCCTATTCCCTTTGAGCTAGCATCAGTGGTAACGATGAATTTTCCGTTTTCGAAATCAGGGAGTGATAAAAATTGGTTCAGAAGTGAGTGCCTTCTTGAGACGGTCTAGGGAAGTTTGAGCTTCCTGGGACCAGGTAACATTATGGGAGTTTCTTTTTGGTTAATTCCGTGAGGGGTTCGCAATTTGGGCATAATTGCGCACGAATTTTCTAAAGTAGCCAGTAAGTCCTAAAATTCCCCTTAATTCTTTCATAGTTCTGGGGGGCTTGAGGTTTTCAACACACCTTATTTTATCAGGTCTGGGGATATCTCTCCCTGGGTCACTACTACTTCTAAAAATTTAATTTTGGATTGAATAAATTTACTTTCTCAGGTCGGCATTTTAAATTGCCTTGCCTGAACTTCTCGAACACCTTGCTAAAGTTGCTAAGCGTTGTTCAGTGTTTTTCCCCACGCATATAATATCATCAACAAAATGAATTATATTCTTTAATCCTCTTAACAGGTGCAATAGGGGTCTACATAAATGCGCTTGAACTTGTTTTAAGCCCAAATGGTACCCTTAAGTATTCATAAGATCCATATTCGGATGCTGAAAATGCAGTTTTTATGGACATCCTTTTCGGCAATTTTCACTTGGTGGTAGCCTTGGGTAAGGTCCAAAGAAGTAAAAATTTTGTTTTTTTTTGCTTGAAATTGAGTCAAGAATTTCGTCTATTCTTGGTAGAGGAAATTTAATATCGCTAACTACTTGTTTGTTGAGAGCCCTATAATCTACTACGAGTCTCTAAGATCTCCATTCTTTTTTTGGTACTAAGATCACTGGTGCACTATACGGACTTATACTTGGGCGTATAATTTCGTTTCTTTCTAATTCATGGATTTTATTTTTTAACCACTCTTTTTGCTTATATGGCACACGATATGGCTTGTTTTGCTACGGGATTACCAGTCGTTAAAATTGAATGCTGATTAAATGGAATCAGCCCGATATCATTTTCAGATGCAGAAAATACATCCTTAAATTTCCATAATAATTCGCATAATTTTTTCTTAAGTTCCATATCCGTAATATGATCCATTTTAAATTTGTTTAAAAACTGCGATTTAGTCAAAGGATATTCGTTAT
This sequence comes from Artemia sinica, assembly GCA_027921565.1. Taxonomy (NCBI): domain Eukaryota; kingdom Metazoa; phylum Arthropoda; class Branchiopoda; order Anostraca; family Artemiidae; genus Artemia; species Artemia sinica. The sequence continues at coordinate 5,707,717 of CM051260.1, read as the reverse complement.
TTGAAGTTTAATACCGTTAACTAGGTTTCTTTTAGAATTTTTTCCCATTTTATTTAAATTATTTTCCGTTAAAACCTCGATTTGGACTAAACACGTCCCCTTTTTAATTGTAATTGTATCATTTTCATGGTTATTTGTTACCCAAATAAAACCTTCCCCTTTGTCATAAGATATAATCTGTTCCTCGCATAACAGATTTTCAGGTATTTCAGACGGTGTCGCAAACCATATTTCTGATTTGCTAATTATTGGCTCGATCATTTGTGATATTTGGATTTTTTTGCATCGTTTTGGGAGGGATTTTTGTTTTCCCTATCGCAAATCCGTAATATTTTCTCTTCATTTTCATTGTTTATTAGATTCATGCTGGCGCTATGCTGCGCCATTGCGGCATCTTGCGGCGTCACGTTGGGTTTTATTATGTTTTTCCACAATTCCACTATTTTCTTAATTTCATTTGATCTGTACTGTCGCATATCTCCTATTTTTATTTTTCGCAGATTCAATGCTGTTATTATTTAAATTTCCTTCATTTCTGTGATATCTCTCAGGATAATTGAACAAATTTCCAATTATGCCATGTCTTTGCGAGACTGGGGTTCAAAATACTTCGACATTATACCACTAGAAATTTTGTGTTTACTGTTATTTTATCTTCGTAACCTCTGTTACGATTTCTTAAGATAGAAATTTTTCCCCCACATTAGCTGGGTATACCAGCTTCTCATTGGCTACGTCTAATAGTATTCTATTAGACCTTAGAAAATTTGCCCCTATAATAGCTTCATATGGGAGATTATCACATATAATAAAATTTGTCATGAAGGTTCTGTTGTCTCTTTTTACGTTTAGGCAAATTGACCCTTTTGCATTTAATTTATGGCCTGTAACACTGGTTAAATTGGGATTATTAGGGTTCTTTTGTCGCCTAATGTGCAGAGGCAACGTATTAAATACGCAAGAGTTTTATGATATTTACAGTAGCTCCACTGTCAACTAAGGCGTAAAGTAAACGTTTTCTACACAAAAATCATTAAATATAGGTAACTTGTTAATAATATCACTAAAAGAAAAAATAAAAAACCAAACAAGAAGGCACTAGTATTGTTTTGGACCTATTAAATATCCCTGGCACCCTCTGGGTCCAACTTATGTTTCTGAGGGGCCTGAGCGTTTTCCTGAGAATTTATTTCATTTGTCGGTGCCTGTAATAGATATTCGGACGTATTAGGTTCCGTAGGCATATTTAAATGATTTACGTCTGCCTGTCTTTTACATGTATTATTATGGTAACGTGGATGTCTCGTGTCAGTGCCATTTGCTGGCACTGCCTGCCAGTGCCGTTGGCTTGTAAAATTTTCATTTCTCATCGCAAATTTTCATGATTTTATATTGCATTCTCGCATTATATTGGCCTTGGCGAGTATTTGGGTTTTCAAACCGGTAATTAATTTGCCTGTTGGGGAAAGGCTATACAAATTTGGTTGGTACGGCATTATAAGGTACTGATTTGGCGCAATCCCCCCTGGCTATAGCCTATTGCACGACCGGTGCTAAAATTTTGTTCTTCTGAACACATGGTTACCGTAATTTTGCGTATTACCGACAGCATTTTCTTGTATGGGGATTGGTGACGTAGTGGCACTCTCTTGCTATGTGGCCAACACGATTGCAGTTATAGCACCTTATTATTGTAGGGTTAATGGGCTGAAAACGTACTGTTTTCTGCCTAGCGGTTCTGGCGTTTTGTTTCTTTGTGCTACTGGGGAGTTATCCCTTGAAAAGAAATTGGGGGATGCCTGATCGCCCTTGAAATTAGGTTCGCGTTTGAGTCGTTTTGGCTGTTTATTTTTGCATTACTATGATTAGCAACCATTTTATCAACTTCGATTAGTCGCTTCTACCTCTTGGACTGCAAGATCCAACGTCTGACATATTCTTGGATGGTTACTACTCTATATAGTTTTTGGGGTAGCCCTTGCAAAAAGGTAATTAGTATGACTTTTTCACACAGTTGCCCAGAACCACTTCCGTATTTTGCTTCTACAGAAAATGCGTATATTATCCAGATATTCCCTTATATTTTGTGAAAAATCAAAGTTCACTACTCCATGTTTTAATTTATTTATTGAACTGGTTTTTCTATAAATCTCTCTTTGAATGCTTTTAACAAGTCATCAAACCGTATTTATTGGCAAGTTTGGCGTTATTTCCTATGGTTATGTTTTCGACCTGTTTTAGAAAGGTTAAGGCCTGGCCTCTTAATCGTAGAAGCAGCATGTCTTTTAATGCTCCAACGTCTGTTTTGTTAATTGTACAAACTGTGTCAATTGGATATTAAATTCGTCAATATCTGATTGACCATTGTATTCCGGGATAGATTTTGCAATCTCTATATTTTTGGCGACGAACTTTTGCTATTTAATAACTCACTGTTTCGTTCCATCTTTTTTTTTTGCGTTTATATCAACTTAAATTTTACTTAACCTATTTTGGGTGGACTCTATTATCTCCTATGAGATATTCTAAAGGGTTTCCCTGTAGTAGCTTAGCGGCAATAGGCCTAATCACTTTTATTTATATGTCTGTATCTCTCCAACAATTAAATTTAAGTTACAAAGTTTCTATAGCCCCAAACTAGTTCGCAGTTGTTGTAGTTTTCCTCCAATTTCCGACTCGCGCCCATTTGTAGCGATGGAAAGAATTTATTTTGTGGTAATGGGAGATTCGCTACTGTGGTGATAGAAATTTCTCCTATATAGCGCCACTTATAGCGCTGGAGATTGTGTCACTAGGCTAGCGCCCGCTCTCATTAATGAGAGAAAATTGAATATCTAGACATACAAATGTGGCTTCTTCTTTCTTGAGCTATCTGGAGATCAGATTCCTTTGGGAGCGTTTACCTTGGAGACCTGCGAACTAAGTACCCACTATCTGACTAGACGCAGAACATACAAATGAAACAAACAAACACATATAAAAAGGGACAAATAGATTTATTGAACTTACATACTTAGTTGTACAGGCAACGGGTCACACTTCTATGATGACAATAACGGTGACCAAACAATAATTTCGTCTACTAATCTGTTTTCAGAGCTGGATAGAGATTAAAATTAAAAAGGCACATTTACCCCACTCCCAAAACGCAGCTCCTGAAATTTACTTTTTTTATTATCATAATTGTTTTGGTTCATTATAATTTAATATCCGTAGATTTTTATTTATTTTTTTATTGAAAGTTACGTTTTTTTTAGTTTTGTTTTTAAATTTGCTTTTTTTTTTTGAATTTTCATATATTTTTTTAATATTTTTTTTTGGAGGGTTATTTTAGTTTTTTGTTATTAGTAACTTTTATTCATTCTATTATAAAGACTTGCTGGGTTAATTATTATTATTTTTAATTTTTATTATCGAATATATGTTTTAGTTTTTTTATTTTTTTTTTTTTTTATTGTAAATTAGTATTTTTGATATTTGATTTGTGTTTTTTCTTGTAATAAATTCATTTTTGCTTTCTATGTTTTTTGCCGGACGTTCTATTTTATTAGTTTTTTTATACTGTTGATTTTTTTATTTTTATATTTATTTATTTTTCAATGCTTTTTTTTTTCTAATTTTGTTTAAACATATTTTTCTTTTAGTTATCTTTGTTTTTTTTGCGCGTTCTAATTTTATTATATGCCCTTCGGTCCTGCGCCCTAGGACTGCTGCCATTGGCTTCACGTGCCCCCAATACGCGAATCCTCGTCCAATATCTCTTAAAGCCTTTTTCAGAATGATTCAGGAGTTGGACCATTTTAATGCCTTTTTAGACTCTTGTAAATTTATTGCATTGCATTTTTTTTGCTTTACAAATTTTATCTTAGCTGAGAAATTCCCCCGAACAACGACTAGCGGCCGTTTTGGTCCTGACTGAAAAGTCTTGAAAATGCAATTTTCTCTGTTTTGTGTGCTGATTGAGAACTTTTTCATTTTTTGCGACTAAGAATTTAGGCTTAATTATAAAGACAAATCGGAAATTTATCTGTAGAAAGGCAACTTTTAGTTTGGTATTTCCCAAAAATACGTCGTTGTTTTTTACTCCCACAACCGCCGGCCCAATGTTGGTTAGCGATAAAAAAAGAAAATTTATGTTCTTTGGTGGTTAATGGGAACAGCTTCGCTAACTGTGGTGGGAAATAGAAAAATTTTTCCTCCTATAATAGGGCCCCCACATAAGCGCTGGAAGATTGGGTGTGTTCCAACCTAGGCCTAGCGGCCGCTTCCCTCACTTAAAATGAGAGCAAAAGTTTGAATATGTAGACATTAAAATGGGTGCTTCCTTTCCTTTCCCTTTCTTGAAGCCTATTCCTGAGAGTCAGATTTTGCCCCTTTTGGTGAGGCGGTTTTACCTTGGAGACCCACCTGCGAAAACTAAGTTTACCACATCTTATCCCCCGGACTTAAGACCGCCCCAGACATACAAATGAAAACAAAACACATATAAATAAAGGGACCCAAATAGATTTTATTGAAAACCTTACATGCTTAGTTTGTACAGCAAGGGGTGTCAACTTCTATGACAATTAACTGTTGAACCAAGAATACAAGTTATTTTTTCGTAAACTAATCGTTCGTTTTCAGAAGCTGGATACTGAGAATTTAAAAATTAAAAAGGCCAATTTTGAACCCCCACCTCCCCACCCGCAGTTCCCTTTCGTCCTGCGCCCCCCTAGGGACTTTTTTTTGCCCCCTGCCATTGGGCTCAACGGTGCCCCCAAGGACCCGCCGAATCCTCGTCCCCAATACATCCTCTTTAAAGATTTTTTTCCCAGATGATTTCCGGAGTTGTGTTTCACACAGGTTTTTTTGTTTGGCCTTTTTTAAAAACCCTTCCTTGGGAAAAGTTTTACAATGCATTGCCCCAATTTTTTTTCATTTTATGCTACAATTATCTTTTTAGCCGGGAAATTCGAAACGGAACCTAGCCGCCCCCCCGTTTGGTTCCCCCTATGACTGAAGCTAGAAATGGCCCAAATTTACCCCTCTTTTGGTTTGGACCGATTAGGACTGTTTTCCATTTTTTTGCCCGAACTAGATTAAGCTTAATTTTATAAGAAATCGGATTAAATCCTTTTTTTTTAAGAAAAAAGGAACCTTTTTAATTTTGGGTTATTATCAAATACGTTCCGTGTTTTTACTCCCGGTACGACTAACCCTTAACCCCTGATGGGCATATATTAGGGGGGGGGGGCGTGAAATTTTCCTTTCCGATAGAAAATGCCTTTAAATTATCATTCGGTAAAAATCAGCCATAAAAAAAAAGGCAATCCGAATGGTTGGATCAACTTTTTATTTTCCCTAACTCAAATAATATGAAATTTCCCCGTATATATTGAACACCGAATTAAATATACCAAGTAAGAATATAGGTTTTGTTTTTTTTTATCAAGGGGTAGCCTTAATCTTAAAACCCTTTACTGTTTTCTCCCCCTCTAGTGGGAGGGTTGCCGAGACCCCTCCCAACACAAACCTAGGATAAACCAGTAAAAAAAGTGGAGTCCCCCATTGTTAATTCCTGCCTTCTACTGAAAAAGTAAATCTTATAACAACCTTTAATCGCCCCAATGGACTGAAATAATTTTACAGTTTAAAAAGTAAAAGTTGTTTTTGTCAAGGGGAACTAGTCCCCCCCCCTTTCCACCTTTATTTTTTACAGATTTCTTGAATTAAAAAAAACCCTAGACTCCCCAAGTTTTTTTAGTTGTTTTTGCTCCTTTGACCGTTTTTGTGGGGTGGTAGGCCTTCCCGGTAAAACCCTGTTAATAGGCTTGCGCCCCATGTTAAACCATATGGTGGGCAAGGTGTTACTGGGCCAATAGAACCAGGATTAAATTACCCAGTGAGAAGTGAATTTTGTGTTTTATATTACAATAAATAAAGTGCTACTTACTGGGACAGTAATCCCTGTGGGAACTTTGTACAGCTCCAATTAGATTGAATAATATTGAGTAAAAAAAAAATAAGTTTTGTTTTGGTTTGTACAGTGGGAGCGCCAAGCTTACTACTACAGGTTTGGTGGTCCCACCCCCCCTTGAAAAAAATTTTGGAATTTATAGGATCAGAGGAACCAAAATTGAAATAATTCAGAAGGTAATTTGATTATTGTAAAAATATTTGGAAACAGAGCCCATTAACAAAAACTTTTCAATTGAAACAGTATTATTTTTATTTCTTAATTCCTAATTAAAATTATTTTGGGTACCTGTCCATACCCAGACTGATTAAATTTTTTCGCAATTGGTTATTCCCCGTCCCCCCCCACCATCAATTTTACACCAATGGCAAAGTGGTTTGCCCCAGAGAGTAAACATTAAAAAAGTATTTTGCCTACCTTTTAAGGGGGGGAAAATCCAAAATTACCCCATTTTGTATGTGACAACTCTAACACCATATACTTGCGTGGTGCCCTAAATCTGTTCCCCCCTGTATCAATGATTGTGAAAAGTAGCCAATCTTCCATAAGCTACCAAAAGGCTTTTAGGTCCTCCTTGAAGCCCAAAAACAATTAGCGTTGTTTTTTTTTTACAATACATTAGATATAAAAAATCCCTAACCCAAACACAGGCCCCCAACCCCCCTCCATAAAAGAGGAGTAGGTGGAATCTGTTTTTTGGTACCCATGCCAACTATCCCCTATTTTTAAGATCTCTTGCGGATTTAAAATTTTTTTTGTATAATATTTTATTTTATTTCTTCTTGGGTACTTTGGCAAATTCCACAAAACAAAGAACCCTGTGTTGGGGGGGGATAAGTTTTGGGTGCAGTTTTGCACCTAGGGTTTTTTCCAGGCCTTTCTACATTCACGCCTTGAGTAAATTCTCCTTCCTTGTAAGTCAGAAATTTCCCTTGTTTGTTGTTGTATTGGCCACTAATTTGTTTTTTTGAAAATTTGGTAAAATTATATAATTTTACCCTCCATAGAAATATTTTTTTCATTCATTCTAGTTTAGTGAGCAAACAATCAACAAAGACAAAAATGAAAACGTGGGGTTTTTTTAAAGGCTTACAAAGCCAGAGTTAAACCTAAGTGACATTAGTAGGGATTCCCTCATCCCATTTTGCAGAAAATAAAAAATTTGGGATGATGTAAAATGATGAAAAGAAGAAATTTGGAATCTTATTTTTAAAACACTAGTGGTTGTGAAGGGGGAAAATGGTGTTTTCATAACTGGTTTTTTTTTTTAAATTTAAAAAGGTAGTAGACTTCAAACCCCAAAAAGTTCCAACATAAAACCCCCCAACCTAAATTTTTCAATCCCATTTTAATTAAATGACCCCTAGTTTATTGAGATTCAACTACCATTTTCCCACGTTCTGTGGGAATATTTTGAAATTATAAAATTTTCCTCCATTTCCTTCTAAAAACCCAATTTTTATGAAAAAAAGATTAATACAAATTCAAATTCTCATCCAGTTTTGTTCTTTCAGTTTTGAAAAGACTGGGTTCCCAAAAAACCCAGTGGTGGGAGATCCCTTTCAGAAATTGGGGCTTCAAAAAAGGGAGAAAAAAAAGGCCCCAAATTGTTCCAAGAATGTGTGGGTCCCCACCCCCTCAGGAGGAAAGATTAAGGAAAAGACCTTTGGAAAGTGGTTTCAGAAGCCCCTTCCCCTTTCCTCGAAGATCACATGGGCAAAAAGAATTAGACCCAGACACAAGCGTTTCAAAATTTTTGCAGAAAGTATTATAAATGTAAGTTAAATCCCTCACATATTGCTGATACGGCCGGGCCCCAAATAATTTGTTTTTAGTTAAAAATACTTAGGTCAAATTATTGAAATTTAAGCAAAAGGTTTTTTTTGGCCCAAGTTTTAATGTTCCCATCCACCAGCCCAATCAATGGCCCCCCAAACCCCACAACCATTTCCTAAATGCCCTTTGTACTCAAAAAGGATGGTGGGGAGTCCCCCCCCTTTCCCACCCTCCCTATTTTTAGTCCCAAGAAGTCCCCAAAAAGTTTTTAGTTTTTTATGGAGCAAAGCCTTTTGGGGGGGGGACAAATAAGGGAACATATTTCACCCTTTCTATTGAATTAAAATTAAAAAAAAAAAACAAGTGAAAGGGGACTTTTGGTTCCCCCCCCGTCCTCAACGCCCACTGCCTTCCCACTTTTACGCTAAAGTTTTTCACACTTGTTAAAAAAAACCCAAAGTTTTTAGTTTGAAAGAAAGTCAAGCTTTAAGCGTAAAAAAAGAGGGCGGAGTGTTTTTTTGAGGAGGGGGACAGCCCCTTTCATATACGGGATTTAAAAATTTTTTCTGTTCCGTTTTTGGAAAAAAGTTTTAAAAAACCCGGCGTTTTTTTTTTGTCCTTTACTTTCAGTTAAAAAAACCTAACTTGTTTTTTTTTTCCGAATTTTTAATTTTTGAAAACGGGTTTTTTTTTTTTTTTTTTGAATTAAAATGCAGGTGTTGCGAAATTTTTGGCTCACCGTACAGGAAATACTTTCAAAAAAAACAAAATTGAAATATTAATTTTTTACTTTTTATTTTCCCGTTTAAATGGCTTTTTCCCCTCCCCCCTTCGAACCTGTTTTTTGTTAATTTGTTATTTTACGGGAAGCCGTTTTTTTTTATTTTAGTAAATAAAATATCCGTACACTTACGAAATTACTTACGTAAAACGAAACCCTCCCCTTATTCCTTAAGGATTTTTTTAATTACGTAATATTTAAGAGGGTCCCGCCCCCTAGTTCAAATTACCTTGCTCTTTAATCTAAAGTTTCGGAAAATTTTTGTTTCCCATTCCTTTTAAAATTTTGAACACATTAATCAACAAAAAATGCACCCGTTGGTTTAATTAGAATAAATAGCTTCTTTGAAAGTAAAACTAAAAATAATTTTTTGGCGTAAAATGAGCGAGGGTAAATTTGACTAAGGGGAAAAAATGGGAAAACCCAATCCATATCGGTAATGTTTTCCCTGTCCCGTTTTAAGTTTTTTGATGTTTTGCTTCCCTCAACTTTCCAGTTTAAAAATACTTTTGGTTTTTTTTTTATGTATAATTTTCCCCCTTGATCCTTTATTTAAATAATGGCCCGGGGAAATCCTTGCGGCCCCCACCTTCAAGCAAATGTCCCCCCCTTCTCCCATGGAAAAACTCCCTTCATGTGAAGATCCTACCACATCACACCCCCCCGCAACCCCACCCCCCCAACCCCCCCAACCCTACCACCAAAAAAATTCCCCCTCCCTGAAAAAAAGTCCCCCCTGTTTATAACTTCCCCAATGAAATCAATACTAATATGGTTTTTTTTTTTAACATTGGGGGTAAAGTTTCATAACTTTTTCCCAGAGCAGCCCTCCCCCCCCGGGGAACCCTTCGGGGGATTAAAGTCAATCCTAAAAGAACATAGTTTTTTAAATCATAATTTTTTTTTCTTGTTTTTCCCGAACCCCCATGCTGGAACAAACGGCCTTATCTCTCCAAAATTTTGGAATCCGAAAGGTTGACTTTTGGGAAAAAAAATGAGCCCATGAGAAAATGGGGGCCCCCTTAGTTTTGTCCCTCCCATTTTTTTGGTAAACCTTAAAAATGGCAAACTAGAAAAAATTTTTTTTAATTTTTTTTCCCGTTTTTGAATGAAGGCCCCTCCCCACGGATTTTTCTAGAAAAACCCTGGGGGGTGAATTACTAAAAAAAAGTTTCAACCCCTGGGAAAAAAAAAAGTACAAAACAAATTAAACCATGCCATCCATGGAAATTCCCTATTCTTCTGGCAAAAATGGCCCCACAATGTCCCCCACACAAATTTTTTGTTTGTAAAGATAGGAGCTTTAAAAAACCCCTCCCGTAGTAAGGGGGTTGTTCCCCCTTCCTGATACGCTTGGGAATAATGAAATTTGGTGGGGTGGGGAAATTTTTCATTATGTTTTTTCTTATAACTTTTAAGGGGGGTTCCGCCCCTTTTTCACCACCCTTTTTTTTCTTAAAAAATCAGCCAAAAAATTTTCCTCAGGCGCGGGTTAAAACTTTTTGATAGTAAAAGCACTAAACCTTGAAATGGATGAAAACTTAAATATATATTAAATCAGCCATTAAAATCTGGATTCTTTTTTTTGGATGTTAATCAAATTTTTGGTATCAAAAATTTTTTTCGTTTTTTTCTAACAGGTTTTTTTTTTTGGGTTAACCGTTGAAAAAGCCTGGTCCCCACTTCTCCTTACTTTATTAACAGTTTTTTTTTTGTTTACGCATTGAAACCTGTTTGAATAATTTTTTTGTTGAGTTTAGCTCTCCATGAAAAAATACTGAAATATCCCTTTTGGTAGAATCCAACCCTTTTGGGAATAAATAATAATAAATAATAAATTATTAATTTTTAAAAATACATTGGCCCGCAAGCCCCCCTAGCTTTCAAAAAAATTGTTTAATTACATTAATTTTTTTACCTTTTTTTTACCATAAATTTTAGGTTTTGAAAAATAATGAAACCACAAGAATTGTTGGGTGATCGAAAGAAAATCGGTCCCCCCTGGCTGGGTTTTCGTGACATTCATCGGGAAACTTTCCCCCAACTTACCCAAAATCCGACCCTTCCCCAACCTTCAACCCCAATTTTCTCCCAACCTTGGAAACCTCCAAGCTCGGAGTGGGTCCCGATACCAGCCCATCAAGTTTCCCTGGATGGAAAAAAGAAAAAAGAACCTTTTAGGGAATGGGTGTGTTCTGTTTTCACAGTCCTCCCTTCAAAAAAGGAAAAGTATCCCCAATAAAACTTGTCAACTGGGGGGGGGGGGGGGGGGCTTTTGGAGGAGGAACTGAAAAAAAATGCCAAATCAAACAAAGAAGAAGAGTGTTTTGATTTTGCCGACACAAGGGCAATTTTTGTGCCCGAAAAGTCCCCTTGGTTTGAAGGATTCCTTGGAAGAGGGCTTGGAAATATTAATAATATTTCTTGGCCCCCCCCCCCCCCCCCCCCACCTAAAACTTTTTTCCCCCTCAAAAAATTTATAAGATTCAGCGCAAATTGGGGGGTTTATTTAGTGGTTTCCCCCCAGTGGCCAAATGAAAAAGAGAACGGGATAAGTTTAGAAAATTTAAAGCTTCATTAAATTTCCAAAACGTTTATTTTCCTTTTTCACTTTTTGTTCGATTTTTTTTATAAAAAAAACTTTTTCCCCTTAGCTTAAAATAGTTTTTCCAGAATTGAAAAGAACAAGAAAAAGCTGTTTACCACTATTGGGAATTAAAAATACTCTTCGTTTTTTGCCCAAGGTAAAAGCCCCCCCACCTTTTCACCCATGTGACAAATTAAAAAAAATTCGGAAAAAATTAATGCCGAATAACAATTGCCCCTTAATTGGCTTGGGAACCTGCTAGAATTGTTTTTTGGAACCCTGGCGATTGAGTTGTGTTTTGCCCCCACAGGTAGAATTGGTACCTGCAATGCCCTCCATGTCCCCCCAATCAATTCTTTCTTCCATTACTGATTTGGGGTAGTGGGGGTCCCACCGGAAAAATTCTGGGGAACAAATTAGATTCCCGAAGCCCCTCCACTGTGTTGCACCCATTTAAAAAACAAATTGTGCCAAAACAGGCCAGCAATGCCCTTTTATTAATCGACGTCATCTCGTTTTCAAGTTTTTGCCTGTCAATTGCCTGTATAAAAAAATCCGCCCCCATCCCCCTGGGGGCAAGCCAAATACCAAAAAGGCAATTTTTTTCTACCACAAAGTTCCCCCTTTGCACCTGGGATTAAACCCCCATAGGTTTGGTAAAAACTCCCTCCCTTCTGCCTGTCCCCCCACTGGCTAATGGCCTTTTTAATCCGCCAGGGATAGGGTAACTCATAAAATATTTTGTTTTTTTTCTCAGAGGGAAAAGGCCCCCTCCGTCCCCCCCCCCAGCCTTAACAAAAAACCATAAAGGCACAAATCAACCCATCCCTTTTGGCAATTGGTGGCGGGTGGGAATGGTGGTTTGGTGTCACAATTTTTTTTCTCATTTTTATAATTTTGGACCTTTCCCAAAAAAAGTGTTTTTGAAATCTTTGTAAATACACAACAATAAAAATTCCGTCCCTGAAGCTGCCCCTTCCTGATCAACAAAATCTATTTAGCAATAAAATTTATAGTCCCCTGCCATCCACGACACCATCCCATGAAAAACGATGCCCTGTCGGAACTTTTTTTTTGATTAGTTTGTGTAGTACTAAAGCTACCTATTCCCTTCCTTGGGGGGCCAATCGGAATTCCGTAAATATGCTTTGGCCCCGTCTATTTCCGCCAAAAACCCATCCAGTTTTTTTTTTTTTGGGAAATTTCCAGTGAACCCGTTCCTCACAAAATTTTTTTGGCGCAGTTTTGAAAAATCTTTCTTGTGTAGGGTGGCGCCGGCGCACCCAGGCCCGCATTCAATATATTTATCCTTCAAAAACGTCCCCATACATAGCCTTTTTATATCCCCTCAGCCTTATTTTAATGTTTTGTTAACGGGTCCACCCCCCCCCGAAAACCGGGGCGCCCTACCTATGTTAATTGGTAAGACAAAGAATTTCCCTTTTTTTTTTGAACTCGGGCCCGCCCCTGTTTCCAAAGTGTACCCCCCCCCCCCCCCCCACCCCCCCACCCCTTAGTTGGGGGGTTAATTGGCCCGTTCCTAAACATGTGAGGTTTAAGATGGGGTTTTTTTTTGTTCCTCTCCATCCCCGTAACCAATGGTGCCTTGTTTTGAATTTTTTTTTAACTGAAATAAAAAGTAAGGTCAAGGGAAAATTTTTCTTGAAATTGGGCAAAGGTTGGACCCATCCCTCATATAATGAAACGGTACCATTCCCCTTGGGTCCCTTTTTTTGTCTGCGCAGTGTGTGCCCAAAAGTTAAGATTTTGCCAAACTTACCCTCCCTTCACCTGAAAGTATTTTTTTTCAATTTCGTAAAATGTTCCCCCCCCCCCCCCCACGTGACCCACCCCCAAAAAATCCTTCGGAATCAATAGAAGATGCCCATTTGGAAAAAAGACAGGGTCCCCTAGTCAAAATCCTTAAAAAATACTCCATAAAAAGCACCAACAGTGCACTTTTTGGAATTTGGACCAGTTTTTTTTTCTGAAAAATTGGTTTTTTTTGGCTAGATTTGGAATATTTCAATTCAATTTTAGTTTTGTTAAAATAACTAAATTTCACTGGTGTCAAGTCAAATTTTGCGGTGGAAGAAGGGGGTAGAACCAAATGGCTTTTTTTAACCAACAGAGGGTAATGCTTGTGGATTTCAAAAATCGAAACCTACCTAACTAAATTTTGTTTCCCCCCCATTCCAAAGTAGCAAACTGCAAAAAAAACAATTAACTTTTGTTTTTGAATTTTTTTTTGTTGGTTGGAAATAAAAAAAAAGTCCCTATTAAAAAAGGAAAAAATGAAAAAAAGTTCCCCCCCCAAGTTTTTAAAATCAATTTGTATTTTAATTTTGAAAGACCAAATTTTCACATCAAAACGGGAGGATAGTTTTTTTGAAACTAACCATGAAGGACCTGAAAGAAAAAGTGTTGGGGAAAACGATCAGAATTGGTATTTTTAGCAAGTTTTTAAGTAATTAAATGGAAATTCTTCCTTTTTCAAAGTTTTTTTTTTTTGGAGGCAAAAACAAGAAGTTTTTTTAATGGTGAAACCTAGCTTTTGGGTGGAAGTTTTTTTTTGCCCATTTTTTATATGTTATTTGTCATGTTTTTTTTTTGAATTTTTTTTGGCCAAAATGTTGTGGTTTGTTGTCCCCCCCCAATAAAATTTAAGCCCAAAAACAAAATTAAAAAAAAAAAATCAAGAATCAAAATTTCTAAGCCCCTTGAAGTAATTAGACAGGTAAAAGAAAGTATGACTACCCTTCCAAGGTAAACATTCCCAAATTGAGAGATTGGGTTTTTTTGAACCTACAAAACCCATGGGAAAATCCTTGAGGGAAAAGGTGTGGAACTATCCAGATTTTATTTTTTAGCAGTTTTTCAGTTTAAATATGAAATCTTTTTCTTTTCAATCAAAGTTAGAGGCAAAGGCAAAGAATTCCAAATGGGGTTTGGGTGAGCTAGCCCCCTGTTGAGTTTTTTGCCCATTATCCCTTAAGGTTTTTAATTTTTGTCCCCCCCCATTTTTTTTGACATTGTTTGGGCAAAAATGTGTTTGTTTTGTTTTTTTGTCCCATAAAAAATCACAAATTCCAAAAAAAAAAAAAAAGAATCAAGATCAAATTCTAAGCGACAAGTTAATAGACCCAGGTAAAGAAATATGACTTACCCTTTTCAAGTTAACAATTCAAAATTTGGAGAAATTTGTTTTGAACTAACCGTGAAACCTAAGTGAAAGATGTGGAAAAACCTATCAAGATTTGCATTTTTAAAATAGTTTGTTCAGTAATATGATTCTTTCCTTTTTATAAGTTAGAGGCTTAACAAGATTTCCAAACTGATGGGAGCTAGCTGTGAAAGGTTTTTTTTGGCCATTTTTTTTTATATTTAATTTGTGTCCCCCCCCCATTTTGGGAAATATTGTTTTTTTGGCCAAATGTGTTGTTTTTTTTTTTGTTGGCCAATAAATTTAATCACAAATTAAAAAAAAAAAAAAAAAAAAATCAAGGATCAAAATTTGTCCCCTTAAGCTGAGTAAAAATAGACCAGATTAGAAAAGTATGACCTACCTTTCAAATTGAAAAACAAAATGTCCCCTGCCTTTTTTAAAGAGTAACCAGGACAAAAAATAAATACTTTTAAAAAATGTAGTTTTTTTTTGAAACATGGGGAAGTTTCAGCTATAAAAATGATCCCCCCCTCCCACAAAAAAAAAATTAAAATAAAAAAAATTGGGATAGACCCCCACTTTTGAAACAAAAGAAGAAAAAATTCCCAGAGGATTGGACGTAAGGGGATGCCCACGTTAAAACCTTTGGCTGTCCTGCAAGTAAATAGTGGTGGGTGGGGGGCAGATGGTTAACTGCCCCAACCTGGAAAAAAACCCAGGATAGGTTAAAAGTGAGTTGGTGTTTTTTTTTTTGATTTTATATCCTTGTCCTCCCCCCTAAGACTGTCCTCCCTGGCAAACCCTATAACTGCCCTTTGGCGTAACTAAATCTGGGCAACTTTTAACCCTGGAAGATTTATACACAAGGTCCCCCCCCCCACCCCCCAAAAATTCCCAAAGCAATCCCAAAAAGTTAACATTACTTTTTTTTGACTTCCACTCCTTCTTGAGTGAAAAATATAGGAGCTCAATAGGTGTTGTTTTTTTCTGCTTTTTTTTTGCCTCAAAAATCCCCCAAATATTTTTGCGTTTTTAAAAATGGGTTTCACAACAACCGGAAACCGGATTTTGGATTAATGGGAAACATTTCCTGCCGTTACATTTGCCTTGCAATCCGTTTTTATGCCGGTGAGCCCGTTTTGCCGTGAA
Organism: Artemia sinica; assembly: GCA_027921565.1. Lineage (NCBI taxonomy): Eukaryota > Metazoa > Arthropoda > Branchiopoda > Anostraca > Artemiidae > Artemia > Artemia sinica. The sequence continues at coordinate 5,692,299 of CM051260.1, read as the reverse complement.
GAAAAAAAAAACCCCCGGAAAATCGTGTTTTGGTGGGAAAAACCAAGGGGGTAAAGACCAATGTCCCCCCATCAAAAAATGAAATCCCATATAAAAATGGGGACCAGAAACGGGGGCCATTCCTGGCCTTTTAACGGCCCCTGATTGCCAATACGAAAAAGCCCAAGCCTTACTAAAACCGCATTTTTACCCCACCCTGTAACCCAGAGCAAAAAAAATTGCTTTAATTCGTCAATACCCATATCTCAAATAATGTAACTTTTAAAATGTTAAAATTTGGTTTTGGTAATAAAACCAAATCAAAAATGGAAATAAGGACCTTTGCTAAACCCCCACTTTCTATCAGCTTTGAAAATCAAAAATTCTTGCACCGTCCAATAATTCTATATAGTGAGAAACTCAAAAAGGTTGTTTTTGATGAACTCAGGCACCTTTTTTCAATTTTTTTATCTTAAAAGAATTTAAAAATTTATTTTTACATATCCTCATCTCCCTTCCTTAAATCTTAACCCCCTTAAAAAATTTTTGTATTCTTACCAGCCCAGCTCTAAAGTCTGATAAGTATTCCACATGCCCTAAGTAATTTTTTTGCTTACCCTGGGTTAAAAAACCAGCCCCCCTTTATGCCCCTCTATGGAATAGTAAAAGGGGAAGCCCCTAATTACGTCCCCACTCCTACCTCACCGTACGAAACACAATATGCCTTTGCCAAAATCCTTATAATTGAAGTTCCCAACCCCCCCCCTAACGTTTTGTTGGCTAAACATTAATTTTAAGTACAAGGATTTTATTTATTCCCAAGAACGAAACACCGTTCTTTGCCATTCCTATACTTGAGGTTCTTAACGACTGAGAGGGGGGCCTATAATTTGTAATTTCAAGGATTATGTTGAAATCAGATTTTTTAATGGGGTCCAATGAAAACCCCCCCCTTTTTTTTTTTCCAAAAATGTCCGATTTATTTGTTTTGTTTGTTTTTTCCGAAGTGTATGAACCTCCCCGGGGCGAAAAGTTTTGCAACAGGCGCCTTGAAATTCCTAAAGGGAAATTTAAAAATGTAATTGAAAAATCCCAATCAAGGGGACAAACCTGGAATTTTCTGAAGAAAATTGAATTTTTTACATAATCGGCCCGGGGGGAAATTTATTGAATTTCCACGAAAGGGGAATTAAGAAACAATACAATGGGGGCTTGTTTTTGATCTTTTTAAGGTTCCCTGAGGCACCGAAATTAAATGGGTTCCCACACCCTTTAGTTGGGCAAGAAAGAAGTAAAGGTTTAATATTTCCAATTTTTTTTAAATATGCCCCTTTCCTCCCCTGATCTTTTAGTTGAACAGAAAAGATAAATTAATTATTCACCTATCGAAACCTTTTAAATATGTGGCTTAAAGCTCGTGAAACAAAACCCTTTAGGTCTGAGATGAAATACATATTTAAAATTCTATCGAAGGCTAATGAATTGGTAAACATAGTGACACCCCTTCAGATTTTTTTCATAATTCCAATACAATGGTGTTGGGCCACGACAGCAATTGAAATTAATTTTCGCCGGAAAGATTTTACGTTTTTTTCCTCGGGAATTATTCAAATGTGACAAGCGCAGGTGAAAATGCACCGAAACAAAGGGAGCACGCAGGAATTACCCATTTTTCGGGGGGAATTAATTTGGGCTGAACAAAAACTTGAATCGAACCCATTTTTCGAAAAGATGTGATTTAGGTTTTGGGCGAACCAGTTTTTGATTGGACATTTTAGAAGAGATGAAATTTTGAAACATGAATTTTAGAAAAAGGTGGACACTCTGTGGTCCCCCGCCCCCCCGTTGATTAATTACACTCTGTTTCCACGTTTTTTATGAATACAAACAGTTGTCCCTTTGTAAGGTACCCCTGAACAAAACCCCCCAAAGGGCCCGCCCCCCCGTGGCCAACTAGGTTTTTTTTTTGCCCCCTCTCCACATGTTTTTTACCTACTTTTTTCCGGCAAACACTTTGAGACCAGAAAAAAGACCCCCCACTCCCCCGGGCCTCCAGAGGGGCCCCGGCCCCCCCCAGAAGTTTTTAAAGGTAGCCCCCCCCCCCTCCCCCCAAAAATTTTGGCTCCCCTCGATAAAATTCTTTCAGCTTTTACAGTGTTCTTTTTCAAACGTAATTACCCTCCTAGCCCCCCCTAGCATAAGACCAATTTTACAAAACCCTAGAGTCTTAGGCCTTAGAGGTTTTTTTAGTTTTTTAGACTGTTTACAATTTTTTAGCCACTTTTACTTTTTTAGTTTAGAAGTTTTTTTAAGAGTTTTTTTTAGTTAAGACACGTTTTTAGTCCCCCTCCCCCCTTTAGCGTTTAAGAGTTTTTTTTTCAGTTTTTTAGAGTTTTAAGTTTTTTTAGTTTTTTATTTTTTTTTAAGTACTTTTTTTTTTTTACCCAGTTAGAGTTTTTTTAGTTTTAGCTTAAGTCCCCCACAAAGCCCCTTTAAGTTTTTATAGTTTTTTTAGAGCCCCCCTGGAGTCCCCCTTTTTTCTTAAGAGTTTTTTTTAGTTTGTTTTTTACGACAGTTTTTTATGTGAGTTTTTTTAGTTTTTTAGAGTATTTTTTTTTTTTTTTTTTTAAGTTTTTTAGAAGTTTTTTTTTTTTAGAGTTTTTTTTTTTTTTT
>CM051260.1:5609647-5684647 GCA_027921565.1 Artemia sinica | reverse complement strand
TTTAAATACTTTAAAGTTTAAAACTTTAACCAAGTCACCCCCTTAAACTAGACTTTTTTAACTAAAAAGTTTAAAACTAAAACCTTAAACTTTTAGTTTAAAAGTTTAGTTTAAAGTTTTACAACTAAAAAGTTTAGCCTTAAAAGTCACCTAAAACCTAAAACCAAGCTTAAAAAACCTTTTAACTAAAACTAAACCTGAATAAGTAAAACCAAACCTAAAAACTTTAAGAAAACCTCATAACTTTAAAACTCCCCTAAAAACCTTCTTAAACTAAATAGGGTTTACTAAACTAAACTTTTTAACTAAAAACCAAAATTAAGCCCCTCCCTCAGAATCTAGCTCGCTTTAAGACTCCTAAGCTAAAACTCTCTAAAACTAACTTTAAAACCCCTAAACTAAACCTAGAAACTCCTAACTAAAAACTATAAAACCTAAAGCCTAAAGAAACTCTAAAAGGTAAAACTTTCCCCTAAAACTTCTAAAACTAAAACTAAACTAACCTTGGACTTTAACTTTAAAACATAAAAAAAACTCCCAACCCTAAACTAAAACCTCCCCCTAAGCTAAAACCTCTAAACTCTTCCTAAAAAGCTAATAACCTAAAAACTAAAAACCTTTCTAAAACCCCCTAAACTAAAAAACCTTCCTAAGCTAAAGACCCTCTAAAAACTTAAAACTCCTAAACTAAAAACCTAAACTAAACTAGAAAACTAAAAAAAACACCTCTAACTAAACTTCCTTAAGCTAAGACCCTAAGGCTAAAAACCTCCTAAACCTTCTTAACTATAAAAACTCTTAACCTTAAAACTCTAAACTAAAAACTCTGCCATTTAAAAAAGCCTCTAACTAAACTCTAAACCTAGAACCCCCCTAAGCCTAGACCTAAAAAAACCTCTAAAAAACCTCTTTAACTAAAAACTAAACTAAACTAGAACTCTTAACCAAAAAACTCTAAGCCTAAAGACCTCTAAAGTAAAACTTCTTAACTAAAAACCTCCTAAAAAACTCCCTTTTTTTAAGCTAAAACCGTAATAAGACTCTAAGCTAAAACTCCTAAAACTTAATTCTAACTAAACTAAATTCAACTCTAACTAAAACTCTAGCTAAGGCTAGGTAAAACTCCCCCCTAAAAACTAGAATACTTCTAAATAAACCTCCAAACTAAACTCTAAGCTTAAAACTCTTAACTAAAACTAAAGACTAAACTAGAAACTCTAACTAAACGCTAAGCTAAGACTCTTAAGCCTAAAACTCACACTCATAACTAAAACTAAACTAAACTAGAACTCTAAATAAAACTTAAGCTTAAGAATATAAGGTAAAAATCTTAACTAAAAACTAAACTAAAACTTGAACCCTAACTAAACCTCAAAAGATAAGAACTCTAGCTAGGCACTCTTAACTCTAACTAAACTAAATAGAACTCTAACTAAAACTCTAAGTTTAAAGGGGGGACTCAAGGTAAAACTCTAAAACTCTTAACTAAAACTAAACTGGGAAACTAGAACTCTAACTAAACTCCTAAGCTAAGACTCTAAGATGAAACTCTAGGATCTCTTAACTAAACTAACTAAACTGTGAAACTCTAACTAAAAACTCTAAAGCTAAGATTCTAAGTAGGGGCATCTAAACTCTTAAATATTACTAAACTAACTTGGGGCAACTCCAACTAAAAAACTATTACAGCTAAGACTCTAGCTAAAACGTCTAAATCTTAACTATGGGGACTAACTAAGGACTCAACTCTAACTAAAACTCTAAGCTAGACTCAAGTAAATACTCTAAACTCTTAAACTATTACTAACGGGGGGCTCCACTCTAACTAAAACTCTGGGGCTAGGGGACTCTAAGCCCTAAACTCTAAATTCTTAACTATAAACAACTAAAACTTGTGTACTCTAACTAAAACTCTAAGCTAAGATCTCTAAGGTAAAAACTCTAAACTGTTCATCTTCTAAAACTCCAACTAAACTAGAATATCTAACAAAAAACTCTAAGCTAAGGACCCTAAGCTAAAAAACGGTCTAAACTCTTAAAGTAAAAAACTAAACTAAAACTTTCACTCTAACTAAACTTAAGCTAAGATGTCTAGGCTAAAACTCTAACGCTAAGACTCTAGGCCTAAAACTTACATCCCCCCTCTGAAACTTTATTAAAACTCCCAAACTAGTTTTTTCTAACTTAAAACTCTAAGCTAAGGACTCTAGGTAAAACTTTAAACTCTTAACTATAACTAAACTAAACTCATCTCTAAAAAAACTAAGCTAGACTCTAGGCTAAAAACTCCTATGCCAATGGGTTAAAGAAAAAACCGGAAAAATGTTGGATAATTCTAAGTCCCCAAAATATAAGTCCGAAAAAAACTTGGAAAAATTAACAAAAGGGGCAGGGAGGAAGGGAGGGGCCAGGGGGGCCTTGTTTTGCGGCCCATCCCGGGGGGTCTTTGGAGGTCGGGGGGGCCTTTTGGGGAACAGAGGATTCCTTGGGGGACCGGGAGCATCTTTGGGCCGGGGGCCTGGACTTTGGGTTGGGGGTAGGGGGACCTCACGAACATTTGTCAAATGGAAACTTGTGTATTATAACGACCATAGGAGTTTTCACCTGGCCTACAATCTACTCTAAGGTCATCTTCGGAACAACATCTTCTAAAATATCTCAAACGTTTCGCCTAAATCCTGTCTTCCTACTAAATGTCTCAGAGACGGTTTCGTCCCAAAATCCCCTAAAATTGTATAATCAAACTGTTTCGCCAAATCATCTTCTAATGTCTAAATGTTTTCGCCCAAAAAACCCCTAAAATTCTCCAAGGGTTTCGCCTCAAGATAATCCCTAAAACGATTCAAATTCTGCCCATGTTCACATGTTGTTTTGGCATCCTGGCTCTGTCCCACATTTGAAATTCCTAGGGGGAAAGCAATCTCGCGTTAATCAATAACTTCATCGCCATAGGCTTCCTGGCTACCGATCATTAGGTTTCGATACAAGAATATTACCATTATCTCTGTCGACTAAAGATCAGAGAAGATCATATTTACCAAATTGAATATCAATTTATCTCTGTCAATAAAGACCATTCAATCCCTCAGATGTTAAAGATCAAGAAGCCATAATGTTTCTTTAATTCCCTTTCGTGAATCAATAATCCCCGCCGATTTACACCCTGTAGATCAATTTCTCAGAAATCCAGTCCCCTCGGACTGACAATACATTGTTCCCGTTAAGAATTTCACAGGCGGTCCCCAATGTATAAACTTCGTCCCCGCGAGTCATTTACATATTAGACAAAACACTCAAAATAAATCGGACCTTGAAAAAAGGTCATTGTACCCGTGTCACAGCCATTTAAATATTGTCCCCCTCTGTCTAAAATACCATTTGGACTATTCTGTCATGGTTATCTCTGTACTACAATGGACACATGTCTGATGCAACCTAATGGCCACCCTACTGCAAAACTAAACTTTTCATAAACTTTCTAAGTTTCCAAAATCAATGGACTCAAAAATTTAAGGGACTCGAAAATCCAACAATAAATCCTTGAATAAATCTACTAGCCCCCTGTCCAGCTGTTTTTTAGAACCCTCAACCTTTATACAATGGGGCAAGCACCGGTGGGGGGTTCGTCCACCCTGGTAAATAATAATCCTTGAAATAACATTTTATGTTAGCTTTTCAAAGTTAGACCTCAATTATAGATTTGCCCAAGCACCATGTGTTAATACGGGAGTATGTTTTATTAAGGGCTTCCCTACTTTACTGATTACCATACCCCACCACCTTTTTCCTTTTTATCAGGGGCTTGTTTAGGGTTAAAGTTTTTTCATAAAAATGGGCTAGGTGTTTTCTCCTTCTTTCCAAGGAAATCCATATACATTTAGTCCTTTCAGGCTGGACTTTTTTCCTAACATACATCAACCTCCAAAAAATTAATTTTACAAAGCGCAAATTTTTTAACCACCACTATCAGAAAACCTGATGCGCCTTATACTTTTTTCGCTGGCCAACTTCTATTCTTCGGTTTTTAATACATTCCTTCAAAAATGGTTTCTGCCCAAACCCTTCATTCTTAACTCCTATGTTTTTTTTACCCGGCTAATTTTCTGGCCCGTGTTTTCCTATCCTTTATCATCCTGAGGGCACAAGTTTTTAAGATGGGACTTACTACCCCCCTCCTCAATTTTACCCCCACCCCCCCCCTAAAAAATGCCAGTTAACAAAAACAATATTTTTTTTATTATTATGCTTTGGCGTGCCTTGTGCCTTTCCCTCCAGAAAATTCTGCAAATTTGTACCCTCATGGTCCCCCCCCCCCCCCTCCCTTGGCCCTTTCCAAACACCTCCCACTTGGGTCCACATATTTTCTTAATTAAAATAAAACAAAACAACTTGTTTTTTTTTTTTTTCAACCCCTGAAAGTAAGGAGCGAGACATGAAAAAACCGGTAAAATTATTTTTCGTCAATACATATGAAAAGGGACCAGGTCCACTCCTACCTCAGCGGGGTCCCCCGGCTTCTTTACGGTTGAAATTTTTTTTTTTTATTGGTTTTGTTTTAAAAAAGGGGTAAAGTTGTGGAAGGAAAGGAAGTCAAAAAATTAGGCGGAAAGAGCCCCCGAGTGGCCCGGCTTAAAAAGAAGGGGACCCAAGCCCCTTTTTTTCATATACGGAAAATAATTTTTCTGTTTTCGTTTTTTTTTTTTAAGTTTTTTTTAATGTTCGCTCTTTACTTTTTTCAGTTTAAAAAAAAAAAACCTTGGTTTTTTTTTTTAATTTAAATGTCTTGAAACACATTTTTTTGGAATTAACATGGCAGATTTTTTGGGAATGATGGCCCCCCCCTCCACCGCTACAAATGCAAAATTAATTTCAATCGAAAATTCCTTGCCGCATGTTTAATTTTAAACTCTTTTTTTTGTTTTGGCCACTTAAAAATTGCGTATCTTTCAGAAATTTTGGATCGCGACCGAGTTTGAGAAGAAAATGGGGCAGGGGAGGAGGCTTAGTTGCCCTACCCCCAATTTTTTTTTGGTCACTTAAAACAGGGCACTAGAGGAAAGGGGGGGTGCTACTCGTGACAGGGCACACCAAATAAGGGCATAGACTCCAATGATTGCGTAATCGATTGGGAATTTGGAACACCTGTGCTGTCAGTCATAAATCAAATTGTTTCCGGGCCAATTTGATTAATGTCTGACAGGTGCTGTCAATCATTAATCAAATTGTTTCCAGGCGAAGTCTATTAATGTCTTTGATGTATTTCCAAGGAGAATTGTTTTCTGGAAGTTTATTAATGTCTTTGGAGTTCTTCCAAGAGAATTGTTTCCGGGCGAATGTTTTGATCTTAGAGACGAAGAGTTTAACGCTGGAAAGGGTTTCTTAGTAATTTCAAATGTGACAGCGCAGGGATGCCAAAAACAAAAGGAACACGCAGAAATTACGTTTAGGGTTATTTGGGCGAAACCTTTTTAGACATTTTAGGGAATTATTTCGGCGAAACAGTTAGAGACATTTTAAAAGATGATTTTAGAAAAGGTTTTAGAAGAGAATTTGAGGGTGAAACTCTCTGGTCGTTATAATACACAAGTTCCATTTGAACAGTGTCGTGAGGTCCTCTACCCCAACCCCAAAAGGGCCCTCATACCCCACCCCAACCCCAAAGGGCCCCGATCCCCCTACCCCAACCCCAAAGGGCCCCGATCCCTTACCCCGACCCAAAGGGCTCCGATCCCCCTACCCCAGCCCCGAAGGAATCCCCCGGTCCCCTAAGGGCCCCCGGGCTCTCAAAGGGCTACCCGGCCCCCCAGACCCCCAAAGGGCCCCCGGCACCCCCAAAGGCCCCTGATAATACTTTTTTAAGGCTTTATTATATCATTTCAGAACAAGTTCCTTTCTTAATGTCCCTCCTAAACCCATTTTCCAACTTGAAGTACTTATCTTTTTCACCCACAACTATACTTTACAGCTTTTTGGATACCTCAACACCAAGAAATACCTTTCAAAGACCATTTCAGAGCAAGTTACTTTCTTAATGTCCCTCCTAAACCCATTTTCCAACATGAAGTACTTATCTTTTTCATTCACAACTATACTTTACAGCTTTTTGGTTACCTCAACACCTAGAAATACTTTTCAAAGACCATTTCAGAGCAAGTTACTTTCTTAATGTCCCTCCTAAACCCTTTTTCAACTTGAAGTACTTATCTTTTTCATCCAAAACTATACTTTACAGCTTTTTGGATACCTCAACACCAAGAAATACTTTTCAATGACCATTTCAGAGCAAGTTACTTTCTTAATGTCCCTCCTAAACCCATTTTCCAACTTGAAGTACTTATCTTTTCACCCACAACTATACTTTACAGCTTTTTGGATACCTCAACACCAAGAAATACTTTTCAAAGACCATTTCAGAGCAAGTTACTTTCTTAATGTCCCTCCTAACCAATCTTCCAACTTGAAGTACTTATCTTTTTTACCCACAACTATACTTTACAGCTTTTGGTTACCTCAACACCAAGAAATACTTTTCAAAGACCATTTCAGAGCAAGTTACTTTCTTAATGTCCATCCTAAACCCATTTTACAACTTGAAGTACTTATCTTTTTCACCCACAACTATACTTTACAGCTTTTTGGATACCTCAACACCAAGAAATACTTTTCAAAGACCATTTCAGAGCAAGTTACTTTCTTAATGTCCCTCCTAAACCCATTTTCCAACATGAAGTACTTATCTTTTTCATCCACTACTATACTTTACAGCTTTTTGGTTACCTCAACACCAAGAAATACTTTTCAAAGACCATTTCAGAGCGAGTTACTTTCTTAATGTCCCTCCTAAACCCATTTTCCAACTTGAAGTACTTATCTTTTTCACCCACAACTATACTTTTACAGCTTTTTGGATACCTCAACACCAAGAAATACTTTTCAAAGACCATTTCAGAGCAAGTTACTTTCTTAATATCCCTCCTAAACCCATTTTCCAACATGAAGTACTTATCTTTTTCATCCACAACTATACTTTACAGCTTTTTGGTTACCTCAACACCAAGAAATACTTTTCAAAGACCATTTCAGAGCAAGTTACTTTCTTAATGTTCCTCCTAAACCCATTTTCCAACTTGAAGTACTTATCTTTTTCACCCACAACTATACTTTACAGCTTTTTGGATACCTCAACACCAAGAAATACCTTTCAAAGACCATTTCAGAGCAAGTTACTTTCTTAATGTCCCTTCTAAACCCATTTTCCAACTTGAAGTACTTATCTTTTTCACCCACAACTATACTTACAGCTTTTTGGATACCTCAACACCAAGAAATACTTTTCAAAGACCATTTCAGAGCAAGTTACTTTCTTAATGTCCCTTCTAAACCCAATTTCCAACTTGAATTACTTATCTTTTTCACCCACAACTATACTTTACAGCTTTTTGGATACCTCAACACCAAGAAATACTTTTCAAAGACCATTCCAGAGCAAGTTACTTTCTTAATGTCCCTCCTAAACCCATTTCCAACTTGAAGTACTTATCTTTTTCATCCACAACTATACTTTACAGCTTTTTGGATACCTCAACACCAAGAAATACTATTCAAAGACCATTTCAGAGCAAGTTACTTTCTTAATGTCCCTTCTAAACCCATTTTCCAACTTGAAGTACTTATCTTTTTCATCCACGACTATACTTTACAGCTTTTTGGATACCTCAACACCAAGAAATACTTTTCAAAGACCATTTCAGAGCAAGTTACTTTCTTAATGTCCCTCCTAAACCCCTTTTTCCAACTTGAAGTACTTATCTTTTTCACCCACAACTATACTTTTAGAGATTTTTGGATACCTCAACACCAAGAAATACTTTTCAAAGACCATTTCAGAGCAAGTTCCTTTCTTAATGTCCCTCCTAAACCATTTTCCAACTTGAAGTACTTATCTTTTTCACCCACAACTATACTTTAGAGATTTTTGGATACCTCAACACCAAGAAATACTTTTCAAAGACCATTTCAGAGCAAGTTCCTTTCTTAATGTCCCTCCTAAACCCATTTTCCAACTTGAAGTACTTATCTTTTTCACCCACAACTATACTTTACAGCTTTTTGGATACCTCAACACCAAGAAATACTTTTCAAAGACCATTTCAGAGCAAGTTACTTTCTTAATATCCCTCCTAAACCATTTTCCAACATGAAGTACTTATCTTTTTCATCCACAACTATACTTTACAGCTTTTTGGTTACCTCAACACCAAGAAATACTTTTCAAAGACCATTTCAGAGCAGTTACTTTCTTAATGTTCCTCCTAAACCCATTTTCCAACTTGAAGTACTTATCTTTTTCACCCACAACTATACTTTACAGCTTTTTGGATACCTCAACACCAAGAAATACCTTTCAAAGACCATTTAAGAGCAAGTTACTTTCTAATGTCCCTCCTAAACCCATTTTCCAACTTGAAGTACTTATCTTCTTCACCCACAACTATACTGTACAGCTTTTTGGATACCTCAACACCAAGAAATACTTTTCAAAGACCATTTCAGAGCAAGTTACTTTCTTAATGTCCCTTCTAAACCCATTTTCCAACTTGAAGTACTTATCTTTTTCACCCACAACTATACTTTACAGCTTTTTGGATACCTCAACACCAAGAAATACTTTTCAAAGACCATTTCAGAGCAAGTTACTTTCTTAATGTCCCTCCGAAACCCAATTTCCAACTTGAAGTACTTATCTTTTTCACCCACAACTATACTTTACAGCTTTTTGGATACCTCAACACCAAGAAATACTTTTCAAAGACCATTCCAGAGCAAGTTACTTTCTTAATGTCCCTCCTAAACCCATTTTCCAACTTGAAGTACTTATCTTTTTCATCCACAACTATACTTTACAGCTTTTTGGATACCTCAACACCAAGAAATACTATTCAAAGACCATTTCAGAGCAAGTTACTTTCTTAATGTCCCTTCTAAACCTATTTTCCAACTTGAAGAACTTATCTTTTTCACCACGACTATACTTTAGAGATTTTTTGGATACCTCAACACCAAGAAATACTTTTCAAAGACCATTTCAGAGCAAGTTCCTTTCTTAATGTCCCTCCTAAACCCATTTTCCAACTTGAAGTACTTATCTTTTTCACCCACAACTATACTTTAGAGATTTTTGGATACCTCAACACCAAGAAATACTTTTCAAAGACCATTTCAGAGCAAGTTCCTTTCTTAATGTCCCTCCTAAACCCATTTTCCAACTTGAAGTACTTATCTTTTTCACCCACAACTATACTTTAGAGATTTTTGGATACCTCAACACCAAGAAATACTTTTCAAAGACCATTTCAGAGCAAGTTCCTTTCTTAATGTCCCTCCTAAACCCATTTTCCAACTTGAAGTACTTATCTTTTTCACCCACAACTATACTTTACAGCTTTTTGGATAACTCAACACCAAGAAATACTTTTCAAAGACCATTTCAGAGCAAGTTACTTTCTTAATGTCCCTCCTAAACCCATTTTCCAACTTGAAGTACTTATCTTTTTCACCCACAACTATACTTTACAGCTTTTTGGATACCTCAACACCAAGAAATACCTTTCAAAGACCATTTAAGAGCAAGTTACTTTCTTAATGTCCCTCCTAAACCCATTTTCCAACTTGAAGTACTTATCTTCTTCACCCACAACTATACTGTACAGCTTTTTGGATACCTCAACACCAAGAAATACTTTTCAAAGACCATTTCAGAGCAAGTTCCTTTCTTAATGTCCCTTCTAAACCCATTTTCCAACTTGAAGTACTTATCTTTTTCACCCACAACTATACTTTACAGCTTTTTGGATACCTCAACACCAAGAAATACTTTTCAAAAGACATTTCAGAGCAAGTTACTTTCTTAATGTCCCTCCTAAACCCATTTTCCAACTTGAAGTACTTATCTTTTTCAGCCACAACTATACTTTACAGCTTTGGTTACCTCAACACCAAGAAATACTTTTCAAAGACCATTTCAGAGCAAGTTACTTTCTTAATGTCCCTCCCAACCCATTTTCCAACTTGAAGTACTTATCTTTTTCATCCACAACTATACTTTACAGCTTTTTGGATACCTCAACATCAAGAAATACTTTTCAAAGACCCTTTCAGAGCAAGTTACTTTCTTAATGTCCCTTCTAAACCCATTTTCCAACTTGAAGTACTTATCTTTTTCACCCACAACTATACTTTACAGCTTTTTGGTTACCTCAACACCAAGAAATACTTTTCAAAGACCATTTCAGAGCAAGTTACTTTCTTAATGTCCCTCCTAAACCCATTTTACAAGTTGAAAAACTTATCTTTTTCACCCACAACTATACTTTACAGCTTTTTGGATGTCTCAACACCAAGAAATACTTTTCAAAGACCATTTCAGAGCAAGTTACTTTCTTAATTTCCCTCCTAAACCCATTTTCCAACTTGAAGTACTTATCTTTTTCACCCACAACTATACTTTACAGCTTTTTGGTTACCTCAACACCAAGAAATACTTTTCCCGGAAGAAGAAAAGGCCCAAGACATAAAAAATTTAAAGTTCACTTCTAAATTTTTCCGTAGAAGATAGGAAAAGTTATACCATGATTGTGATTATTTTCTATGAAGATAAAAAGTTTCACTTTAATTCTAAATTTTCTTAAATTCAGTTCCAACCTTTCTCAAAGAGATGAAAAAATTTAAAGTTCTGTTCCAAATATTTCCCTGGAAGAAGAAAAGTTCAACTTCGATTCTGAATTTTCTCAATGAAAATGAAATAAGTTATTGATCAATTCTATTTTCTCAAAATATTATAAAATTTTCCACTTCAATTCAGATTTTTCTCAAAGAGATGAAAAAATTTAAAATATTGTTCCAAATTTTTCTTAGAAGATAGAAAAGTTCAAGTTCTAATCTGGATTTTACCAAAGAATATAATTCAATTCTAATTTTTTCCAGAGAAAATAAAAAGCTTCCACTTCAGTTTTAAGTTCACCAAGACACATAAAAAATTTAAAGTTCAGTTCTAAATTTTTACATAGAAGATAGGAAAAGTTATACTATGATTATGATAATTTTCCATGAAGATAAAAAGTTTCACTTTAATTCTAAATTTTCTTAAATTCAGTTCCGACTTTTCACATAGAGATGAAAAAATTTAAAGTTCTGTTCCAAATTTTTCTTAGAATATAGAAAAGTTCAAGTTCTCTTCTGAATTTTACCAAAGAACGCAATTCAATTCTAATTTCACCAGAGAAAGTAAAAAGCTTCCACTTCAGCTCTAAGTTCACCAAGACATAAAAAATTTAAAGTTCAGTTCTAAATTTTTCCGTAGAAGATAGGAAAAGTTATACCATGATTGTGATTATTTTCTATGAAGATAAAAAGTTTCACTTTAATTCTAAATTTTCTTGAAATTCAATTCCGGCTTTTCTCAAAGAGATGAAAAAATTTAAAGTTCTGTTCCAAATATTTTCCCGGAAGAAGAAAAGTTCAACTTAAAATTTTTTTCATATTTAAATTTTTTCATCTCTTTGAGAAAAATCTGAATTGAAGTGGAAAATTTTATAATATTTTGAGAAAATAGAATTGATCAATAACTTATTTCATTTTCATTGAGAAAATTCAGAATCGAAGTTGAACTTTTCTTCTTCCAGGGAAATATTTGGAACAGAACTTTAAATTTTTTCATCTCTTAGAGAAAGGTTGGAACTGAATTTAAGAAAATTTAGAATTAAAGTGAAACTTTTTATCTTCACAGAAAATAATCACAATCATGGTATAACTTTTTCCTATCTTCTACGGAAAAATTTAGAAGTGAACTTTAAATTTTTTATGTCTTGGGCCTTTTCTTCTTCCGGGAAAAGTATTTCTTGGTGTTGAGGTAACCAAAAAGCTGTAAAGTATAGTTGTGGGTGAAAAGATAAGTACTTCAACTTGAAAAATGGGTTTAGGAGGGACATTAAGAAAGTAACTTGCTCTGAAATGGTCTTTGAAAACTATTTCTTGGTGTTGAGGTAACCAAAAACCTGTAAAGTATAGCTGTGGGTGAAAAAGATAAGTACTTCAAGTTGGAAAATGGGTTTAGGAGGGACATTAAGAAAGGAACTTGCTCTGAAATGGTCTTTGAAAAGTATTTCTTGGTGTTGAGGTAACCAAAAAGCTGTAAAGTATAGTAGTGGGTGAAAAGATAAGTACTTCAAGTTGGAAAATGGGTTTAGGAGGGACATTAAGAAAGTAACTTGCTCTGAAATGGTCATTGAAAAGTATTTCTTGGTGTTGAGGTATCCAAAAAGCTGTAAAGTATAGTTGTGGATGAAAAAGATGAGTACTTCAAGTTGAAAAAGGGTTTAGGAGGAACATTAAGAAAGTAACTTGCTCTGAAATGGTCTTTGAAAAGTATTTCTTGGTGTTGAGGTAACCAAAAAGCTGTAAAGTATAGCTGTGGGTGAAAAAGATAAGTACTTCAAGTTGGAAAATGGGTTTAGGAGGGACATTAAGAAAGGAACTTGCTCTGAAATGGTCTTTGAAAAGTATTTCTTGGTGTTGAGGTAACCAAAAAGCTGTAAAGTATAGTAGTGGCTGAAAAAGATAAGTACTTCAAGTTGGAAAATGGGTTTAGGAGGGACATTAAGAAAGTAACTTGCTCTGAAATGGTCATTGAAAAGTATTTCTAGGTGTTGAGGTATCCAAAAAGCTGTAAAGTATAGTTGTGGATGAAAAAGATAAGTACTTCAAGTTGAAAAAGGGTTTAGGAGGGACATTAAGAAAGCAACTTGCTCTAAAATGGTCTTTGAAAAGTATTCCTAGGTGTTGAGGTAACCAAAAAGCTGTAAAGTATAGTTGTGAATGAAAAAGATAAGTACTTCATGTTGGAAAATGGGTTTAGGAGGGACATTAAGAAAGTAACTTGCTCTGAAATGGTCTTTGAAAGGTATTTCTTGGTGTTGAGGTATCCAAAAAGCTGTAAAGTATAGTTGTGGGTGAAAAAGATAAGCACTTCAAGTTGGAAAATGGGTTTAGGAGGG
This sequence comes from Artemia sinica, assembly GCA_027921565.1. NCBI lineage: Eukaryota > Metazoa > Arthropoda > Branchiopoda > Anostraca > Artemiidae > Artemia > Artemia sinica. The sequence continues at coordinate 5,671,595 of CM051260.1, read as the reverse complement.
ACATTAAGAAAGGAACTTGTTCTGAAATGATATAATAAAGCCTTAATAAAGTATTATCAGGGGCCTTTGGGGCGCCGGGGGCCCTTTGGGGGTCTGGGGGGGCCGGGTGGCCCTTTGGGAGCCTGGGGGCCCTTTGGGGACCGGGGGATTCCTTCGGGGTTGGGGTAGGGGGATCGGAGCCCTTGGGGTCGGGGTAGGGGATCGGGGCCCTTTGGGGTTGGGGTAGGGGGATCGGGGCCCTTTGGGGTTGGGGCGGGGTATGAGGGCCCTTTTGGGGTTGGGGTAGAGGACCTCACGACACTGTTCAAATGGAACTTGTGTATTATAACGACCATAGAGTTTCATCCTCAAATTCTCTCCTAAAACCTTTTCTAAAATCATCTTTAAAATGTCTCTTAACTGTTTCGCCGAAATAATTCCCTAAAATGTCTAAAACGGTTTCGCCCAAATAACCCTAAACGTAATTTCTGCGTGTTCCTTTTGTTTTTGGCATCCCTGCACTGTCACATTTGAAATTACTAAGAAACCCTTTCCAGCGTTAAACTCTTCGTCTCTAAGATCAAAACATTCGCCCGGAAAACAATTCTCTTGGAAGAACTCCAAAGACATAACTTCCAGAAACGATTCTCCTTGGAAATACATCAAAGACATTAATAGACTTCGCCTGGCCTGGAAACAATTTGATTATGATTGAGAGCACCTGTCAGACATTAATCAAATTGGCCCGGAAACAATTTGATTTATGACTGACAGCACAGGTGTTCCAAGTTCCCAATCGATTACGCAATCATTCTCCCTAGGGACTCTATGCCCATATATGGTGTGGGCGTGGGAGTCTATGCCCTTATTTGGTGTGCTGTCACGAGTAGCACCCCTCTTTCTACTCACTAGTATTTTCAATTTTATTTATGAACTTTTTTTATTAGTAATAAATATACATAACTTACTGATTAACTTACGTAACGAACATCTATATTCGTATATTTTTGTTATATATATGAGGGAATTCACCCCTCGTCAATACCTCGCTCTTTATGCTAAAGTTCAAATTTTGTTTCAATTCTTTAAGAATGATCCCTGAATCACAAAGGGTTTAATTAGAATAAATAGCTCTCATGAAAGTACTAATAAAAACTTTAGCGTAAAAAAGTGAGGTATTGAAGAAGGGGGTGAACCCCCCTCATATACGTAATAATTTCTGTTCGCTTTAAGTTTTAATGTTGCTCCTTACTTTCAGTTGAAAAAACTTGTTTTTTTTACTTAATTTCTGTTCGTTTTTGAATAATGCTGGGAAATCCGACACTCCCTTCATGAACAATTCCCAAATTCCCCAATGAAAAATTCCTCCATGGAAAGGTTCTTCCATGTAACCTTCTCCCCTGACCCCCCCCCCCCCCCCGCCATACAAAATCTCCCTGAAAACGTCTGTGAACTTCCCAATAGCCAATACTATATGTACACAATGGGCAAAGCTCACAACTTGCAGTCCTTCCCCCGGGGACTGTGGGGGATTAACTCATCCTCAAAGACATAGTTATTAGATTTTCCGACTATACTGAACAAAATGGCTATCTCGAAATTTTGATCAGGTGACTTTGGGGAAAAATGAGCGTGGGGGGCCTAGTTGCCCTCCAGTTTTATGGTCACTTAAAAAGGGCACTAGAACTTTTAATTTCCGTTCGAATGAGCCCTCTCACGATATTCCAGGACCACTGGGTCGATACGACCAACCCTGGGAAAAACAACGAAAGCAAAAATAAAACAAATAAACACGCATCCGTGATCTTTTTTCCGGCAAAAATTACAAAATTCCACATTTTTGCAGATAGGAGCTTGAAACTTCTACAGCAGGGTTTTCTGATACGCTGAATCTGATGGTGTGATTTTATTCAGATTCTATCAATTTTAGGGGGTGTTTCCCCTTTTTTCAAAAATAAGGCAAATTTTTCAGGCTCGTAACTGTTGATGGGTAAAACTAAACTTGTTGAAACTTATATATTTGACATAAGCATAAAATTTCGATTCTGCTTATGTATCTACTGGTATCAAATTCCGTTTTTTAGAGGTTTCGGTTCCTATTGAGCCGAGTCGCTCCTTACTTACAGTTCGTTACCACGAACTGTTTGATACCTTCCCAGCCTAAACAAGACTTAGCAGCTTACTTATTTATCATGAGCCCTACTTCCAATCTATTTACCCCATCCTTCCTGCCTGAGTAAATGAATTCTATATCACCTAATTTAATATTTCCTACCCATGGGATATGAGCTTTTGAAACTCGTATAAGTCTAGTTCGAAGTATCTAAATTCGTGAGTCCAAATGTCAGTGTGATAATTATTTTTTTAACGATGTATCATTCCAAGTTGCAATTTTAATGTTCTTTAAATCATCGAAATTATTTTGGCTTCAGAAAAAGCAATGGTCTCTCAGAGCCAGTTTATAACGGGGACTGACACATCTTCTCAAGTTTACGCAAAGCGCTTAAGCCGGCCTAGAACCGGACAGCAGGAAGTCCTTGAGACCTTCAATTGAATGGAGGCTTTGTGCAATCCTTCGAGCAACTTGGTCACAACATGGTTGTGCGAACTTGATGATACTCTTCTATCAACAAGAGTCGAAATCCTGCACCGATAATCTCAAACCTATTACCTCTGACTCATTATGTATTCATACTTGAAAATATTGTGCTACTAAGGAGAGGCTACCAGAAGTAGATAAATTATCCATGAAGAGATTAATCAGCTCAAAAAAAGCCCACCAAAGCAGACCAAACCCAGAAGAATTATCCATTAATCAGAATCCAGTGCAAATACTGTGTCGTTTACTAGGGCATAATTGCCTCGAGGGGCACCACTCTCAAGGTCACCCTGCAGTGCGTTAGCAATCACCCTACTCATTTCTGATGACTAAAATTATTTCTGATTTTCATGTTCTTTAAATCATAGAAATTATTTTGGTCTCAGAAAAAGCAACGGTCTCAGAGCCAGTGCATCAGGGCCGTATCCAGGATTTTTGTTCAGCGGGGGTTTTACTAATTTTTTGACTTTTTTGGGGGGTTTTACTAATTTCTGACTCAGTTTTCGACTAATTTTACTGATTTTTACCTAGGTTTTACTAATTTTCGACTTTTATTCGAGTCGGTCAAAATTTTGGGGGGGGGGGGTTCAAACCGGGTAACCCCTCCCCTGGATACGGCCTTGCAGTGCATGACTGGGACTTACACATCTTCTCAAGTCTAGACAAAAAGCTTAAGCCGGCCTAGAACTGGACAGCAAGAAGTCCCTGGGACCTTCAATTGAATGGACGCTTTGCGCAATCCTGGGACCATCTTGGTCACAACATGGTTCTCCAAGCTTGATGATGCTCTTCTATCAACAAGAGTCGAAATCCTGTGCCGATAATCTCAAACCTATTACCTCTGACTCATTATGAATTCATGACTGAAAATATTGTGCTACAAAGGGGAGGCTACCAGAAGTAGATAAATTAACCAGGAAGAGGTAAATCAGCCCCAAAAAGCTCACCAAAGCAGACCAAACCTTGAAGAATTATCCATTAATCAGAATCCAGTGCAAACACTGTGTCGTTTGCTAGGGCATAATTTCCTCGAGGGGCACCACTCTTCAAGGTCACCCTGCAGTGCGTTAGCCATCACCTTACTCGGCGTGAAGCTTCATAGTGTTCAATCCCCTTCACCACTTTGAGGTGTGCGGACAGATTCCCTATGCTACCTAGAAACAGAGGGTTAAGCTTCACTTCCTAGAACTCTACCATCGCCACAGAAATTTTAGGTTTAGCATACCCCTTGCTCCCACCTACTGTCAGCAATAGGCTTTAGGAAGGAAATAAATTAATCAAGTTCAAATCATTAACTAATTTCCTTGCGACAGGCGTGATTGAACCTCAGTCCCAGTTGTTTCTAGGCGTGACTTTATCCACTACGCTGTCAAAAGGTTACAGGGTGACAATTGATATTATGACAAATAAAAAACATACAGCTTGGGATGAAAATCGTTTTTACTAAAGTACAAATAACGTTCTGATCTTTAAAAGTCTGAGGGCGTATGAGTATTACTCCTTTGTATGGCAGTTTCTGTTGGTTCTAAATTATAATTGATTATTTCTTGTGCTTATATTTTTTGGTTGTTTCGGGTTTCATTTACTTATTGGCAGTGATTTATGTTCGTTCTAAGCTTTATTATTATTTGACTTTATTTATGCTCGTATTTGGTTTAATGTAGCTCTTTACTCCTCCTGTAGGGGCCAATGAGAGAGAATTCAAGTTTCCGAAGAAGAAATTGAGTAACCAGCTTGAATACAGCTGAATCAGCTGGAATGCGTTTTTCCTATTTAGCATCTATGCTTACAGATTTATTCAAGATACGGGTACACTTATGTTTGAAACTTGCAAAATTTTTTTTTCAATTGCTGTAGCCCCTCCCTCTCCCCTAACCGTAAAAGTGCGTAAGAGCGCGTGCTTTGCGCTTTACTGAAAAAGAATTATAACATACACATAATTTTTTACATTTATAACTTTGAAAAAACAAAGTTAAAATTAAAGTGACAAAGAAAAAAAATCTTGAATTACTGTAAAAAAAATCTTGAATCTAAAAAAAAAATCTTGAATTATCCAAGGATTAATATCACTATATATGGAATATTCAACTTATTTTCATTAGTTCTTTCCAGTCATCTTGATTATTATATTGATTTGTTTTTCTATTTATTATTTATCTTTTGAAAACAAAGTACACTGTTCAAAATGTAAATAGTTTTCAATATTGTAATATATAAAAGAAAACATTTGTAACAAAGGCTGTTCTTCCAAAGTACCTGCAATAGAAATTATAAAAATACTTAGATTTTACAATTGTAAGATTCCTATTGTTGATAATCTGCTGTGATGCTTCTGTGATGCTGCTGTGATGTTGTTGTGATGCTGCTATGATGTGTGATGTTGTGATGCTGCTGTGATACTGCTGTGATGCTGCGATATTCTGCTGTGATGCTGCTGTGATGATTCTGCGAAGTAAAATCTTTTAGGATGGATTTAGAAACAGAAATTAATGAATTTGCATCTTATTTCAGTCCTAAAATTTAACTATTAATCACTCAAAGCTTTTAAATCTAAACTACTCTAAAGATAAAACTTAAAATTGTTATGCATCCTTTTATTTGTAATTGACATTCTTGTATATAAATTCTACGGATTTGATCTTAGTACGCTGTATCAGTAAAAGTTCTAATAAAATATTTGGGTTTAGTTATTGTGGTGGCAAACCAAATAGTTTCAATAGTAAGCCTTGAAAAAGGTATTAGGGCTTTTAATGGGTTACCAAATAGGCCCTCTCCTAAGTGTCTACGACTACTTGATCTATACAATTAGGTCAGAGCAGAAAAACAGAGGAGGTATGTCGTTCTTTCCTAAATAACTTCTATACTTCTAGCAAACGGCTGTACACTAACATGCAGTATTTGATTTTCATCAATAGACTTCAGGAGAGCAGCTAGGCCCGTGAGGGCTTGTTTTTTTTCTTGCCTCCTCGCTGAAGAAATACCCGACTTTGTATAATAAAAAACTTTCTCCCATGTTGACCAATTTCCTGCGTAGCTAAAGCACATATTTCCTCATTCTTGCCTCTGCCCGGAGTGAAATACGTGGTTGGGGACAAGTCATCCAACACTTCTATGTTTCCCCTCAGATTTCCTGGAGGAAAGATACTTGTAATTTGTATCGTCCTTAGAAAAGCCTTACATCAAAAAACAGACCATAAATTTGGTTTTATGATGAGTTTAGTTGTCCAACTATTTTGACAGAGCTGTCAACAAAGAATTTGAAGGTGTCAGATTGGCTATTAAAACTAACCGAAGAAAACTTTATATTAAGTTTTGAATTAGGAGCACATCTCATTAATTTGATCAGTGTCCAAGAATGCTAGAAATTAGCATGTGATGCCACTCTGAATGATATGTGCCTATTTTTAGTCGGTAATTTATTTAGGCTAATATATATGTTAGGATTTAGAAGATCGCAAGTGAACGTGACTTGAATGTTTTTTTTTGAAGGGTTGATTTTTGTCAATTTTTTTGTTAGTAAATATTAAAACAGGCCAATTAGGTAAGTTGAAAAGCCAGAAAATCAACGTTTCAGAAGGTCAGAAGTTCTATGCAAGAATGTCAGCGTTCATACTTTTTCATAAATCGTCATTTTATCATTATAATTACCGTGGCTACTATTGTTATAGCAATCACTGCCCATCCCTACTGTTACAATAACGCATTCCACTACCATTATTACAGCCAGTAATACAGTTCTTTTGAGTTAGAATTAATAAAAAAAACAAGTTTTTTTAACTGAAAGTAAGGAACGACGTTAAAACTTAAAACGAACAGAAATTATTCCGTATATGAAGGGGGCTGTCCCCTCCTCAACGCCTCGCTCTTTACGCTAAAGTTTTTTATTGTTTAAAAAAAATAGAGTTGTGAGAAAGTCAAACTATAGCGTAAAGAGCGAGGCGTTGAGGAGGGGACAGCCCCTTCATATACGGAATAATTTCTGTTCGTTTTAAGTTTTAACGTCGTTCCTTACTTTCAGTTAAAAAAACTTGTTTTTTTATTTAATTTTTGAACGTTTTTGAATTAATGCAGGTTTTGATTTTGGCTCACCGTACATGAATAATTAAAACAAAATTTGCATATTACATTTGGTTAAATGGCTTTCTCGAAACTTGTTTAATTTTATTTACGGACGTTTTTATTAGTAATAAATATACGTAACTTAGAATTAACTTACGTAACGAACTTCTATATTCATAAATTTTTAACACGTATATTAGGGGGTTCGCCCCTAGTCAATACCCTGCTCTTTAAACTATAGTTCGAATTTTTTTTCCAGTTCTTTAAAAATGACCTCTTAATCACAATCAGTTGATCAGTTGAAAAACTTGTTTTTTTTTATTTAATTCCTGATCTTTTTCTTTAATAATGCTGGGAAATCCGGCGCCCCCTTCATAGCAATGTCCCTTCCCCCATGAAAACTTCCTTCATGGAAAGATCCTTCCATATAGCCCCCGACCCTCTCCTTCCCCCATCTACCAGAAAAAATCTCCTCTGAAAAAGTCTGTATACTTCCCAATAACCAATACTATGTGTTAACATTGAGTAAAGTTCATAACTTTCAGCCCTCCCCCTGGGGACTTTGGGGGATCAAGTCATCCTAAAAGACATTTTTATCATATTTTCGACCATGCTGAACAAAATGGCTATCTCAAAATTTTGATTGGGTGACTTTGGAAAAAAATGAGCGTGGGAGGGGGCCTAGTTGCCCTCCATTTTTTTTGGTCACTTAAAAAGGGCACTAGAACTTTTAATTTCCGTTCCAATGAAACCTCCCACGATATTCTAGGACCACTGGGTCGATACGATCACCCCTGGGAAAAAAAAAAAAAAAAAAAAAAAAAAAACAACAAATAAACACGCATCCGTGATCTTTCTTCTGAAAAAAAAATGGAAAATTCCACATTTTTGTAGATAGGAGCTTGAAACCTCTACAGTAGGGTTCTCTGATACGCTGAATATGATGGTGTGATTTTCATTAAGGTTCTATAACTTTTAGGGGGTCTTTCCCCTTTTTTCGAAAATCAGCCAAATTTTTCTCAGGCACGTAACTTTTGATGGGTAAGATTAAACTTAATGAAACTTATATATTTGAAATCAGAATTAAAATCTGATTCTTTTGATGTATCTATTGGTATCAAAATCCCGTTTTTTAGAGTTCCGGTTACCATTGAGCCGGGTCGCTCCTTACTTACAGTTCGTTACCACGAACTGTTTGATTAGACCCCGGTGCCGCGCCGGCAGATCGACCGAACGCCGCCGACGAGAGGCCCGGTCGAACACCACCGAAGTGTCGCAACGCCGCCGGCGTGCCGCAGGCACGCCGCCGCCGGCAGAGGCGGTGGCGTTCGGTCGACTTTAAATTATTTTTACGGCAATTCTTTATTGCGTCAACCGCAAAGTCGGAGCTTTTCCTTCTCGTGTGGTTTAGTATTTCGATTTTCCTGATTAGAAATCAAGCAGAGCTTGCACTATCCCCGAATTTTCGGGTATTTTCCTGAAAATCTATGCGTCACCCCGAAATAAAATTTGGTTCCCCGAATCCCCGAAAATCACACAATCACAGTGCCACCCCTAGTGATTTATCACCAGTGACTTTCCCTGCCAAATTGAGCACCTGATAGAAAATACAATCTTCTTTCTGGAACATTTTTACCCCCCCCCCCCCCAAAAAAAAAAAAACAGCCTTCGGTTGAGACAAAATTTAGCTATAGACTAAGCTATGTACAAGGTTGGGGAATTAAAGATTGAACCGGAAGTTACCCCAAAAATATGATTCATAAATAAATTGTAAATTATTGCCTATAGGGGAGGGGGATAGGGGGCTATCATTTTAAAATGATAATACCTCATTTTTTTTTCATCGAAAGCAGGGATGCCAAAAAGATAATTATTTTTTTGCATTTAAAGTGGAGACAGAAGAAAATGATATCAAATTCCCTGGGAAACCATTTAAATATTTTGATAGACCCAGGGCCCTCCATTAGGGCTTGTTCATTGTCTTGGGTATTTTGTGATTTCTCATAGGCTACTGGCCTTATTTGGCTTTTGTGTGTGCTCCCTTTTAATACGATTCTTTGGATCTTATGGAATGCCATGGCGAATCTATCACTCAGTTTTCCAATAATTTGAGTATATATCTGAATAATTTCGACATTTTTGTTGTTGTCTTTGTACCCCTTTACTCATACCCTCAATTTTTTTTTTCAAAGAACACTAAGCTGTTTAACGTTAATTTGCGTGTTTGTTTGAACCCTATAGTGACCTTGTTAATTATTCAGTAAATTATTTTTCTAATGAAAGCTGAGACGGTATCCTATCAAGGTGGTATCCAGAGGGGGGGGGGGGTAGGGAGGTACTATATTTAAATGATAATAGCTCGAAATTTTATTTATTGAAAGCAGGGATCCCAAAAAGTTCATTTTTTTAATTTAAAGCAGAGACGGCATCCTATCAAGGTGGTATCCAGAGGGGGAGGGGGGTATTGAGCTATCATATTTAAATGATAATACCTCGATTTTTTTTTTTAAAGCAGGGGTGCCAATAAGTTAATTATTTTTTTTATTTAAAGCAGAGACGGTATCCTATCAAGATGGTATCCAGAAGGGGGGCATAGGGAGTTATTATATTTAAGTGATAGTACCTTGATTTTTTTTTCTATTAAAGCAGGGATGCCAAAAAAGTTGAAAAGTTGACAAAATTAACAAGATTTTCGTGAGTTATACTTGATACAGCACTTGCATGGTTTTTATCGTCCAAAGGGAAAGGGACATATGCGTCCAATCCGTTTTTTTTTTTTTTTTTTCCTATTCATGAAACGGGTTTACTTTGAAAACATTCATTCATATGTACCAGGCAGATTCACACACAAACGAATTGGTGTGACGAAAGCGATATCGACATCCCCACCTAACGTTGCGCTCGAGTAACAATGGCGCCCTTGGTCCAGTGCCCAAGTTACATTAAAAGGCCAGGTCATAATAAAAGCTTTCAATTTGGGAGGTTCAAGGAGGAATCTTTGACAGTCTTATGACCTCAGGGTATTAGATGTTGCAACGTTCTTACGTATCTACAGTGGTTTAGAAAATTCGATCACCCCACAAATGATTACCAAAAATATGCACAAATGTAACATTTGGAATATTATAACACTTTTTTCAAAGCTTTGAAGAAAAGCAAAAAAGTCTAAATACCCCTAACTACGCTTGAAAGCTATTTTAAAAAGAAACTCTTTGGAGATTTCCATGGAAATGACCATAGCAGAAGCTTTGAGCCTGGGTGGGGATCAAAGAGGAATCTAAGTATTTTGACCACAGGTGACTTATTGTTGCGACTTTCTTAAATTTGGTAATTCTTCTGAGCATTTGGAAATCAAAGCTTAAACTCAATAACTGACATTTTGCTTGGATTAAAAGTGACGAACTAGGATGAACATTTCTACACATCTCCTGGAGCTACTTCAGTCTGCATATTATTTCATTTAATTACACTTAAAACGGATGAGCTTTTCATTTTTTACCTTAGAAAATAGCTGGCACTTCATTTTTCTTCATAGCGAATAAACTATTAAGTGTTTTTTGTGTCATTGTAATTGAAGTGTTCTCATGTGAAGTGTTCATCATGTATTTTTCAATTTGATAAGTTTACTCCTTTTAGATACAGTTTATAATTTGACTGATATTGGGTATTTATCAGTTTATAATTTGGAATGAATCCCCAAAAGAAAAAATGAATAATATCCAAAAGAGCAGCCAAAAGCGATAAAAAAGCAGCAGTTCAGCCTTGGCCTACATGACATATATTCTATAAAGAAGCCAAAAAAAACTTTAAAATGCATTTTTTTAAATTGTAATTAAAAACCAGTTTTTAATACAAGAGGCTTCTTAGGAATCTAAAAGAGCAAAAAAAAAAAAAAAAAAAAATCAATATCAAAGTCGCCCAATTCAACTGTTTTAAATGTGACAAAACAGATATAGGAAAAGGGCATTATGAAAAAATTAAGCTTCTAAGTTCAAAGTTATATTCGAAGTTTTTACCCAGATAACTGACGAATTTTGTGATACGGTATTTGAAGTTTTATATGCAGTAATGCTCGATGAAAAAAAAACTACTAATTTTGATAATTATTTATGTTAAGAATACATAGCTAATAGATACTCCAACTACTCGTATTATGCAAGGGTTCTGAAACGCCACAGCCATTTCGTTTTTACCAGATTTCTACTTCTCTTGATGAATAACGAAGAAGACCAGTTTCCAGCCAGCGACTTGTGAATTTTTGAACTCATGAATAGACTCGAATCTGTTGTAAATTTAAGCTGTGATTTGAGAAAGACTGATGAAAACATCAATGTTTGCGGTCAACATTGATCGCGCCGGCGGCGCGCCGCTGACATCTTACCGGCGGTGCGCCGCCGGCGTCTTACCGGCGGGCGCGGCGCGGTGTGCTGTTTTTTGCCCCGCCGCCGCCGGTCTTCCCTCATCGGCGCGGCGCCGGGGTCTAGTTAGAATAAGCTTTGTCAGTTTTCATATATGGATATTAAAATAAACATAAAATTTCTATTGAGACTAAAATATTTTATTTTATTTTTCAATTAAAAAGCGATTATGATACCTTAAATTTAGAAAAATTTTCAATTTTTTAATAGGAATTTGAAATACTTTAGAATTTGAGAAGCATATTTCCAAGCCTTAATTGTCTTTTTGGTTTATCGCTTAATAACAAAAAGGATACGTATATTTTGATTAAACCAATTGATGAGACGAGCCTGAATTTAGTAGAATCAATATATAGCTCATTTTTGACTAATATGTCACATAACACATTTCGTATTTCAACAGCCGTATTGTTTACACATAGTACGTCTTATTAAGAATATACATACATTTTTTTGCGCGGGGGGGGGGGGGGGGGTTATGCTTATTGGTCTGGGATTTCCAACGGGGAGAATTTTCCGTGGGGAGGAAAATGTCGAGGGGGAATGTTCCACGTCAAACTTTACACAAGGGGGTGGGAAAGGGCCTTAAGTTTCCATGGAAGAATTTTCCCGGGAAATTTTCCAAGGATAAGGGGGAATTTCCGTGGAGGGGTGGGGAGAGGAAAATTCCAGCATGATTCGAAAAATGATCAGAAATTGTCCGGGGAAATTTTCAGCGAAGAGGATATGGTCCGGGGAGAATTTCCCGAGCTGAGGGAATTTAAGCAGGGAAAATATTCCATAAAGTTTTCTGCAAGAAGATTTTTCGTGGGGAAGGATTTACCGGGGAAATTGTTTCATGGAGATGGGAGGCGGAGTTCCTGGCATGATTTGAAAAACGATAAGAAAAGGAATAAGAAAACAATTTTTTTCAACTGAAAGTAAGGAGCACTATGAAAAATCTAAACCAAAAAAAACTTATTCTGTTTTTGAGGAGGGCTACCCCTTCCTCGATCCTCACTTCTGCGCTAAAGTTCGACTATTTGGCCTAATTCTTTAAGAACGACTCCTGAAACACAAGGGCCGTTTCACTGGAATAAGAAGCCTTTAAAAACACTAAAAAACTTTAGTGTAACGAGCGAGAGGCCAAGAAGGTGGCTCATATATGGAATAATTTCTGTTCATTTTAGGTTTTAATATTGCTCTTTACTTTTAGCTGAATAAACTTTTTTTTTACTTAATTAATAACGGAACCAAAATACTCCAATTCTAATTGTGTTAAGAAATATTATTCCTTGACAACTACCTTTATATTATGCAAGCATTAGGTTATATTTTGGTTCAACTTCAATCCAACTTAAACAGAAATAATCAATCATCAGTTGTTAGCAGGTCTATCTTGGCATTTGAATTCTTATTTAGATTCAACGCTTGGTTTGACTGCACGCTCAACTGAAAAATTAAGTCCTAATGACGTCAACTGATTGTATTATTAGACCCGTCGAAGGTGACCAGACTTAAAATGGATTTCTATTTAAATTTACATTTATTGTTTTCAATCGCTGGTAGTATAGCCAGAATATCTTCAAAATTTATGTATCAGACTCTATACAGTATTAGGGAATGATAAAAAAAACCCAAAGAAATGAGCATAAAGAGGACAAACGGGTCTATGACAGGTAAATCAAAACGAAGAGATACAACAAAGATCAAACGAATATTTCACCCGTATACAACAAGGCGTCTTCAGCGTAGAAAAAAAACAAACAAACTAGAAACTAAACCAAAAAATTTTAACTAAAAAATTTAACTTATATAAAACTAAAATAGACTAACATAAAATATATAATACAATTACTTGCATTTATAATTGGCAGCTACCTTCATGAAACCACAAAAGTATCTGGATTAAGTATTTTAAAATAACAAATGAAGTGGAAATATATATTATTGCGACATAATTTTACGCAAAGCTTTTGAAGCTGCTAGTGGTTTAGGTATGTTACTTTAACTAATTCCTTGAACATTTTGCAAGACTTTATTTTTGAATATGAGTTCAATTTTTAAAATAATATCATAAATATGATATATATTTATATTACCAGTATCTCTATTAATTGATAAACCTGCGAAAATGTGTTTTTTTATTTCTAATGCTTCAAATTTTAATTGGATGCGTTTAAGGTAATTGTGGGCGTGGAAGGGGTGTTAGTTTGCCTTCCAATAACTTTCGACTATTAAAAAGGGCACTAGCCATTCCAATTTCCAATCGAATGAGCCGTTTTCGAAGTTTCCACGACAACTCCTTGGATAAGAAGTGCCCTTGTATGGAAAAAAATAACACATTGTGCCAACATCGTTCTTTACTTAGGCAGCGGTATTGCGCTGCCTTCGATTTCTGTTAGTTTTGGGTCTCATTTATTCATTGATTTTGATTTTTGGTGGGGGAAATTATTTGAATTTATTTCTGCTCATTTTTGGTTTAGTATAGCTATTTTTTTGTGTTTGAAAAAACTCATTTTGTGGCAAAAATTTTTAAAATTAACTTCTGTTCGTTTTTTATTGACATAGTCTTTTTCATGGAAAAAAAAAACATTTTATATCTTTTCAGTTTTTTTTTTCTATAAGAATCTATAGTATGGGGTTGCTAATAGTATGTTGGAGACACTTATTCAACAATTTTTAATGCTGACACAAGCAGTATTTTTTAATCTAATTTTATAGCTTCTGAAGTTGACCTGAAAAAATAAAACTTAATATCATTCCCAAAGATTTTATTTATGCTCTTTGTGAACCTGAATACACTTACACTCTTTTTATTTATTTAAATTGTAGGAGCAGAAGTAGTAATAATAGTATCCCCATAGGTTTCAACTTAATACCCCAAGTTGTTCTCGATATATTCCTGAGGTGTCTTACTGGCAACCAGCACACACATGATGTCTTTTGATTTAGTTTTATAGGAACATAAGATTTCCGTAAGAATATCTAATTTACACCCTATTCAAGGGTATAAACTATACCCTTTGTACCCTAGTACAAGTAATAGGAGGCGCAATAGGAGTAGTATCAGAGGCAACGCTATAGCGTTGCCTATAGTAAAGGCCATACTGCTCCAATGTTTTATTATTATTAATTAATAAAAAGTCGTCGCAGAAACTTCAAAGGGAGCTCATTTCAAAGGGGGCAAACTTTTTTCAATTTGAGGTTGTTACTTTGATACCAGTTTTGATACTTTGATAAAGGTTTGATTTTTTTTTTTTTTAAGTTTGATTTTGAAATAAGAAATTTTAAAAAACTTGAAACTTTTTGCAATCTAAAACGAACAAAAATTAATTAAAAAAAACTTTCCGAAAATAAGTTTTTCAAAGAAAAGTAAAGGCCATTTTAAACTTAAGCTCAGCAGATAAAAATACCTGTTTAAATTCAAACTCAAAACGACCACTTTTATTACAAATATTTTCTTTTGTACTTAATATTGAAAAGAAAACATTAAAATTATAGTTAAATTTTGAACTGATGGGGCATAACTGGTCCAAGTTATGCCCTGGGGCATATATGGTTCTTATGAAAGGGATACTCGTATAAACTTCAGAGAGGGCTCATTTGGTTGGAAATTGAAAGTTCGAGTTCACTTTTTAATAGTCAAAAGAGATCCGAGGGCAGCTAGCCCCCCCCCCATGCCTTTTTTCCAAACCCATCTGATGAAAATTTTGAGATAAACATTTTGTTAAAAAAAATAGTTCAAAGGTCGGATAAGAAAAACTCCGGTGTCAATACAGCCCCCAGGGCCCGGGAGAAGGCGTTCTAAGTTATGCCATAAAGGCATGTATGGCTCTTATGAAAGGGATGCTCGTATAAACTTCATAGAGGTCTCACTTGATTGGAAATTGAAAGTTCTAGTTAATTTTTAAGAGTGAAGAGAGATTTAAGGGCAACTAGCTCCCCCCCCCATGCCTTTTTTCCCCAAACCCATCCGGTACAAATTTTGAGATAGCTAGTTTTTTGGAGAGAAAAATTTCAAAAATTAGATAACAAAAACTCCGGTGTCAACACAAACCCCAGGGCCCAGGGGTTAGGCGTTTTAAGTGTTGTCCTGGTGGCTTGTATGGTTCTTATGAAAGGGATGCTCGTATAAACTTCAGAGAGGGCTCATTTGATTGGAAATTGAAAGTTCTAGCTCAATTTTTAGGAGTCAAAAGATATCCGAGGGCAACTAGCCCTGCCCCCCCCCTCCAAACACTCTTTTTTCCCAAAGCCTATCCGATAAAAAATTTTTTAAAATGGTCATTTCATTAAAAATAATTCAAAGGTGTGATAAGAAAATCTCCTGTGTCGACGCAACCCCCCGTGGCCCGGAGGCAGGCGTTGTAAGTAATACTCTGGGGGCATATATCGTTTTTATGGAAGGGATACTTGTATAAACTTTGGAGAGGGTTCATTTGATTGGAAATTGAAAGTTCTCGTTCACCGGAGTTTTTGTTATCTGAACTTTGAACTATTTTTAACAAAATGTCTACCTCAAAATTTTTATCTGGTGCATTTAGCGTGGAGGGGGGGGGGGTGCTAGTCGCCCCCAATATCTTTTGACTCCTAAAAGGTGAACGAGAACTTTCTATTTCCTATCAAATGAACCTTCTCCGAAGTTTATACAAGCATCCCTTCCATAAAAACGATATATGCCCCCACAGCATTACTTACAACGCCTGCCTCCGGGCCATGGGGGGTTGCGTCGACACAGGAGTTTTTCTTGTCTGGCCTTTGAATTATTTTTAATGAAATGTCTATTCTAAAAATTTTATCCGATAGACTTGGGGAAAAAAGCCGTGTGTGGGTGGTGGGGGGGGGACAGAGCTAGTTGCCCTCGGATATCTTTTGAATCCTAAAAAGAGAACTGGAACTTTCAATTTACAATCAAATGAGCCCTCTCTGATGTTTATACGAGCATCCCTTTCATAAGAACCATACAAACCCCCAGGAAAACACTTACAAAGCCTAACCCCTGGGGGGTTGTGTCGACAACGGAGTTTTTGTTATCTGATTTTTGAGCAATTTTTAAAAAACTGGCTATCTAAAAATTTGTAGCAGATGGATTTGAGGAAAAGTGGGCATGGGGGGGGGGCTTGTTGCCCTTAAATCTCTTGACTCTAAAAAAATGAACTAGAACTTTCAATTTCCAATCAAATGAGCCCTCTATGAAGTTTATACGAGCATCCCTTTCATAAGACCCATACATGCCCCTAGGGCATAACTTAGAACGCCTTCTCCCGGGCCCTGGGGGGCTGTATTGACACCGGAGTTTTTCTTATCCGAGCTTTGTACTATTTTTAACAAAATATCTATCTCAAAATTTTCATCAGATGGGTTTGGAAAAAGAAGGCAAGAGGGGCTAGTTGCCCTCGGATCTCTTTTGACTATTAAAAAGTGAACTCGAACTTTCAGTTTCCAATCAAATGAGACCTCTCTGAAGTTTCTACGAGTATCCCTTTCATAAGAACCATATATGCCCCAGGGCATAACTTAAAAACGCCTGTCTCTGGGCCCTGAGGGGGGGGGGGTTGTGTCGACACCTGAGTTTTTGTTATGTGACTTTTGAAATTTTTTTAACTTAATGGCTATCTCAAAAATTTTATCGGATGTGTACCGGGAGTAAAACACGATGTATTTGAAATACCAAAATAAAGTTCCTTCTTTCTAAAGATAATTCTGACTCCTATAATTAAGCTAAATCTAGTTTCAAAAATGAAAAAGTCCTTAATCAGCAAAGAAAAGAAACTGCAGTCTTTGGATTTCGCTAAGATAGTGAGCAATAAGTAAGGTGCTACGCACAATATTTCTAAGGAAGTTTAAACGATAAGAACCGTGTGAACGCCTAAATCATCAAAAATATTTAAGACGTATTATATGGACAAGGGTTCGCGTCCTTGGGCCACGTAAGCCAATGGCAGGCAGTCCCTACAGCGCAGGACGAAAGAACTGCGTTTGGGAGTGGGGTAAATGTGTTTTTTAATTTGAATCTTAAGTCAGACCTGATACGATTAGTACCGCAAATAATCTCGGTCACCATAATTGTCATTGAAGTAACCCGTTGCTGTACAACTAAGCATGTAAGTTCAATAAATCTATTGTCTTTTTGTATGTATTTGTTTCGTTTATATGTCTGCGTCTAGTCCGATAGTGGGTAATTAGTTCGCAAGTCTCCAAAGTAAATGCTCCCAGAGGAATCTGATCTCCAGATAGCTCAAGAAAGAAGAAGCCACATTTGTATGTCTACATATTCAATTTTCTCTCATTAATTGAGAGCGGCGCTAGCCTAGTTGACACAATCTCCAGCGCTATAAGTGGCTCTATAGGAGAAATTTCTATCACCACAGTAGCGAATCTTCCATTACCACAATAAAAAATTCTTTTATCGCTACAAATGGCGCGGTCGGTAGAATACCATATATTTAAAATACAAGATTCTTTCCTTCTAAAGATGATTCGGGCAGAAATTAAACGTTCCCTAATTGAGTTCAAATACCGCTTCCGAGAGTCTAAATTTTTAATCAGCAAAAAGAGAAACTGCGTTCTATCTTCAGTCAGACAACGGCGCTAGTCGTTCGAATTTCGCTAACATAATTAGTAGCAAGAAAAATGCTAAGTACGATATTTCTAAGGAAGTTTAAATGGCAAAAAATCGTGTGAACGCCTGAATCATCTAAAAAAATCTTAAAGAATTCATTGGACAAAAGATTTACATCCTTGGTCCTCTTTGACCAATGGCCGGCAGTCCTTACAGCGCAGGACAAAAGAACTGCGTTTGGGAGTGGGGTAAATGTTTTTTTAATTTTTAATATGAAGTGAGATCTGAAACGATTAGTACGAAATTATTTTGGTCACCGTTATTGTCATAGAAGTGACCTGTTCCTGTGCAACTAAGCATGTAAGTTCCATAAATCTATTGTCTTTTTTTATCTGTGTTTATTTCATTTATATGTCTGCGTCTAGTCCAATAATAGGTAACTAGTTCGTAAGTCTCTCCAAGGTAAATGCTGCCCAAAGGAATCTGATCTCCAGATAGCCCGAGAGAAGAGGCCACGCTTTTTCATCCCTACAAGCACCAAAAGTTGTCATCGCTACAGCTTAGAAAGAGTTTCTAACCCCTGCTAGCCTATAAGAATTCGTATCTCTTAAGCAAGATCTAATTGCGCCGCAGAAACAAAGCTCTGAGACGTCAGTATTTCTAGTTCAATAATTCTTAATTCCTCGTAACTTTTAATGGATTAAATTAAATGAAATAATTCAAAGATATTCAATATCAGCATTAAAATACAATTCGATTAATATGTATATTAGAGAATTTACGGCATCCGGTTCAAATGTAAGAAATAAGAAATAGGGAAATAAACCTATGCCATTTCATATCTGATTTATTGAGAAAGCCGGGTTTTGTTTTTGATTAACAAGGATACGTTTGATTCAATACTAATTTTTCTATCACAAAAACCACAACAAATATTATCCACAATATATCTTCCATCGCTACAAATGGCGCGGTCGGAAATTGGAGGAAAACTGCGAACTAGTTAGGCTATTTAAACTTTGTAATTCAAATTTAATTTTTGGAAAGATACAGACATATAGAAAATTGATTAGGCCTATAACCGCTAGGCTACGATAGGAAACCCCTTTATATCTCATAGGAGATAATAGCCTACCCCAAAATAGGTTAAGTAAAATTTTAAGTTGATATAAACGCAAAAAAAAACATGGACGATCTAAAATGAATTACTAATAGTGACAAAGTTAGTCGCAAAAAATATAGAATATTGCAAAATCTATCCCGGAATACAATGGTCAATCAGATATTGACGAATTTAATATCCATTGACCCAGTTTGTACAATTAACAAAAACAGTCGTTGGAGCGTTAAAAGACATGCTGCTTCTACGATTAAGAGGCCAGGCCTTAACCTTTCTAAAACAGGTCGAACATACCATAGGAAATAACGCCAACTTGCCAATAAATACGGTTGATGACTTGTTAAAAGCATTCAAAGAGAGATTTATAGAAACCAGTTCAATAAATAAATTAAAACATGGAGTAGTGAACTTTGATTTTTCACAAAATATAAGGGAATATCTGGAAATATACGCATTTCTGTAGAAGCAAAATACGGAAGTGGTTCTGGGCAACTGTATGAAAAAGTCATACTAAATACCTTTTTGCAAGGGCTACCCCCAAAAACTATATAGAGTAGTAATATCCAAGAATATTCAGACGTTTGGATCTTGCAGTCCAAGAGGTAGAACGATTAATCGAAGTTTGATAAAATGGTTGCTAATCATAGTAATGCAAAAATAAATAGCTTAGGCGACTCAAACGCGAACCCAATCTTCAAGGGCGATTTCAAGCATCCCCCAATTTCTTTTCAAGGGATAACTCCCCAGTAGCACAAAGAAACAAAACGCCAGAACCCGCTAGGCAGAAAACAGTACGTTTTCAGCCCATTAACCCTACAAAAATAAGGTGCTATAACTGCAATCGTGTTGGCCACATAGCAAGAGAGTGCCACTACGTCACCAATCCCATACCAAGAAATGCTGTCAGTAATACCCAAAATTACGGTATCCATTTGTTCAGAAGAACAAATTTTAGCACCGGTCGTGCAATAGGCTATAGCCAGGGGGATTGTGCCAATCAGTACCTTATAATGCGTACCAACCAAATCTGTATAAACCTGTCCCCAACAGGCAAATTAATTACCGGTTTGAAAACCCAAATACTCGCCAAGGTCAATATAATGCGAGAATGCAATATAGAAATTATGAAAATTTGCCGATGAGAAATGAAAATTTTACAAGCCAACGGCACTGGCAGTCAGCGCCAGCAAATGGCACTGACACGAGACATCCACGCTACCATAATAATACATGGCAAAGACAGGCAGACGTAAATCATTTAAATATGCCTACGAACCTAATACGTCTGAATATCTATTACAGGCACCGACAAATGAAATAAATTCTCAGGGAAACGCTTCAGGCCCCTCAGAAACATAAGTTGGACCCAGAGGGTGCCAGGGATATTTAATAGGTCCAAAACTATACTAGTGCCTTCTTGTAGTGATATTATTAACAAGTTTACCTATATTTAATGATTTTTGTGTAGAAAACGTTTTACTTTACGGCCTTAGTTGACAGTGGAGCTACTGTAAATATCATAAACTCTTGCGTATTTAATATGTTGCCTCTGCACATTAGGCGACAAAGAACCCTAATAATCCCAATTTAACAAGCGTTACAGGTCATAAATTAAATGCAAAAGGGTCAAATTTGCCTAAACGTAAAAAGAGACAATAGAACCTTCATGACAAATTTTATTATATGTGACAATCTCCCATATGAAGCTATTTAGGGGCAAATTTTCTAAGGTCTAATAGAATACTATTAGACGTAGCCAACGAGAAGCTTGTATACCCAGCTAAGGTGGGGAAGAAATTTCTACCTTAAGAAATCGTAACAGAGGTTACGAAGATAACATAACAGTAAACAAAATTTTCAGTAGTATAATGTCGAAGTATTTTGAACCCCATGTCTCGCAAAGACAGGGCATAATTGGAAATTTGTTCAATTATCCTGAGAGATATCACAGAAATGAAGTAAATTTAAATAATAACAGTATTGAATCTGCGAAAATAAAAATAGGAGATATGCGACAGTACAGATCAAATGAAATTAAGAAAATAGTGGAATTGTGGAAAAACATAATAAAACCGAACGTGACGCCGCAAGATGCCGCAATGGCGCAGCATAGTGCCAGTATGAATCTAATAAACAATGAAAATGAAGAGAAATATTACGGATTTGCGATAAGGAAAAACAAAAAAATCCCTCCCAAAACGATGCAAAAAAATCCAAATATCACAAATGATCGAGCCCCAATAATTAGCAAATCAGAAATATGGTTTGCGACACCGTCTGAAATACCTGAAAATCTGTTATGCGAGGAACAGATCATATCTTATGACAAAGGGGAATGTTTTTATTTGGGTACCCATAACCATGAAAATGATACAATTACAATTAAAAAGGGGACGTGTTTAGTCATTCAATTTTTAACGACTGGTTAATCCCGTAGCAAAACAGCCATATCGTGTGCCATATAAGCACAAAGAGTGGTTAAAAAATAAAATCCATGAATTAGAAAGAAACGAAATTATACGCCCAAGTATAAGTCCGTATAGTGCACCAGTGATCTTAGTACCAAAAAAGAATGGAGATCTTAGACTCGTAGTAGATTATAGGGCTCTCAACAAACAAGTAGTTAGCGATAAATTTCCTCTACCAAGAATAGACGAAATTCTTGACTCGATTTCAAGCAAAAACAAAATTTTCACTTCTTTGGACCTTACCCAAGGCTACCACCAAGTGAAAATAGCCGAAAAGGATGTCCATAAAACTGCATTTTCAGCATCCGAATATGGATCTTATGAATACTTGAGAGTACCATTTGGGCTTAAAACAAGTTCAAGCGCGTTATGTAGACCCCTATTGCACCTGTTAAGAGGATTAAAAGAATATAATTCATTTTGTTGATGATATTATATGCGTGGGGGAAAACACTGAGCAACACTTAGCAACTTTAGCTAAGGTGTTCGAGAAGTTCAGGCAAGGCAATTTAAAATGCTGGCCTGAGAAAGTAAGTTTATTTCAATCCAAAATTAAATTTTTGGGAGTAGTAGTTACCCAGGGAGAGATATCCCCAGACCCTGATAAAATAAAAATGTGTTGAAAACCTCAAGAACTACCCCCCCAGAACTATGAAAGAATTAAGGGGAATTTTAGGACTTAACTGGCTACTTTAGAAAATTTTGTACGCAATTATGCCCAAATTGCGAAACCCCTCACGGAATTAACCAAAGAAAACTCCCATTAATGTTACCTGGTCCCAGGAAGCTCAAACTTCCCTAGACCAACTCAAAAAGGCGCTCACTTCTGAACCAATTTTATCACTCCCTGATTTCGAAAACGGAAAATTCATCGTTACCACTGATGCTAGCTCAAAGGGCATAGGCGCTATCCTTTCGCAAACAATCCCAGTAGAAAAACCCTAACCCTCTACAGGGAACACCTAAACAAATAGAAAAAGTTATATGCTATTCAAGTAAAACTTTATCAAAAGGCGAAAGTAGTTATTCCGCCACAAACTTAGAATTACTATCTATTATCTACCACTTGGACAAATTTAGGCATTATTTAATTGGTAGAAAATTTATACTAACGATCAGAACCATAAAGCTTGCAGTACCTGCGCACATTTAAAAATCCCACGGGCATTCTAGCTAGATGGATTATGAAAATACAAGACCTAGATTATGAATTTGAACATTTAAAGGGAAAACAAAACGCAGCTTGCGACTTTTTGAGTAGATATCCAGAAAATGGTCCGTCGGAAACTGAAAGAAAATGAAGTTAATGCTATCAATGCTAAAAGCAAACATGGATGTAAGAAAAACAAAGTCAAAGACGCAGTAAAAGAAAACAAGATTAACTATTGTCCCTTGTCTTTGGAAAATATAAAAAGAAAGAAAAAAAAGGACGAAATGTGTGTAGCACTAATTGATTATTTTGTGAATGATGAGGCGTTACCGGATAAATTCAAAACTCTTAGAAAAGAGATAGATAATTTTTTACTACGACCTTGATGAAGAAATATACTGTGTAGGATTGTGACTGCTGAGACAAATAGAAACCAAACCTCGATAATACCTGTGTTACCACAAAACTTGATAGGGCCTGCATTTGAATATTTTCATTCGGACACAGGTGGACATTTAGGAGTTATGAAAACGTTCCATAAGTTAAAACAATACTTTTACATACAATCGGCACTGACAAAACTTAACGAATTTGTAAGTACATGCGAAGCATGTAATTTAAGAAAAATCCCCCCAGCTTATCAAAATCCTCCAATGGGAAGGGTCCCGGTAGCAAAGTACCCCTTCGATATTATCTCATTTGACCTATACGGGACAAGTGGAGGCTTACCTGTTTCTAGCAGAGGCCATACGTGTATTCTATCGGTTGTAGATCATTTTTCCGGATTTACTTTTGCAAAAGCATTAAAAAATCAAGGTGCTTATGCACAAGTAAGGCATTAGCCAAAAATTATTTTTACAATTTGGCATTCCTAATAAAATTTTGAGCGACAACGGGAGCAATTTTGTCGCAAAAGTAACAAAAGATTTAATGAGTTTCCTTAATATAGAGAAAATGGTAACAGCGCCGTACCATCCACAAGCTAATGGCAAAATAGAAAAACAGGCATAAAAATATTTCGAACGTTCTAAGTATTTATACGAAAGACAACAAGGAGCGACTGGGATAAATTCTTACCTTATTTAACCAACGTAAATCAACACTGCTTATTCCGAAACAACCAGAGACAATCCATTTTATTTACTTTTTGGTCGAGATTTTAGAATCCCGTATGATGAGATTATTGAATCTCGGCAGTATTATAACGACTCAGAAGATTATAAACAAGAATTCATAAATAGGATGAGGAAAACTTATAAAATAGTTAGGCAAGAGTTGGAAAAATGTAAAATAAACCAAGAACTAAGAAACCAACCCAAAGTTAAGGGGAATATAGATTTCAAAGTAGGAGACTTCGTTTACCTAAAGAACGAGGCGAAAACGGAAGGAAAAAAACTTTCCAACAAATATTCCGGACCGTACAGAATAGTCAAAAAGTACGATAACGAATATACTTTTAAAATGGAAAAACTCCGATAGTGGAAGAACTTACAAGGCGCATGTTAGCCGAATAAAAAAGAGCCAAATTTCCAGAGAGATGGGTATCACAGCCCTCCTCTACTGATTCTTCAGATTCGGAAAATGAGCCCCCTAGGTCAAGATTGGCAGAGCTAAAACCTTTCAATTTTAAACAAGATTATTTTGAAAATGAAAGTGATGAACAAAACTTTGAAGAATTTTTAGCTATGGAAAATCTAGTTATTCCAGAGAAAAAAAATCCCTAACACCAGTAAGAACAAGAACGCCAAAAAGCCCAAAAAGTTATTCATCGGCAAACGCAGGAGATTTAGATTATACAATATCTCCAAAAAACCCCAATTTTTCCCCGATAGAATCTCGACCCCATGTCCCCCCAAAAGATTTCCAGACGATATGGTTTCCCCTGCAACACCAATAGAAAGGCCCCTGTCTTTACAAGAAGAATTAAACAGAGCTGTAGAAACCCCCGGCATTGCAGTAAAGAAAACTCCTCTCAAAGATTTAATTAAAACAAACCTGCGAGAAGCTATGGATTTAATTAATTTCCCCATAAAAAAAGAGTCAAAGTACATTGCCCGAGAACAAAACTCCCAAGGATGACCAGCAAGGTCAACATCATGATATAACTGTGTCCAAGGTCAAACCTAAAAAGTGGACTTTATGGAGGGGAAACCTTTGTGCAAAGAATGCCCATCCCCCTGAAGACATGGCCTTCAAACAATGGAGGAACCCCGCAAAAACTTTTGATTCCTCCCAAAGCTCTCAAGAATCTTTCAAATCCCCCGAGTTGAGAACTCAAGGCGAGGACTTAGAGAATAAACCTTCTACTTCCAGAGGAGTGGAAATTTACGAAGGAATGGCAGGTGATACCACAAAAAGTGCCACCTCTAAAGTTCCAATCCGGATTCGTCAGAAAACTAGTTCCGAAGAGTCTGATGGTGAATCAGGCCAAATAGTAGCTAAAGAAATAGGGAAATCGAGGCCGACCTCAGCAGCCGCTCACGGGAAACAAACGAAATTAAAAGGGCAAGAATTTTTGAAAAAAACAATACAAAAAGTTTGACCTTATTTCGCTAGACAAACCGAAAAAGAAAAAAACCGCAAGAAACAGAGGAGAAAATAACGACACAGTCAGGTAGAACGGTTAAAAAACCTGACAGATGGAAATATCCCTAATTAATGTAAAAACAAATTTCAAGATATGAATTTAACACCATAATAAATTCAAAAGTGTGCAAGTAAAGTTAACCAAGTCAATATTAATGGAAAAAAAATAAATAAATAAAATAAAATGATACGAGTAATGTCAAAAAAACGTTGACGATCACAGAAAATAACCAAAGGTAGGAAGCTAGTGGTCTACTGAAAATGACAACTGGCGTTGGACCACGTCTTGTGGGAAGCCTGGGGAGGAACTCAAGGCCCATCATTGTTTTTTTTGTAATTTTTTTTAAACGACAGTAGGAAGGGATATTTTTCAGTCCTTCAAGTGTAAGAAATTAGTATTTTTTATGCCAATCAGGGCCAGTCAAAACAATACTTAAAGGTTGAATAGAAAACTTCTGTGAGCTAGTTAAGTTTCGTTTTTGGATCTGAATGCTTTGAAAGAGAAACAGAGAGTTTACTTTCTTATAGCTCCGAGGCAAAAAAAAAAAAGAGAGAAAACCTTTTTAATTTCATTATATTATATCTATGACGTATGCTGTCCTACAGCTCTGTGTTAAACATTACTTTCAAAGAGAAACAGAGGCATTAACGTCTTTAGCTCCTTGACGAAAAATTTAATTTCATTAGTTTATATCTATGACGTATACAATAACAGAGAGATCACTGTTCTATAGTTCTGTGACAAAAATGTTCTTTAATTTCATTGGTTTATCTATGAAATATATTGTGCTCTAATTTTTGTGACATATTTTCGCAAGTCAGTCACGTTATATCTTACCTATACTGACTCAGGTCTCCCTCTTATTTTCCATGAAAAATTCGACCCGTGCCCTAACTAAGATGGATAGTATCCAAAACAAGATATTATCAGTACAGAAGCGTCTAATTATATGAAATATTTTATCTTAGTTCAGATTATAATTATTTTAGGCCTACACATTGCTCATTATGTGTTTCTTACTCGAGTAATGTATGTACCAATAGCCAACTATTGGTAACTATAACCAAACAACCTATTGGTACGTTTATATGTAGAATTTCACGGCGGATGTGGAATTATATCTCAATAATAATATGTAAAATTTTTAAAACCATTTGATCGGTTAAGATGCATGGATTGAAAGTTTGTGTATGTCCAATGGCGACTAAGTAAAACCCAAAAGGAATTCCCCATTAATTTGAAGGTGTTTCTCGCTTAACGGATTCTAATAAGACTTTAATATAATATTTATTTATTTAGTGCTGAAGGATTTGCTCAAACAATAGCCTTCTAAAAAGATATTGATGTCAGTTCTTCATTACCCTTATATTTTTTGCCAAGCATCAACTGGAATCTACGCGGGGCAAGCTTGGAATCCTTCATCTAATGACCTTATTCGAAAGGCGAATACGAGGCACCAATGTTGACTTGCAATTACGGAAAATCCTGAGACTAAGAACCTCTGCATTTCAGCTGTTAAACCCGGAGCCCCATCAGAACGTCTAAGCCTGGAAAATAGGGAGGACATTAGAAGACAAGTGGGTAGAGAGGTCTCCACTCGTCCTTGTTATGTCTTGTTCCCCCATTGTAGTATCGTTTGCGTAAAACCGTGCGGTTATGACGCTGCACATGCGTTTTCTTAAAACAGCACAGACTTGCGTGAACAATGCAGGCATGAAAAAAGTTGTAAAATTAGACCTCAAAAATTAACCATGTAGCATAAACTCTGTTTAAATGATTATTTTAAATCTATTGTAAAATTAACTAAGTGTTAAAAGAAGTTAAAATAAAGTGTATGTAGTAGTATATATTAGAAAGTATAATAAGAGACCATACTTAAAGTTGTAGAATCAATATTTATAAGAAACTTCTATGTATTGAACTTCCCAATGACCCAATTAATGCGTGATAACCCAATTAATGCGTGAATTATTGTATGTGTATTTACTTCAAAGAACTTGTGATTCTGCCGCGTTATTTTTATTACAGGAAGTAAATGGCAAATTGGTTATTGAGAATTACAATGAGCTGCCCAGTACAGGATACCACCCAGCAGCATCTATTTCCATCATATCTCAACCAACGAAGAGTACTCACCATAACTCCAGGCAACTTTCTTCCCAGCTTCGTCTACGAAAACAACAGTTACCTTCGATCGTCGTTTCTTTCGACTATGAACCATATTATGTATCAGGTAACACTATATTTGAACCTCAGTATCAAGTGCTATAACGAACTATATAATCACATAAACGCTAAGGAAACCCATCGGTCAGTTACAAGATATAATTACGTAGATATCGCCTTTGATACTCACTATGGACCCCCAGAATAATTTGACAGTAGTGATGATATTTGAAGCTAAACGATATTTAACGATATTTGAAGTTAAATGAATTTTAAATTTGAAGATATTGAACCCGAAATTAAAGACAATTTGAAGTTCAATTCTGAGAACCCCATCGATCAGCACACGATAAACGATACTTGAAGTTAAATGACATTTAAAGAAATTTGAAGATTTGAAGCCGAAATTAAAGACAATTTGAAGTTCAGTTTCTGAGAAACCCCATCGATCAGCACACGATAAACAATATATGAAGTTAAATGACATTTAAGACATTTGAAGGTTTGAAGCCGATATTAAAGACAATTTGAAGTTTAATTCTGAGAACACCATCGATCAATACAAGATAACCGATATTTAACAACATTTGAAGTTGAACGATATTTCAAGATGTTTGAAGTTGAACTAAATACATATATTAAAAGAGTCACTATAGTATGACGATAACCCGTTTCAAAAGGCACAAATGAACAACTTTAAACGCGAGAATACATTCTCTATGTGCCTCAAAAATCCTAAAAATGATATGCTGAGAAGAAAAAAAAACACCAACATCTGTAGTGGGAAGAATCATTTCCCAGTTGACTATTAGAAGGATATTTAACGGTCATTTCCCAGTTGACTATTAGGGAAAACTTACCGTGTAAAGACAACTAGACTCGAACTGTTCCATGAGAAACCATAACGTAAGTGCTTCAAAATTTTTGCCAGGACAAAAAGGAGTGAAGGACAGTAATTTACAACAGAAGGGTGTAGTACACTAAGGACACGAAAGGTGATGAATAGATGTGAAGCTACATGTGTCACTTCCTAATAGCTTTGACAATTCAAAACATCCCAATAGTGAAAGTGTTTTAAGGTCATCAGTGGATATGATGAACCAAACATTGTATGTTATAAATCATTCATGTATGTACCACAAGTAGAATTAGGTGTAATATTATCATGTTATTCATTTAACGTAGTGTAGATAGTATGTAGTACGTCATATAGACAGCAAAATGAAAAAAAAACTAATGTAAAAGTAGAATAGTCCCAACCTTGTTGGAAATGTAAAAATAATCAGGGTTAGATAAAAAATAAAAAAAAAAATCTTTAGTATAGTAGCTAACCTAGAACCATAAATAATCCTAGTCCGGTAGATAAATTTTAGATAGGGATGTAGAATAAAATAAGAAAAATAATTGAAAAAATTTTAAGCACTCCTAAGGAGCAGTTACTAATGACGGGACGTCATTATTTCATGGGAAGGGTGATGTGCACCATCAGTAGGAATACCACATATTTAAAATACAAGATTCTTTCCTTCTAAAGATGATTCGGGCAGAAATTAAAACGTTCCCTAATTGAGTTTTCAAATACCGCTTCCGAGAGTCTAAATTTTTAATCAGCAAAAAGAGAAACTGCGTTCTATCTTCAGTCAGACAACGGCGCTAGTCGTTCGAATTTCGCTAA
Organism: Artemia sinica; assembly: GCA_027921565.1. Classification (NCBI taxonomy): domain Eukaryota; kingdom Metazoa; phylum Arthropoda; class Branchiopoda; order Anostraca; family Artemiidae; genus Artemia; species Artemia sinica. Next base: position 5,642,830 of record CM051260.1, on the reverse strand, counting down.
CATAATTAGTAGCAAGAAAAATGCTAAGTACGATATTTCTAAGGAAGTTTAAATGGCAAAAAAATCGTGTGAACGCCTGAATTCATCTAAAAAAATCTTATAGAATTCATTTGGACAAAAGATTTACATCCTTGGTCCTCTTGGACCAATGGCCGGCAGTCCTTACAGCGCAGGACAAAAGAACTGCGTTTGGGAGTGGGGTAAATGTGTTTTTTAATTTTTAATATGAAGTGAGATCTGAAACGATTAGTACGAAATTATTTTGGTCACCGTTATTGTCATAGAAGTGACCTGTTCCTGTGCAACTAAGCATGTAAGTTCAATAAATCTATTGTCTTTTTTATCTGTGTTTATTTCATTTATATGTCTGCGTCTAGTCCAATAATAGGTAAAACTAGTTCGTAAGTCTCCAAGGTAAATGCTCCCAAAGGAATCTGATCTCCAGATAGCCCGAGAAGAAGAGGCCACGCTTTTTCATCCTACAAGCACCAAAAGTTGTCATCGCTACAGCTTAGAAAGAGTTTCTAACCCCTGCTAGCCTATAAGAATTCGTATCTCTTAAGCAAGATCTAATTGCGCCGCGGAAACAAAGCTCTGAGACGTCAGTATTTCTAGTTCAATAATTCTTAATTCCTCGTAACTTTTAATGGATTAAATTAAATGAAATAATTCAAAGATATTCAATATCAGCATTAAAATACAATTCGATTAATATGTATATTAGAGAATTTACGGCATCCGGTTCAAATGTAAGAAATAAGAAATAGGGAAATAATAAACCTATGCCATTCATATCTGATTTATTGAGAAAGCCGGGTTTTGTGTTTTGATTAACAAGGATACGTTTGATTCAAATACTAATTTTTCTATCACAAACCACAACAAATATTATCCACAATATATCTTCCATCGCTACAAAGTAAGTTCAATAAATCTATTGTCCTTTTTATATGTGTTTTATTCCATTTTATATGTCTGTATCTCTCGCTACAAATTCTTTTATCGCTACAAATGGCGCGTGTCGGAAATTGGAGGAAGACTGCGAACTAGTTGGGCTGTTTAAACTTTGTAATTTGGATTTGATTGTTGGAGAGATACAGACATATAAATAAATAATTGATTAGGCCTATTGCCGCTAAGCTACTACAGGGAAACCCTTTAGAATATCTCATAGGAGATAATAGCCTACCCCAAAATAGGTTAAGTAAAATTTTAATTTGATACAAACGCAAAAAAAAATATGGACGACCTAAACGATTTATTTAATAGTGCAAAAGTTAGTCGCAAAAATATAGAGATTGCAAAATCTATCCCGAAATACAACGGTCAGTCAGACATTGACGAATTTAATATCCAATTGACCCAGTTTGTACAATTAACAAAAACAGACGTTAGAGCGTTAAAAGACATGCTGCTTCTACGATTAAGAGGCCAGGCCTTAACCTTTCTAAAACAGGTCGAACATACCATAGGAAATAACGCCAACTTGCCAATAAAATACGGTTGATGACTTGTTAAAAGCATTCAAAGAGAGATTTATAGAAACCAGTTCAATAAATAAATTAAAAACATGGAGTAGTGAACTTTGATTTTTTTCACAAAATATAAGGGAATACCTGGATAAATATACGCATTTCTGTAGAAGCAAAAATACGGAAGTGGTTCTGGGCAACTGTATGAAAAAGTCATACTAAATACCTTTTGCAAGGGCTACCCCCAAAACTATATAGAGTAGTAATATCCAAGAATATTCAGACGTTGGATCTTGCAGTCCAAGAGGTAGAACGATTAATCGAAGTTGATAAAATGGTTGCTAATCATAGTAATGCAAAAATAAATAGCTTAGGTGACTCAAACGCGAACCCAATCTTCAAGGGCGATCAAGCATCCCCCAATTTCTTTTCAAGGGATAACTCCCAGTAGCACAAAGAAACAAAACGCCAGAACCCGCTAGGCCGAAAACAGTACGTTTTTCAGCCCATTAACCCTACAATAATAAGGTGCTATAACTGCAATCGTGTTGGCCACATAGCAAGAGAGTGCCACTACGTCCCCAATCCCATACCAAGAAATGCTGTCGGTAATACGCAAAATTGCGGCAACCATTTGTTCAGAAGAACAAATTTTAGCACCGGTCGTGCAATAGGCTATAGCCAGGGGGGGATTGCGCCAATCAGTACCTTATAATGCGTACCAACCAAATCTGTATAACCCTCTCCCAACAGGCAAATTAATTACCGGTTTGAAACCCAGATACTCGCCAAGGTCAATATAATGCGAGAATGCAATATAGAAATCATGAAAATTTGCCGATGAGAAATGAAAATTTTACAAGCCAACGGCACTGGCAGTCAGCGCCAGCAAATGGCACTGACACGAGACATCCACGTTACCATAATAATACATGGCAAAGACAGGCAGACGTAAATCATTTAAATATGCCTACGGAACCTAATACGTCTGAATATCTTATTACAGGCACCGACAAATGAAATAAATTCTCAGGGAAACGCTTCAGGCCCCTCAGAAACATAAGTTGGACCCAGAGGGTGCCAGGGATATTTAATAGGTCCAGAAACAATGCTAGTGCTTCTTGTAGTGATATTATTAACAAGTTACCTATATTTAATGATTTTTGTGTAGAAAACGTTTACTTTACGGCCTTAGTTGACAGTGGAGCTACTGTAAATATCATAACTCTTGCGTATTTAATATGTTGCCTCTGCACATTAGGCGACAAAAGAACCCTAATAATCCCAATTTAACAAGCGTTGCAGGTCATAAATTAAATGCAAAAGGGTCAATTTGCCTAAACGTAAAAAGAGACAATAGAACCTTCATGACAAATTTTATTATATGTGACAATCTCCCATATGAAGCTATTATAGGGGCAAATTTTCTAAGGTCTAATAGAATACATATTAGACGTAGCCACCAACGAGACGCTTGTATACCCAGCTAAGGTGGGGGAAAAAAATTTCTACCTTAAGAAATCGTAACAGAGGTTACGAAGATAACATAACAGTAAACAAAATTTCTAGTGGTATAATGTCGAAGTATTTTGAACCCCATGTCTCGCAAAGACATGGCATAATTGGAAATTTGTTCAATTATCCTGAGAGATATCGCAGAGAAATGAAGTAAATTTAAATAATAACAGTATTGAATCTGCGAAAAAAAAAATAGGAGATATGCGACAGTACAGATCAAATGAAATTAAGAAAATAGTGGAATTGTGGAAAAACATAGTAAAAACCCAACGTGACGCCTCAAAGATGCCGTAATGGCGCAGCATAGCGCCAGCATGAATCTAATAAACAATGAAAATGAAGAGAAAATATTACGGATTTGCGATAAGGAAAACAAAAGTCCCTCCCAAAACGATACAAAAAATTCAAATATCACAAATGATCGAGCAGTAAGCCAGTAATTAGCAAATCAGAAATATGGTTTGCGACACCGTCTGAAATACCCGAAAATCTGTTTATGCGAGGAACAGATTATATCTTATGACAAAGGAGAAGGTTTATTTGGGTAACCAATAACCATGAAAACGATACAATTACAATTAAAAAGGGGACTTGTTTAGTCCAAATCGAGGTTTTAAACGGAAAATGATTTAAATAAATGGGAAAATTCTAAAAGAAACCTAGTTAACGGCATTAAAACTTCAAATAACGAATATCCTTTGACTAAATCGCAATTTTTTAAACAAATTTAAAATGGATCATATTACGGATATGGAACTTAAAAAAAAATTATGCGAATTATTATGGAATTTTAAGGATGTATTTTCTGCATCTGAAGATGATATCGGGCTGATTCCATTTATGAGCATTCAATTTTAACGACTGGTAATCCCGTAGCAAAACAGCCATATCGCGTGCCATATAAGCACAAAGAGTGGTTAAAAAATAAAATCCATGAATTAGAAAGAAACGAAAATATACGCCCAAGTATAAGTCCGTATAGTGCACCAGTAATCCTTAGTACCAAAAAAGAATGGAGATCTTAGACTCGTAGTAGATTATAGGGCTCTCAACCAAACAAGTAGTTAGCGATAAATTTCCTCTACCAAGAATAGACGAAAATTCTTGACTCAATTTCAAGCAAAAACAAAATTTTTTACTTCTTTGGACCTTACCCAAGGCTACCACCAAGTGAAAATAGCCGAAAAGGATGTCCATAAAACTGCATTTTCAGCATCCGAATAGGATCTTATGAATACTTAAGGGTACCATTTGGGCTTAAAACAAGTTTTCAAGCGCGTTATGTAGACCCCTATTGCACCTGTTGAGAGGATTAAGGAATATAAATTCATTTTGTTGATGATATTATATGCGTGGGGAAAACACTGAGCAACACTTGGCAACTTTAGCTAAGGTGTTCGAGAAGTTCAGGCAAGACAATTTAAAATGCCGGCCTGAGAAAGTAAATTTATTTCAATCCAAAATTTAAATTTTTAGAGTAGTAGTAACCCAGGGAGAGATATCCCAGACCCTGATAAAATAAAATGTGTTGAAAAACCTCAAGCCCCCAGAACTATGAAAGAATTAAGGGGAATTTTAGGACTTACTGGCTACTTTAGAAAATTTGTACGCAATTATGCCCAAAATGCGAAACCCCTCACGGAATTAACCAAAGGAAACTCCCATAATGTTACCTGGTCCCAGGAAGCTCAAAACTTCCCTAGACCAACTCAAAAAGGCGCTCACTTCTGAACCAATTTTATCACTCCCTGATTTCGAAAACGGAAAATTCATCGTTACCACTGATGCTAGCTCAAAGGGCATAGGCGCTATCCTTTCGCAAAACAATCCCAGTAGAAAACCCTAACCCTCTACAGGGAACACCTAAACAAATAGAAAAAGTATATGCTATTCAAGTAAAACTTTATCAAAGGGCGAAAGCAGTTATTCCGCCACAAACTTAGAATTGTTATCTATTATCTACCACTTGGACAAATTTAGGCATTATTTTAATTGGTAGAAAATTTATATTACGATCAGACCATAAAAGCTTGCAGTACCTGCGCACATTTAAAAACCCCACGGGCATTCTAGCTAGATGGATTATGAAAATCCAAGACCTAGATTATGAATTTGAACATTTAAAGGGAAAACAAAACGCAGCTTGCGACTTTTGAGTAGATATCCAGAAAATGGTCCGTCGGAAACTGAAGAAAATGAAGTTAATGCTATCAATGCTAAAAGCAAACATGGATGTAAGAAAAACAAAGTCAAAAGACGCAGTAAAAAGAAAATAAGATTAACTATTGTCCCTTGTCTTTGGAAAATATAAAAAGAAAGCAAAAAGGACGAAATGTGTGTAGCACTAATTGATTATTTTGTGAATGATGAGGCGTTACCGGATAAATTCAAAACTCTTAGAAAAAAGAGATAGATAATTTTTACTACGACCTTGATGAAGAAATACTGTGTAGGATTGTGACTGCTGAGATAAATAGAAACCAAACCTCGATAATACCTGTATTACCACAAAACTTGATAGGGCCTGCATTTGAATATTTTCATTCGGACACAGGTGGACATTTAGGAGTTATGAAAACGTTCCATAAGTTAAAACAATACTTTTACGTACAATCGGCACTGACAAAAAACTTAAAGAATTTGTAAGTACATGCGAAGCATGTAATTTTAGAGAAAAATCCCCCCAGCTTATCCAAATCCTCCAATGGGAATGGTCCCCCCCAGTAGCAAAGTACCCCTTCGATATTGTCTCATTTGACCTATACGGGACAAGTGGAGGCTTACCTGTTTCTAGCAGAGGCCATACTTGTATTCTTTCGGTTGTGGATCATTTTTCAGGATTTACTTTGCAAAAGCATTAAAAAATCAAGGTGCTTGTGCCACAAGTAAGGCATTAGCAAAATATTTTTTACAATTTGGCATTCCTAATAAAATTTTTGAGCGACAACGGGAGACAATTTTGTTGCAAAAGTAACAAAAGATTTAATGAGTTTCCTTAATATAGAGAAAATGGTGACAGCGCCGTACCATCCACAAGCTAATGGCAAAATAGAAAACAGACATAAAATATTTTCGAACGTTCTAAGTATTTATACAAAAGACAATAGGAGCGACTGGGATAAATTCCTTACCTTACTTAACTAACGTAATCAACACTGCTTATTCCGAAGCAACCAAAGACAATCCATTTTATTTACTTTTTGGTCGTGATTATAGAGTCCCATATGATGAGATTATTGAGTCTCGGCAGCGTTATAACGACTCGGAGGATTATAAACAAGAATTCATAAATAGAATGAGGAAAACTTATAAAATAGTTAGGCAAGAGCTGGAAAAAATGCAAAAATAAACCAAGAACTAAGAAACCAACCCAAAGTAAAGGGGACTATAGATTTCAAAGTAGGAGACTTCGTTTACCTAAAGAACGAGGCGAAAACGGAAGGAAAAAAAACTTTCAAATAAATATTCTGGGCCGTACAGAATAGTCCAAAAAGTACGATAATGAATAATACCTTTAAAATGGAAAACCCCGATAGTGGAAAAAACTTACAAGGCGCATGTTAGCGAATAAAAACAGCCAAAATTTCCAGAGAGATGGGTATCCCATCCCTCTTCGACTGATTCGTCAGATTCGGAAAATGAGCCCCCTAGGTCAAGATTGGCAGAGCTAAAACCTTTCAATTTTAAACAAGATTATTTTGAAAATGAAAGTGATGAACAAAACTTTGAAGAATTTTTAGCTATGGAAAATCTAGTTGTTCCAGAGAAAAAATCCCTAATACCAGTAAGAATAAGAACGCCAAAAACTCCAAAAAGTTATTCATCGGCGAGCGACCCAGTAAAATTTTTTTCCCGATAGAATCTCGACCCATGTCCCCCCAAAAGATTTCCAGACGATACGGTTTCCCCTGCAACACCAATAGAAAGGCCCCTGTCTTTACAGGAAGAATTAAACAGAGCTGTAGAAACCCCCGGTATTACTGTAAAAGAAAACTCCTCCCAAAGATTTAACTAAAACAAACCTGCGAGAAGCTATGGATTTAATAAATTTTCCCATAAAAACGAGGTCAAAGTACATTGCCGGGAATAAAACTCCGAAGGATGACCAGCAAGGTCAATATCATGATATAACTGTGTCCAAGGTCAAACTAAACACGACTGGACGTGGACTTCACGGAGGGAATCCTATTGCAAAGAATGCCCCATCCCCCTGAAGACATGGCCTTCAAACAATGGAGGAACCCCGCAAAAAACTATTGATTCCTCCCAAGCTCTCAAGAATCTTTCAAATCCCCCGAGTTTGAGAACTCAAGGCGAGGACTTAGAGAATAAACCTTCTACTTCCAGAGGAGTAGAAATTTACGAAGGAATGGCAGGTGATACACAAAAAGTGCCACCTCTAAAAGTTCCAATCCGGATTCGTCAGAAACTAGTTCCGAAGAGTCTGATGGTGAATCAGGCCAAATAGTAGCTAAAGAAATAGGAAATCAAGGCCGACCTCAGCAGCCGCACACGGGAAACAAACGAAATTAAAAGGGCAAGAATTTTTGAAAAAAAAAAACAATACAAAAAGTTTGACCTTATTTCGCTAGACAAACCGAAAAAGAAAAAAACCACAAGAAACAGAGGAGAAATAACGACACAGTCAGGTAGAACGGTTAAAAAACCTGACAGATGGAAATATCCCAATTAATGTAAAGACAAATTTCAAAGATATGAATTTAACACCATAATAAATTCAAAACTGTGCAAGTAAAGTTAACCAAGTCAATATTAATGAAAAAAAAAAATAAAATAAAATAATACGAGTAATGTCAAAAAACGTTGACGATCACAGAAAATAACCAAAGGTAGGAAGCTAGTGGTCGACTGAGAACGACAAGTGGTGTTGGACCACGTCTTGTGTGGAAGCCTGGGAGAGGAACTCAAGGGCCCATGATTGTTTTTTGTAATTTTTTTAAAACGATCGTAGGAAGGGATATTTCTCAGTCCTTCAAGTGTAAGAAATTAGTTTTTTTTATGCCAATCAGGGCCAGTTCAAAACAATACTCTTAAAGGTTGAATAGGAACTTCAGTGAGCTAGAGTTTTCGTTTTTGAGTCAGAATGCTTTGAAAGAGAAACAGAGAGTTTACTTTCTTATAGCTCCGAGGCGAAAAAAAAAGAGAGAAAAGCTTTTTAATTTCATTATATTATTTCGATGACGTATGCTGTCCTACAGCTCTGTGTTAAACATTACTTCCAAAGAGAAACAGAGACATTAATGTCTTTAGCTCCTTGGCGAAAAAAATTTAATTTCATTAGTTTATATCTATGACGTATGACAATAACAGAGAGATCACTGTTCTATAGTTCTGTGACAAAAATGTTCTTTAATTTCATTGGTTTATCTATGACATATCTTGTGCTCTAATTTCTGTGACATATTTTCGCAAGTCAGTCACGTTATATCTTACCTATACTAACTCAGGTCCCCCTCGGATTTTCTATGAAAAAAATCGACCCTTGCCCTAACCAAGATGGATATTATCCAAAACAAGAAATTATCAGTACAGAAGCGTCTAATTATATGAAATATTTTATCTTAGTGCAGATAATAATTATTTTAGGCCTACCAGTGTAATTATGTGCCGCAAGTTTGCTTATTCATGTGTTTCTTACTCGAGAAAATATAATGTTTCTTACTCGAGTAATATATGTACCAATAGCCAACTATTGGTAACTATAACCAAACAACCTATGGTACGTTTTATATGTAGAAATTTCACGGCGGATGTGAAATTATATCTCAATAATAATATGTAAAATTTTAAAACCATTTAATCAGTTAAGATATATGGGATTGAAACCCTGTGTATGTCCAATGGCGACTAAGTAAAACCCACAAGGAATTCCCTATTAATGTGAAGGTTTTTTTCTTCTTTCTCGCCTAAACGGATTCTAATAAGACTTTAATATAATATTTATTTATTTAGGTGCTGAAGGATTTGCTCAAACAATAGCCTTCTAAAAAGAATATTGATGTCAGTTCTTCATTACGCTTATATTCTTTGCCAAGCATCAACTGGAATCTACGCGGGCAAGCTTGGAAATCCTGCATCTAATGACCTTATTCGAAAGGCGAATACGAGGCACCAATGTTGACTTGCAATTACGGAAAAATTCTGAGACTAAGAACCTCGGCATTTCAGCCGTTAAAACCCGGAGCCCCATGAGAACGTCTAACCAAGAAATAAGGGAAGACATCAGAAAACTAGTCAGGGTATAGAGGTCTCCACTAGTCCCTTGTTATGTCTTGTTCCCTCATTGTAGTATCGTTTGCGTAAAACTGTGCGGTTATGACGCTGCACATGCGTTTTCTTAAACAGCACGGACTTGCGTGAACAATGAAGGCATGAAATAAGTCGTAAAATTAGACCTCAAACTTAATAATGTAGGGTAAATAACGTTTATTTAATAAGTATTGAAGAAGTATATAAGCCCTTTATCGATGTCTCCGTTATCAAAACAAATTTGAAAAACATCTGATGCTCTGTTTTAAATTTTTAAATTTTCATTGTGAGTACTAATATTAGTGTATTATTTAATTCTGTCTCATAGCTAAGAAATTATAACCCAATTAATGCGTGAATTATTGTATATGTATTTACTTTAAAGAACGTGTGATTCTGCCTCGCTATTTTTATTACAGGAAAGTAAATGGACACTTTGGTCATTGAGTATTACAATAAGCTGCCCAGTACAGATACGACCCAGTACATCTAGTTTTCATCATATCTCAACCAACGAAGAGTACTCACCATGACTCCAGGCAACTTCATCCCAGCTTCGTCTACGAAACAACAGTTGCCTTCGATCGTCGTTTCTTCGACTATGAACCATATTATGTATCAGGTAACACTATATTTGAACCTCAGTATAAAGTGCTTAACGAACTATATAATCACATAAATGCTGAGAACCCCATCAATCAGAACAAGATAAACGCTATTTAACGATATTTGAAGTTAAGAGATACTTAAAGACATTTGAAGATATTTGAAACTGAAGTTAGAGACAATTTGAAGTTTAATTCTGAGAACCCCATCGATCAGAACAAGATAGACGATATTTAACGATATTTGAAGTTGAAAATACTTAAAGACATTTGAAGATATTTGAAGACGAAATTAAAGACAATTTGAAGTTTAATTCTGAGAACTCTATCGATCAGCACACGATAAACGATATTTGAAGTTTAAATGACACTGAAAGACATTTGAAGAGATATTTGAAACAGAAATTAAAGTCAATTTGAACTTTAACTCTGAGAACACCATCGAGCAGTACAAGATAAAAACGATATTTTAACGATATTTGAAGTTAAATGATAGTTGAAGAGGTTCGAAGTGAATTTAAAGACAATATATTAAGAGAGTCACTATAGTAGGACGACAACCCGTTTCAAAAGACACAAATGAACAATTTTACGCGAGAATACATTCTCTATGTGCCTCTACTCCTAAAATCCTAAAAAATGATATGCTGAGAAGAAAAACACCAACACCTGCAGTGGGAAAGAATCATTTCTCAGTTGACTATTAGAACAATATTTAACGGTCATTTCCCAGTTGACTATTGGGGAAAACTTACCGTGTAAAGACAACTAGACTCGAACTGTTCCATGAAGAAACCATAACGTAAGTGCTTCGAAATTTTCGCCAGGACAAAAAGAGTGAAGGACAGTAATTTACAACAAAAGGGTGTAGTACACTAAGGACACGAAAGGTGATGAATGAAGATGTGAAGCTACATGTTGTACTTCCTAATAACTTTGACAATTCAAAAATCCCAATAAGTGAAAGTGTTTTTTAATGTCATCCAGTGAATATGATGAACCAAATATTGTATGTTATAATCATTCATGTATGTTACCACAAGTAGAATATAGGTGGTTAGTATTTCATGTCATTCATTTAATGTAGCGTAGATAGAATGTAGCATGCCATATAGACAGCAAAATAAAAAAAAAGCCTTGTAAAAATTGAATTAAAAAACAAAAAAAATCTTTAGTATAGTAGCTAGCCTAGAACCATGAATAATCTTAGTCCGGTAGATGAATTTTTAGATAGGGATGTAGAATAAAAATAAGAAAAAGTAAAGAGAAAATTTTTAGCACTCCTGATTAAGCCATAACATATATATAAAATAATTATATATAAAAAAAAAAAAAATAGTTAATAAATGGCGAACATTTAAAAAAGCCCAAAGGCGAGCAGTTACTAATGACGGGACGTCATTAATCGATGGGAAGGGTGATATGTACCGGGAGTAAAACACGATGTATTTGAAATACCAAAATAAAGTTCCTTCTTTCTAAAGATAAGAATTCTGACTCCTATAATTAAGCTAAATCTAGTTTCAAAAATGAAAAAGTCCTTAATCAGCAAAGAAAAGAAACTGCAGTCTTTGGATTTCGCTAAAGACAGTGAGCAATAAGAAAGGTGCTACGCACAATATTTCTAAGGAAGTTTAAACGATAAGAACCGTGTGAACGCCTAAATCATCAAAAATATTTAAGACGTATTATTGGACGAGGGTTCGCATCCTTGACGGCACGTAAGCCAATGGCAGGCAGTCCCTACAGCGCAGGACGAAAGAACTGCGTTTGGGAGTGGGGTAAATGTGTTTTTTTAATTTGAATCTTAAGTCAGACCTGATACGATTAGTACCGCAAATAATCTCGGTCACCATAATTGTCATTGAAGTAAACCCGTTGCTTTACAACTAAGCATGTAAGTTCAATAAATCTATTGTCTTTTTGTATGTATTTGTTTCGTTTATATGTCTGCGTCTAGTCCGATAGTGGGTAATTAGTTCGCAAGTCTCCAAAGTAAATGCTCCCAGAGGAATCTGATCTCCAGATAGCTCAAGAAAGAAGAAGCCACATTTGTATGTCTACATATTCAATTTTCTCTCATTAATTGAGAGCGGCGCTAGCCTAGTTGACACAATCTCCAGCGCTATAAGTGGCTCTATAGGAGAAATTTCTATCACCACAGTAGCGAAATCTTCTATTACCACAATAAAAAATTCTTTTATCGCTACAGATGCATTTGGGAAAAAAGCTGGTGTGGGGGAATAGTTGCCCTCCGATCTATTTTGACTGTCAAAAACTGAACTAAAACTTTTAATTTCCAGTCAAATTAGCCCTCTCTGAATTTTTTCCGAGCATCCCTTCCATAAGAACCATATTTTACCCCTGGGTATAACTTACAATACCTGCCTTCAGGCCCTGGAGGGCTGTGTCGACCCCGGAGTTTTCGTTATATGGTCTTTGAACTATTTTTTACAAAATGGCTATACAAAATTCTTATCAGATGGGTTTGCGAAAAAAGGCGTGGAGGGGGGAGGGCTAAGTGTCCTCCAATCTGTTTTGACTCTTAAAAAGTGAAATAGAACTTTAAAATTTCTAATCAAATGAGCCCTCATTGAAGTTTATAGGATCATTCCTTCCATAAGAGCCATATATGCCCTAAGAGCATAACTTACAGTGCCTACACCCAGGCCCCTTGGGGGTTGTGTCGACACCGGAGTGTGTTTGTTATATGATATTTGGACTATTTTTAACAAAATATCTATCTCAAAATTTTCATCAGATGGGTTTGGAAAAAGAAGGCAAGAGGGGCTAGCTGCCCTCGGATCTCTTTTGACTATTACCTATTAAAAAGTGAACTCGAACTTTCAGTTTCCAATCAATTGAGACCTCTCTGAAGTTTCTACGAGTGTCCCTTTCATAAGAACCATATATGCCCCAGGGCATAACTTAAAAACGCTTGTCTCTGGGTCCTGAGGAGGGGTGGTGTGTCGACACCTGAGTTTTTGTTATCTAACTTTTGAAATTTTTTTTTAACTTAATGGCTATCTCAAAACTTTTATCGGATGCATTTGGGGAAAAAAGTGGTGTGGGGGAATAGTTGCCCTCCGATCTATTTTGACTCTCAAAAACTGAACCTAAAACTTTTAATTTCCAGTCAAATTAGCCCTCTCTGAAGTTTTCCGAGCATCCCTTCCATAAGAACCATATTTTAACCCTGGGTATAACTTACAACGCCTGCCTTCAGGCCCTGGAGGGCTGTGTCGACCCAGGAGTTTTCGTTATATGGTCTTTGAACTATTTTTTACAAAATGGCTATCCAAAATTCTTATTAGATGGTTTTGCGAAAAAAAGGCGTGGAGGGGGGAGGGCTAGGTGCCCTCCAATCTGTTTTGACTCTTAAAAAGTGAAATAGAACTTTAAAATTTCTAATCAAATGAGCCCTCATTGAAGTTTATAGGATCATCCCTTCCATAAGAGCCATATATGCCCCAAGAGCATAACTTACAGTGCCTACCCCCGGGCCCTTGGGGGTTTGTCGACACCGGAGTGTTTGTTATATGATATTTGGACTGTTTTTTTAACAAAATAGCTATCTCGAAATTTTTATCGGATGTATTTGGAAAAAAAAAAGCTTGGGGGGGGGGTGGTTACCCTCCCATTTCTTTTGACGCTTAAAAAGTGAACTAGAACTTTCAATTTCCAATCAAATGAGCCCTCTCTGAAGTTTATACGAGCATTCCTTCCATAAGAACCATATATGCCCCTAGGGCATAACTTATAACCTTTGCCCTGAATACCTTGAGGGGAGGGGGAGTGTCATGCTCAAAGATGTAATTTCCAGAACTTTCAACTACGTTGAACAAAACGGAAATTTTTATTGGATGTGTTTGGGGTAATGGTGGGTGTGGAAGGGGTGTCAATTGCCTTCCAATCACTTTCGACTATTAAAAAGGGCACTAGCCATTTAAATTTCCAATCGAATCAGCCCTTTTTAAGTTTCTACGACAACGCATTCTATAAAAACCTGATATACCCCCAGGGCATAATTTACAACCCTTGCCCTGAGAGCTGTGTGGGGGAGTGTCCTCCTCAAAAACATAATTTCTATCTGGAAATCAGTAACGTAGAACAAATTGGCTATCTCAAAATTTTGATTGGATGTGTTTAGGGAAATGGTGGGCGTGGAAGGGGTGTTGGTTGCCTTCCAATCATTTTCGACTATTAAAAAGGGAACTAGCCATTTCAATTTCCAATCAACTGAGTGCTTTCTGAAGTTTCTACGACAACGATTTCTATAAATACCTTATATGCCCCAGGACATAGCTTACAACCCTGGCCCTGAGGGCTGTGGGGGGGGGGGGGGTGGTATCCTTAAAGCCCTAATTTCCAGAATTTTCAACTACGTTGAACAAAATGGCTATCTCGAAATTTTGATTGGATGTTTGGTGAAAAAGTGATCGTGAGAGGGGGGTTAGTTGCCCTCCAATCACTTTTGACTATTAAAAAGGGTAATAGTCCTTTGAATTTGGAAAAAAAAAGTCCTTTGAATTGGAAAAAAAAAATAATCAGAGGCAACGGTATAGCGTTGCCTATAGTAAAGGCCATACGGCTCTAATGTTTTATTATTATTATTTTTTTCACTTTTTATAAGTCAAAAGTGATCGAAGGGATTCAAGCCTCCTCTCCCACTCCTTTGCGCCCAAATGCATCACATAAAAATTTTGATATAGATATTTTGTTAAATAGTTCTAAGTTCAGATTAAAAAAACACCGGTGTCGACACAGCCCCACAGAACCTGGGGGCAGGCGTTGTAAGTTGTGCCCCTGGGGTATATGGTTGCTATGGAAGGGATGCTCGTATAAACTTCATAGAGCGCTCATTTAATTTGAAAATGAAAGTTGTAGTTCACTTTTCAAGAGTTAAAAGGGATCGGAGGGCAGGTAGTGCCCCCACGTCCTTTTTCCCCCAAATGCATCAAATAAAAATTTCGAGATGGCTGTTTTGTTAACAATAGTTCAAGGGTCAGATAACAAAATTTCCTGTGTCGACACATCCCTCCAGGGCCTGGGGACAGGTGCTGTAAGTTATGCCCTGGGGGTATATATGGTTTCTTATGGAAGTGATGCTCGTATAAACTTCAGAGAGGGCTCATTTGTTTGGAAAATGAAAGTTCTAGTTCACTTTTTAAGAGTCAAAAGAGATCGGAGGGCAACTACCCTTCCCCCCTCCATGCTATTTTCCCCAAATGCATCAAATAAAAATTTTGAGATAGGTATTTTGTTAAAATAGTTAAAAGGTTAGATAACAAAAACTCTGGTGTCGACAAAACCCCCCAGGGCCCGGGGACAGGCGTTGTAAGTTATGCCCTGGGGGCATTTATTTTTTTATGGAAGGGACGGTCGCATAAACTTCAAAGAGGGCTCATTTTTGGAAAGTGTAAGTGTTTAAATGTTTTAAGAGTCAAAGAGATAGGAGGGCAACTAGCCCCCCCCCCCCCTTCACGCCCTTTTTCCCAAAATACATCAAATAAAAAATTTAATGCATAAATAAAATCAAATCAAATAAAAAATAGTTCAAAACATCAGATTTTAAAACTTCTGGATTGACACATCCCCCCGGACCGGGGACAGGCGTTGTAGGTGATACCCTGGGAGGATATATGGTTCTTCTAGAAGGGATGATTTATTGATCTAAAACTGAAAGTTCTAGTTCACTTTTATAGATTCAAAAGATATCGAAGGGCAATTAGCCCCCCTCTATGCCCTTATTTCCCAAAAACCCATCCATAAAAATTTTGAGATAGACATTTTAAAAGAAATATTTCAAACATCAAATAATAAACACTTCGAGGTTGGCACAAACCCCTAGAGCCCGGGAACAAGTGTTTAAAGTTATGGCTCCGGATATATAAGGTTAAAATATTTTGATGTAAGTTGAAGTCATATAAACTGATGGAGTGGCTCATTTGATTGGATATTGAAAGTTCTTGTTTCCTTTTTATGAGCCAAAAGGTATCGGAGGGCATCCCCCCCCACACAAACCCTGTTTTTTTCCAAATGCATCAATCAAAATTTAAGATTGCCAGTTTGTGTGAAGTAGTCCAAAATTTTACGATCAGATTTGGGTAAGTAGTCAAAAGATTTGGGGTCTCCAGAAACAAAGATTTGGGGTCAACACCCCTCAGAGCCCAGGGGAGGGTCTTTAACTTATCCTGCGGGGGCATATAAGGTTTTAATGGAAGAGGTGGTCGTATAAACTTTGGAGGGGAATCAAATGACACACTCCCTAGCATTAAATCCGACCCCCTAATAATATCCTCGCATTTATATAACTGTATATAGAAATTTCGAGGGGACGTTAAAAACATATCAAAATACACTAATTAGAACTGGATAAAGAATTGACTATCCAAGTACTCCCAGAAATTCTCTGAAACTGAAAATGCTAAAATAATTAAAATTACTGCCATACCTAACATAAGGTTAAAATACATACTCTGCGATTGATGCAAAATTGCTTTGGCACACAAAATCCGATTAAGGTCAGTCCAAACAGTCCTGATCTCTCTAAGTCAGCAAATGAAATGGTCTAACCGCCCTTATTGAAGCTATTTTTTCAATCCATTTATTGTTGTGCCAATCGCAGTCCATAAATTATGCAAGCTGTCCATTGTTCATATGTAAGGTTTTTATTAAAGAGGTAATCGATCGTTATAGACTTTGAAAAAGCCTCATTCGATTTAAATCGAAAGTTCTAGCTCCGTTTTTTAAAGTCAAGAATAATCGGACAGTAAGCACCCCCCCCCGTGCCATAAAAACTTGAAACTTTTTGCTATCAAAAAACGAACAAAAATTAATTAAAAAAAAAACTTTCCGAAAATAAGTTGTTCAAATAAAAGTAAAGGCAATTTTAAACTTAAGCTCAGCAGATAAAAATACCTGTTTAAAATTCAAACTCAAAACGACCAGAAATTACTAATAATGAATAAATGAAACCCAAAACGAACAGAAATTAAATAAACAACCATAGCAAAGAACATACAACAAGCAATAGTATAAATGAATAAATAGATCTTAAAGCGAGTAATGCTTCAATTGAATATGAAAATCAAGCTTAAAACAAAAAAGTAATTTTGCTATTGAAGTATAAATGAAACTTAAAACGAACAGAAATTAAAATGAGCAATCAATGCAAACAAACATGCAATAGATATTAATGTAAATGAATAAATAAATCTTAAAACGAATGAAATTTAAATTGAATATAACAAATCAAGCTTTAATAGAATAAAAATATCTACACAAAAGAGTTTGGGTATCGCCTCCTCTCACTGAAGAAGCCTAAAACCTACTGCGTCATTGGCGCTTTACTGAAAAACAAATTATATTACAATTATTTTCTTTTGTACTTAATATTGAAATTAAATATTAAAATTATAGTAAAATTTTGAACTGATGAGCTTTCAGCCATTAATATAATTGTACATCAAATATTCAGTTTAGTTTATTAGTTCTTTCCAAGATTGTTCAAGACAAATATAGTTTCACTTCAAACAAAAAATTTGGATACTGCCCCCTTCTTTAACTGTAAAACCTAAAGCCTGCTGCGTCATTGGCGCTTCACTGAAAACGAATTATATTACAAATTTATTCTTTTGCAGTTCTTACAGCATTGAAAATGAAAATAAAAATTACAGTGAAAACAATATCTTGAACTGATGGATCTTTCAACAATTAATATCATTATATGTCTAATATTGAATTTGATTTTATTTATACTTTCCAAGACTGTTCAAGACTCATATAGTTTTCAGTAAAGCGCCAATGACGCAGTAGGTTTTAGGCTTCTGCAGTGAGAGGAGGCAATACCAAAACTCTTGTTTGTAGTTATTTTTTATTCGATTCAAGCTTGATTTGCATATTCAATTTAAATTTCACCTGTTTTAAGATTTATTTATTCATTTACATTAATATCTATTTTATGTTTGTTCGCATTGATTGTTTATTTAATTTCTGTTCGTTTTAAGTTTCATTTATGCCTCAATAGCAAAATATTTTTTTCTGTTTTAAGCTTGATTTTGATATTCAAATAAGCATTCCTCGCTTTAAGATCTATTTATTCATTTATATTATTACTTGTTGTATGTTTTTTGCTATGATTGTTTATTTAGTTTCTGTTTCGTTTTGGGCTTCATTTATTCTTTAATAGTAATTTCTGGTCGTTTTGAGTTTGAATGTTGAAGTTTAACAGGTTTTGTATCTGCTGAGCTTAAAATTAAAATGGCCTTCACTTTTCTTTGAAAAACTCATTTTTCGGAAAAGTTTTTTTAAATCAATAACAATAAAAACATTGGAGCCGTATAGCGTTGCCTCCGAATAATTATTATTTTATTTTTTCTCAGAGGCACTTCATATGGAAGGGGTCGTCGTAAAAAATTCATAGGGGAATTGTTCGATTGGAAATCAAGATTTCTAGTGCCCTATTTAAGGGTCAAAAGTGATTGGAAGACAATTAACACCCCTTCCACGCCCACCTGTTCCCCAAACACATCCCATCAAAATTTTGAGATAGCCATTTTGTTCAGCATAGCTGATTTCCATGTAGAAACTATGTTTTGACGAGGACACTCCCCAACAGCCTTCAGGGCAAGGGTTGTAAGTTATGCCCTGGGGGCATATAAGATTTTTATAGAAAGCTTTGTCGTGGAAACTTCAAAAAGGACTCATTCGATTGGAAATTTAAAGGGCTAGCTCCCTTTTTAATAGCCGAAAATGATTGGAGGGCAACTATCCCCCCTCTCACGTGCACCTGTTCCTCAAACACATGCAATCAAATCAGCGTTGCTATAGCGTTGCCTATAGTAAGACCCTACGGCTCCAATGTTTTATTCTTCTTATTATTTTTTCCAGAGGCACTTTACATGGAAAGGGTCGTCATAGAAACTTCGAAGGGGGCTCATTCAATTGGAAATCCAGAGTTCTAGCGCCCTTTTTAAGGGTCAAAAGTGATTGGAAGGCAACAAATACCCCTTCCAAGCCCACCTTTTCCCCAAACACATCCAATCAAAATTTTGATATAGCCATTTTATTCAGCGTAGTTTTAAGTTCTGGAAATTAGGTCTTTGAGAATAACTCCCCCCCCCCCACAGCCGTCAGGGCAAGGGTTGTAAGTTATTCCCTGGGGGCATATAAGGTTTTTATAGAAAGTGTTTTTTCGCAGAAAATTCAGAAAGGGCTCATTCAATTGGAAATTTAAATGGCTAGTTCCCTTTTTAATAGTCGAAAATAATTGGAAGGCAACTAACACTCCTTCCACGCCCATCATTTTCCCAAAGACATCCAATTAAAATTTTGATATAGCCATTTTGTTCAACGTAGTTGAAAGTTCTGGAAATTATATGTTCGAGCAGGACACTCCCCCAACAGTTTTCAGGGCAAGGGTTATATGTTATGCCCCTGGGGGCATATATGGATCTTATGAAAGGAATGCTCGTATAAACATCAGAGAGGGCTCATTTGATTGGAAATTGAAAGTTCTAGGTAACTATTTGAGCGTCAAAAGATATCGAAGGGTAACCAGCTCCCCCCGAACCCTTTTTTTCCCAAATGCATTTGATAAAAATTTTGAGATAGCTATTTTGTTAAAAATACTTCAAAGATCTTATAACAAAAATTTCGATGTTGACACAGCCCCCCAAGGGGGCAGGCGTTGTAAGTTATGTCCGGGGCATATATGGGTCTTATGAAAGGGATGCTTGCATTAACTTCAAAGAGGGCTCATTTGATTCCAAATTGAAAGCTGTAGTTCACTTTTTAAGAGTCAAAAGAAATTGGAGGGCACCTAGCTCCCCCCCCCACGCCCTTTTTTTCCTCAAACCCATCCGATAAAAACTTTTAGATAGCCTTTTT
Source organism: Artemia sinica (assembly GCA_027921565.1). Taxonomy (NCBI): domain Eukaryota; kingdom Metazoa; phylum Arthropoda; class Branchiopoda; order Anostraca; family Artemiidae; genus Artemia; species Artemia sinica. The sequence goes on along the minus strand of CM051260.1, from coordinate 5,623,074 downwards.
TTAAAAAATAGTTCAAAGACCATAAAACAAAAACTCATCCGATAAAAACTTTTAGATAGCCTTTTTTTAAAAAAATAGTTCAAAGACCATAAAACAAAAATTTTGAGATAAAAATTTTGTTAAAAATAGTTCAAAGGTCAGATAAGGAAAAATACGGTGTCAATACAACCCCCAGGGCCCAGGGAAAGGCGTTTTAAGTTATGCCCTAAGGGCAAATATGGTTCTGTGAAATATGGTTCTACGGGATGCTCGTAGAAACTTCATAGAGGACTCATTTGATTGCAAATTGAAAGTTCTAGTTCACTTTTTATGAGTCAAGAGAGTTAAGGGCAACTAGCCCCCTCCCCCCTCACGCTTTTTCCCACAAAATCATTCGTTAAAAATTTTGAGATAGCCAGTTTTTCTGGAAATTGTTCGAAAATTAGATAGCAACAACTCGCCCCAGGGCCCGGGGCATAGGCGTTGTAAGGGTTGTCCTGGGAGCGTATATGGTTCTTATGAAAGGGATGCTCGTAAATAAAGTACAGAGAGGGCTGATTTGATTGGAAATTGAAAGTTTTAGTTCAATTTTTTAAGAGTCAAAAGATTCCGAGAGCAAATAGCCCCCCCATACATCCTTTTTTCCCCAAGTCCATCCGACAAAATTTTTATTATAGCCATTTCATTAAAAATAGTGCAAAGGTCAGATGAGAATTATTCTTGTGTCGACGCAACCCCCCCCCAGGGCCCGGAGGCAGGCGTTATGAGTCATGCTCTAGGGGCGTATATAGTTCAAATGGAAGGGATGCTCGTATAATCTTTGGAGAGGGCTCATTTGATTAGAAATTGAAAATTCTTGTTCACTTTTGAAGAGTCAAAAGAGATTAGAGGGCAACTAGCCCCCCCCCCTCCACGTCCTAAATGCTTCAGATAAAAAATTTGAGAGAGACATTTTGTTAAAAATAGTTTTAAGTTCAGATAACAAAAACTTCGTTGTCGACAGAACCCCCCAGGCCCGGGGGTAGGCGTTGTTAGTTTTGCCCTGGGGGCATATATGGTTGCTATGGAAGGGATGATCGTATAAACTTAATAGAGGGCTCATTTGATTGGAAATTGAAAGTTGTAATTCACTTTTTAAGAGTCAAAAGTGATTGGAGGGCAGCTAGCCTCCCCCACCCTCCATTTATTTTTTTTCTCAGAGGCACTTCATATAGAAGGGGTCGTCGTATAAACTTCAAAGGGGGCTCATTCAATTGGAAATCGAGAGTTTTGGTGCCCTTTTCAAGAGTCAAAAGTCATCGGAGGGCAACTATTCCCCCAAGCCCTTTTTCCCCAAATACATCTGATAAAAATTTGAGGTAGCTATTTCGTTAAAAATAGTTCAAAGATCAGATAACAAAAACTCCTTTATCTATGGCCATTTCGTTAAAAATAGTTCAACCATCAGATATTAGAACTCCGGGGTCGACGCAACCCCCCGGGCCCAGGGACAGACGTTGTAAGTTATACTCTAGGAATATATTTGCTCTTATAGAAGGGATACTCGTATAAACTTCAGAGAGGGCTATTTGGTTGAAAATAGTAAGTTCTAGTTCACTTTTAAAGAGTCAAAGAGAGACGAAATTTAATTAGCCTCCCCCCACACCTGTTTTCCCCAAATCCATCTGATATAAATTTTGAGATAGCCGTTTTGTTAAAAAATTGTTCAAACATCAGATAATAAAAACTCCGAGGTTGACACGAACCCATTTTTTCACTTTGTTATTGTTGCTTTGATATCGAATTTGATACTTTGATGAACGCTTGATTTTATGTTAAAAAGTTTGATTTTTTTGAAATAAGGAATTTTTAAAAACTTGAAACATTTTGCAATCAATAACAAACAAAGATGAATTAAAAAAAAAAATTCCGAAAAATAAGTTTTTTCCAAAGAAAAGTAAAGGCCATTTTAAACTAAGCACAGCAGATACAAATACTTGTTAATATTCAAAGTCAAAACGACCAGAAATCATAGGCAGCGCAATCGCACTGCCTAAGTAAAGAACGTTGTGGCACAATGTATTATTTTTTTTTTTTTTTCATATCAGGGCACTTCGTATCGAAGGAGTTGTCGTAGAAACTTTTTCAAATTGGCTCATTTGATTGGAAATTGGAGTCGCTTGTGCCCTTTTTAATAGTTGAAAGTGATTGGAAGGCAACTAAGACCCCTTCCACGCCCACCAGTTCCCGAAACACATCCAATCAAAATTTTGAGATAGCCATCTTGTTCAGCGTAGTTGATTTCCAGATAGAAATCAGGTTTTTGAGGAGGACAGTCCCCCACATCCCTCAGGGCAAGGGTTGTAAGTTATGCCCTGGGCGCATACAAGGTTTTTATGGAAAGCGTTGTCGTAGAAAGTTCAAAGAAGGGTCATTCGATTGGAAATTCAGAGGGCTCTAGTGCCCTTTTTAATAGTCGAAAGTGATTGGAGGGCAATTAACCCCCTCTCACGTCCACATCTTCCCCAAACACGTCTAACCAAATTTTATTATAGCCATTTTGTTCAACGTAGTTGAAAGTTCTGGAAATTTGAACTTTGAGGATGACAACCCGCTCCCCCCCCCCCCACAGCCCTCAGGGGAAGGGTTGTAAGTTTTGCCCTGGGGGCTTATAAGGTTTTTATAGAACACGTTGTCATAGAAACTTCAAAAAGGGCTCATTCGATTGGAAATTGAAATGGCTAGTGCCCTTTTTAATAGTAAAAGTGATTGGAAGGCAGCTAACAACCCTTCCATGCCCACCGTTTCTCCAAACACATCCAATCAAAATTTTGAGATAGCCAAGTTCAGGAAATTATACCTTTGATCATTAAACTCCCCCTACAGTCGTCAGGGCAAGGGTTATAAGTTATGCCCTGGGGGCATATATTGAAACCCCTGTTTTTTTTATTGAAATCTTTGTCGTAGAAACTTGAAAAAAGGTCTCATTTCGATTGGAGGGGGGTGGGGGGGGGGGGGGGAAAGTCAAAGGTCTAGGGCCCTTTTTAATATTCGAAATTGATTTGAGGGCAACTAACCCCCCTCTCACACCTAACTTTTCCACAAACACATATAAACAAAATTTTTAGATAGTCATTTTATTCAACGTAGTTGAACGTTTTGGAAATTAGGTCTTTAAGGATGACAATCCCCCCGCCCCCACAGCCTTCAGGGCAAGGGTTGTACGTTATGCCTGGGGCAATATAAGGTTTTTTATAGAAAGCAATGTTGTAGAAACTTCAAAAAGGGCTCATTCAATTGGAAATTGAAAGGGCTAATGCCCTTTCGGCTGACAAAAAAAATACAAATGAATGTGCATTGTCAGTTTAATATCCATATACTTATGTTTAGTTTTCAAAATGTTAGTATTATTTGATTTATTCAAGTTATAAATGTAAAGCATTTATATTTTTTTTCAGTAAAGTGCAAATTATTTTCTGGCCTTGGGAAGGCATAGGGGTTTTGAGCCCAACTTATGTTAATTTCTGCTCGTTTTGAGTTTGGCTGGGTTATCTATTGTAATTTCTGTTCGTTTTGGGTTTCATTTATTTATCGTTGCTGATTTTTGATAGCTCCACGCTTGGTAGATTATTTGTTTGTATTTTAATAATTTTTTGTTTAATGGAGTTATTTACTTTTCTTGAAAAACATATTTTGTTGAAAAAGTTTTATTCATTAATTACTATTAAAGAAAAAATGCAACCCAAAACGAACAGAAATTAAATAAACAATCATAGCAAAAAAACATACGACAAGTAATAATATAAATGAATAAATGGATCTTAAAGCGAGTAATGCTTAGATTGAATATGAAAATCAAGCTTAAATCGAAAAATATGTTCCTATTGAAGTATAAATGAGACTTTAAACGAAGAGAAATTAAATAAACAATCAATGCAAACAAGAGTTTGGGTATCACCTCCTTCTCTCACTGTAAAAACGTAAAACCTACTGTATCATTGGCGCTTTACTTAAAACTGTACGCGTCTTGAACAGTCTTGGAAAGTTTAAACAACATCAAATTAAATATTTGATGTATAATGATATTAATTGTTGAAATATCCACCAGTTCAAGAATTTTTTCACTGTAATTTTATATTTATTTTAAATGCTGTAAGAACTGGAAAACAAAATATTTGTAATATAATTTGTTTTCAGTTAAGCGCCAATGATGCAGTAGGCTTTTGGTTTTTATTTACAGTTAAGGAATGAGGCAGTATCCAAACACTTGTTTGTAGTGAAACTAAATTCGTCTTGAACAACTTTAAAAAGAGCTAATAAATTAAACTGAATATTTGATGTATGATGATATTAATTGCTGAAAGCTCATCAGTTCAAAATGTTACTATAATTTTAATGTTTATTTTCAATATTAAGTACAAAAGAAAATATTTGTTATAAAATTGGTTTTCAGTAAAGCGCCAATGAAGCAGTAGGTTTTAGACTTTAACAATGAGAGAAGGAGGTAATACCCAAACTCTTGTTTGTAGTGATTTTTGTTCGTTTCAAACTTGATTTGCATGTTCAATTTCAGTTTCACTCGTTTTAAGATGTATTTATTAATTTACATTAATATCTATTGTATGTTTGTTTGCATTGATTGTTTATTTAATTTCTGTTCGTTTTAAGTTTCATTTATACTTCAATAGGAAAATATTTTTTTTCGTTTTAAGCTTGATTTTCATATTCAATCTAAGCATTACTCGTTTTAAGATCTATTTATTCATTTATATTATTACTTGTTGTATATTTTTTGCTATGATTGTTTATTTAATTTCTTTTCGTTTTGGGTTTCATTTATTCTTTAATTGTAATTTGTGGATATTTTGATTTTGAATTTTGACAGGTATTTGTATCTGCTGAGCTGAAGCTTAAAATGGCCTTTACTTCTCTTTGAAAAACTTATTTTTCGGAAAGTTTTTTTTTAATTACTTAGTGATAACAGTAATAGTAATTGTAGTAAGCAGTAATGGTATTGACATTATGCCTTTTAGGTCTAGTACAACATCCCCTCCTCTTGTCCTGATAGTTTTTAACTGAAAGTAAGGAGCGACATTAAAACTGAAGACGAATAGAAATTATTCCGTATAAGAAAGGGGCTGCCCCTCCTCAGCGCCCCACTCTTTACGCTAAAAATGTTTATTGTTTTAGAAAATAAAGTTGTGAGACAGAGTCGAACTTTAACGTAAAGACTGAGGCGTTGAGGAGGGGACAGTCCCTTTCATATGCGGAATAATTTCTGTTCGTTTTAAGTTTTAATGCCGCTCCTTACTTTCAGTTAAAAATACTTGTTTTTTTTATTTCTAAACGTTTTTGAATTGATGCAGCTTTGATTTTGGTTCACCGTACATGAATAATTAAAACAAAATTTACATATTAATTTTACTTTTTTTTTTGGCTAAATGGCTTTCTCGAAATTTTGATCTGACGTAACTTACGAATTAACTTACATATGGAACTTCTATATTCGTAATTTTTTTTTCGTATATTTGGGGATTCGCCCTCTAGTCAATACCTCGCACTTTACGCTAAAGTTCAGATCTTGTTCCAATTATTGAAGAATGAGCCCTTAATCACAAAGGCCGTTAATCATAGGCAACGCGCTAGCGCTGCCTAAGTAAAGAACGATATGGGCACAATGTGTTGTTTTTTTTTTTTTTTTTTTTTTCTCCATACCCGGGCACCTCATATCGAAGGAGTCGTCGCAGAAACTTCGAAAAGGGCTCATTCGATTGGAAATTGGAGTGGCTAGTGCCCTTTTCAATAGTCAAAAGTGATTGGAGGGCAACTACCCCCCCCCCGCCATGCCCATTGTTCCCCCAAATATGTCCAGATCAAAATTTTGAGATAGCCATTTTGTTCAGCGTAGTTGATTTCAAGATAGAAAATATCTTTTTGAGGAGGACACTCCCCCACAACCCAAAGGGAAAGGGTTTTAAGTTATGCCCTGAGGGCATATAAGGTTTTTATAGAAGGCGTTGTCGCAGAAACTTCAAAAAAGGTTCATCCGATTGGAACTTCTAAGGGCTAGTGCCCTTTTTAATAGTCGAAAGTGATTGGAGGGCAACTAGCCCCCCCCTCCACGCCCATCACTCCCCCAAATACATCCAATCAAAATTTTGAGACAGCCATTTTGTTCAGTGTAGTTGATTTCCACATAGAAAATTTGTTTTTGAAGAGGACACTTCCCCACAACCCTTAGGGCAAGGGTTTTAAGTTATGCCCTGGGGGCATATAAGGTTTTTATAGAAGGCGTTGTCATAGAAACTTCAAAACAGGCTCATTCAATTGGAAATTCAGAGGGCTAGTACCCTTTTTAATAGTCGAAAGTGATTGGAGGGCAACTAGCCCCCTCTCTCACGCCCATCATTCCCCCAAACACATCCAATCAAAATTTTGAGATAGCCATTTTGTTCAGTGTAGTTGATTTCCAGATAGAAAATATATTTTTGAGGAGGACACTCCCCCACATCCCTCAGGGTAAGGGTTTTAAGTTATGCCCTGGGATATATAAGGTTTTTAAAGAAGGCGTTGTCGTAGAAACTTCTATAAAAGCTCATTCGATTGGAAATTCAAAGGGCTAGTGCCCTTTTTAATAGCTGAAAGTGATTGGAGGGCAACTACTCAAAAGAAGCCTCATTTCACCCGCACAGTTTGGATTTCTCAAGAAAAGATCAACAGAAAGCCAGCTACTTGTCGCTACAAACGCCTGGAGAAAATATATGGATAGTGGGATGCAGGTAGATATTTTATACTTAGACTGGTTTCTTTCAGATTAAGCGTGATTTAACACTAATGGAATATTTAAATGAAGTTTTAATTTTACGTTCAAATAAAGTCATTTTCATAATTACCGTGATCTAGTACCTTATTCTAGACATCAATTTTGTGGCTGTACGCCTTTATATGTAAAAACGAATTCACCTCCTCAAAATCAACCCCAACCTTCAAAAAACCTAATTTTTGTTTTACGTTCATATCAAGGTGATTTCCATAATCGCCATGATCTAATACCCTATTCTAGACGTAAATTTTGTTGTTGTACGTCTTTACGTGGAAGCACGAATTTCACCTTCTTAAAATCAACCTCAACCTAAGAAAAACTTAAGTTTTAACTTTACGTTCAAATAAAAGTGATTTTCACAATCACCGTGACCTATTACACTATTCTAGACATCAATTTTGTGGTTGTACGCCTATATAGGAAACACAAAATTCACCCCCTCAAAATAAACCTCAACCTAAACAAAAACATATTTATGAAACAGATAGATGAGCCAACTTTGCATATTTGGAATCATCAAATTCTTTTTAGTTGGGTAGTCAAAGAATCTTTTCTCTTGCAATTTGTTCCCGGTCAAACCGTTCCCTTCCTGGACTAATAATACTTTACTTTACTTTCTTGACTATTGTACTGTACTTATTGCATGCTACTTTACTCCACTGTACTTTCTTCACTCTAGTACACTACTTGCATAAGTACGCTTACTATTATACTCAAGATATTCTACCTATTCATGAGGTAGAAACTTTGCGAGTCGCTGGCTGGACGCTGGTCTTCTTCATTATTCATCAAGAGAAGTAGAAATCTGGTCAAAACGAAATGGCTGTGGCATTTCAGAATCCTTGCAGAATAGTTGAAATATCAAAGAGCTATGTTTTTCTAACAGAATTAATAATCAAAATTAGTATTATTTTTATTCGTCGAAAATTACTGTATACAAAACTTCGAATACCGTATCAAAATTCATCATTTATCTTTGAATATTAGTGCGTCGAAAAAAAAACTCCTTCAGGCAAACTTCAGAAGTATATTAGAACTAAGGGATGTGGCTATAGTTATCGTGAATGAAAATCAACTTATCCACTCTGTGTGGACTGAGGCCATTTCTTTTCTAAGTCACTATCATAGTCACTATCAGGCCTACCACCAAAAATAGTCTTTCTGCGGTCACACTAGTCGCAGGAATAGACAATGACTTGCTGACAAGTGCGGCGACGTAGGAAATTTCATCACGATTGTGTCTTTGGAACAGAAGAATGTTGCCGTTACCGTCGTCTTCGGTTTCTTCCTATGTCTTTAAAAGGATGAAGTAAAGTGCAACTTGATTCCTTATTGGTTCCAGCTCTTCCTGATTAACTACTCTTTTTTAGACAACCTCCTTGTTCTCTTTTTCAGCCTTCTTTTTTTTGGCAATGTTTCTTCAAACTAAAAAAAAATTCAAAGAAAATCATTTTTTCACACGACCTCTTTTCCACACAACCCAGGAGGTAGAGGTCAAGGCACGTTTTTTTTATAGAGGTATCGCCATTAGCCACTAATCCTCTGATTAATTTTCATTAAAAACAATTATTGAAAATGTCAAAAATTGTTTTTAATGAAAATTAAATAAAATAAGTTCTTACTAAGCCTAATTTAATGAATTTATATTAAAAAAAAATATATTTAGTATGGTCCACTAAGCCTCCTTTAGAGCCCGTGGTTTACATTTATAAAATTCACATATTTTGTGTATTATATTTAAAAAAAAACCTCTTTTCCATACCATCCAAATGGTAGAGATCTAGGCACGTTTATTTTTTTTTTAGAGGTTTCGGCAGCTTCTTTTATTCGTTAAGATTAGTCAAACATTACTTGTAAATAGCGCAAGCAAGTGAGAAACTAGTAGCCAACTTACTAGTTGTCTACTATAGCCACTAATCCTCTCTTTGATTTTTATTAATTATATTTACTCAAATTTAATATATATATATATATATTTTGAAAAAGTATTGAGTATCTTCCGCTAAGTTTCCCAGAGTCCAAGTTTTCCCATATGAAGTAACTTTAAGGGGCAAGTTTATTTCTAAAATTCAAGTTTGTGTTGTGTATAAGCCCCCGTCGGCCCCAATACCGCTTTTTTTTGCAATCTCTGGAGTCTTTACTAGCATCTTTGGATGATAAGGATGTTGTGGTTTATGGGGGATTTTAATATAAATCTACTAGAATTTAATGAAAATACCCATACAACAGAATTTATTACATTAATGTCATCGAATTCCCTAATTCCTTCGTGTACAATTCCAACGCGTGTTGCATCGACTAGTGCAACTCTCATTGACAACATATTTTTAACAACACCAGCCACGTCTTCACAGGTTGTTCTGACGGATTTTTCTGATCATTTTTTTTTAATTTCTGATGTGAGATACCAGATTCATAAAATAAAATCACCAGAAACAGCAACCCGGATTATTAATAAAAAAAATCTAGTATGTTTAAAGGATAAACTGAATTTAACTGATTGGTCTCCTGTATTTAATGCTGAGGAAATAAACTCTGCGACGGATTATTTTTTAGAGGGATTTCATGCTGCACTTGATGAGTCGTGCCCAAGAGTAAAAAAAAAGAAAACAGAAATATAATCAACCCATCCAACCATGGATATCGCCAGCCCTTTTGACATCAATAAAACATAAAAACAATCTCTATAAAAACTTTAATATCTTTCGAAAGTGAAGAAAATAGAAAGAACCTTCAAAACTTATAAAAACCTACTTTCAAAAATAATACGCAATGCTAAAATGAAATTTTATTTCGATTCTTTTAATGAAGTAAGTAAGTCCCCAAAGAAAACTTGGGAAATAATCAACTCATGTTTAAATCGATCGCGGACGTCTTCTTCACCATCAAAATACGGGATGCCCATGGTAATACAATGAAAGGGAACTAGGAAATGGCAAATTATATAAATTTCCTTTCGTGTCAATCGGGCAGTTCAATAGCTAATACGCTCCAACATAATATGTCCCATGGGCAATGTAATTATCCTAAGTACCTAGGAAGTCCTTCTGAGAATTCTATGTTTTTAACATCCGGTAACACAAGAAGAGCTTGCTAAGGTTGTTAAGCTTTTAAATAATGGAAAATTCCCCGGGGATTGATGAGTCGTCGACCAATAATTGTTAAAGCCATTTTTCTAGTATTAATAAAGTTATGTGTCATTTAATAATCTGTCATTTAGATCTGGAACTTTTCCGGATTCTTTTAAAAAAGCGAAAGTGGTTACCACTATATAAAAGTGGTGACCGGACTAATTGCTCAAATTATAGACCCATTTCTATTCTTTCGGGTTTTTTCTAAAGTAATGGAGCGTTGTTTTATAATCGAATGTATAATTTTCTCTGTCAAAAAGATTATTTTTCAAAACTCAATATGGATTTAGAAAAGAGCATAGTACGACAGGATGCTATATTAACTATGGTACAATTTATTCACGAGTGTCTGGACAAAAAAATGGAATCCGCGCGCGAGTATATTTTTGGACCTTGAGAAGGCCTTTGATTCGTTAAGCCATGAAATATTGTTGTATAAATTAAAACCCACGGTGGAATACGAGGACCAGGCGCACGATTTTATCGCATCTTACCTAAGTCGTTCGCTCCCAAGTGACTATGATCAACGGCACAGTTTCGGATCCATGTCTGTTGTCAAATATTGGTGTCCCGCAAGGCTCAATCCTGGACCACTGCTTTTTTTTAATATATATAAATGACCTTCCATCAGCGACAGAAAACCTTGGTCTGAATTTCCTTTTCGCTGATGATACCGGATCATCACTTACTGGATATTCGGAAGAGGATCTCAATGAGAAGCTGCAAATCGTATTTTCTCAATTTCTTGTATGGCTAAAAGCTAATCTGTTTTGTCACTTAATGCATCAAAAAACCAAATTTATCATTTATAGTAGGAATTGGGCAGGAATGCTCAAGGAATTTCAACTATATTTGATCATGCTACAAATATTCAAATTCAAAGGGTTACTTCGTTCCGGTATCTGGGTATTATTATTGATGAAAATCTGTCATATTAAAGAACATTGTAATAGATTACGGGTTAAAGTTGCTCAGGGGGTTGGTATAATGCGAAGGTTTCAGCATTTATTTCCATATGAAATCCTACGTCTAAATTTATTTTGCGTTGGTTTCATTCCCATCTTACGTTATTGTCCTCTGATATATTTGGCAACATTCAGATGTCATGTGAAACCGATACAAATTCTTCAAAACCGGGCTCTTCTAATTTTAAAGAAATATTTACCATCACCGTCTTCTGTATCCTAATACAGAGTAAAACTGAAAACTCTATATCTTCTAACTAATATTTTGCCTGTTTCACAGATATTCACCCTCAATTCTTTTTATTTAAGGTAAAATATGACCGGTCGGAACTACCTACGTACTTTCTGTTCGAATAATTTTTTTCCCTGTGCAACATGCCCATTCTTATGAAACCCGACATAAAATGGAACATTCAGCACCTAAAATTAAGCACAGAGAGATCACGGTTCTCGCCCTTATTTTCAATCACGGGTTCATGGTGTCTTCATCTACCATTTATTGATTGCAGCAAATCTCTTCCAAATATAAAAAAGCAACTTCATTCTATCCTATAAATAATTTTAAGAATTAATAATATATTGAAAAATCTGGGTACATTTGATATTATGTGTTTTGTTGGTTGTTTGCCCTGTGAGATGCCGGTTTATCGTGTTACCCTTATTCGCCCGTTGGTTTTTTTTTTTTTTTTTTTTTATTGGTATTTTCGGTTGATCTTTGCCCGGTTGTCGGTGGGTTTGTGGGGTGGGTGTCCGTCTATTGGTGAGTCATGGAATAACTCTTATTATTATTTTGTTGTTTAAACAGGTTTTATTCCGTTTAATGTACGGGGTTTTTGTCATTCGACCTTGTGTCTCCGGCGTGTTACCCTGTATTTATGTCCTAATTTTGTACAGATATTTTAAAATTAAACCTTGAACCTTGAACCTTGAGCCTAAAAAATAATCATAGGCAGGCCGCTAGCGCTGCCTAAGTAAAGACGATGTGGGTACAATGTGTTGTTTTTTTTTTGGTTTTTTTTTTCTCCACACCCGGGCACTTGGTATCAAAGGAGTTGTCGTAGAAAGTTCCAAAAGGGCTCATTCGATTGCAAATTGGAGTGGCTAGTGCCCTTTTTAATAGTCGAAAGTGATTGGAGGGAACACACATCCAATCAAAATTTTAAGATAGCAATTTTGTTCAGCGTAGTTGATTTCCAGATAGAAAATATCTTTTGAGGAGGACACTTCCCCACAACCCTCGGGGAAAGGGTTTGAAGTTATACCCTGGGGGTATATAAGGTTTTTATAGAAGGCGTTTTCGTAAAAACTTCAAAAAAGGCTCATTCGATTGGAAACTCCAAGGGCTAGTGCCATTTCTAATAGTCAAAAGTGATTCGAGGGCAACTAGCCCCCCCCACGCCCATCATTCCCCCAAACACATCCAATCAAAATTTTGAGATAGCCATTTTGTTCAGCGTAGTTGATTTCCAGATAGAAAATACTTTTTGAGGAGGACACTCCCCCACAACCCTCAGGGCAAGGGTTTTCAAGTTATATCCTGGGGTCATATAAGGTTTTTATAGAATGCTGTTGTCATAGAAACTTCAAAAAGGGCTCATTCGATTGGAAATTTAAAGGGCTAGTGCCCTTTTTAATATGTCGAAAGTGTATTGGAGGGCAGCAAGCCCCCCCCCCCACGCCCATCATTCCCCCAAACACATCCAATCAAAATTTTGAGATAGCCATTTTGTTCAGCGTGGTTGATTTCCACTACGAAATCAAAGATATAGAAAATCTTTTTGAGGAGGACACTCCCCCAAAACCCTCAGGGCAAGGGTTTTAAGGTATGCCCTGGGGGCATATAAGGTTTTTATAGAAGGCGTTGTCGTAGAAACTTCAAAAAAAGCTCATTTCGATTGGAAATTCAATGGGCTAGTGCCCTTTTTAATAGTCGAAAGTGATTGGAGGGCAACTAGCCCCCCCACGCCCATCATTCCCCCAAACAAATCCAATAGAAATTTTGAAATAGCCATTTTGTTCAGCGTAGTTGATTACAATTTGCACTTTACTTAAAAAAATAAATATGTTTTTACTTTTATAACTTTAATAAATCAAATAATTTTAACATTTGATTACTAAATATCAGTATATGTATATCAAACTGACAATGCACATTCATTTGTATTTTTCAGCAAAGTGCAAATTTTGTTCTGACCTTGGGAAGGCATAGGGGTTTTGCACCCAACTTGTGTTAATTTCTGCTCGTTTTGAGTTTGATTCGGTTATTTATTTTAATTTCTTTTCGTTTTGGGTTTCATTTATTTATCGATGCTGATTTGTGGTAGTTTTGAGCTTGGTAGATTATTTGATTTTATTTTTGCTCATTTTTTTGTTTAATGGAGTTCTTTACTTTTCTTTGAGTTTTAATGTTGCTCCTTACTTTCAGTTGAAAATTTTTTCCTCTATTTAGTTTCTGATCGTCTTTTTTTAATAATGCTGGGAAATCCGGTGCCCACTTCATAGCAATGTCCCTTCCCCCATGAAAATTTCATCCATGGATGAATCCTCTCA
>CM051260.1:5349647-5604647 GCA_027921565.1 Artemia sinica | reverse complement strand
TTTAGAGTTTCGGTTACCATTGAGCCGGGTTACTCCTTACTTACAGTTCGTTACCACGAACTGTTTGAAAAAAATCAAATGAATTTACTGAAAAAAAATCTGCATTGTCAGTTTAATGTACATATGCTGATATTTATTCCATAAAATCTTAATTAATTTTTGATTTCTTAAGGTTATAAAAGTGAAAATATTAAAAAGAATTTTTTTAAAGAATTGCTATATAAGAATTAAAAAGAAAAAGAATACATTTTTTTGGCCATAGAATGAGATTTTGAGCTCTTAGTGTCAAACTTTTTCAGTAAAGAACTGAAAAAAATTCAAATGAATTTACTGGAAAAACTCTGCATTGTCAGTTTAATGTACATATGCTGATATTTATTCCATAAAATCTTAATTAATTTTTGATTTCTTAAGGTTATAAAAGTGAAAATATTAAAAAAAGATTTTGAATAAAGTAAAAATTATATTCTGGCTTTTAGAAAGCATAGGGTGTAGAACCCTACTCAGATTAAATTCTTCCTGAAAATGTCTATATGCTTCCCAATAACCAATACAATATGTATGCAATGGGCAAAGTTCATAACTTGCAGCCCTTCCCCTTGGAACTGTGGGGGATTAATTCATCGTAAAAGACATATTTATTAGATTTTCGACTATGCTGAACAAAATGGCTATCTCAAAATTTTAATTGGGTGACTTTGAGAAAAATGAGCGTGGGAGGGGGCCTAGTTGCCCTCCATTTTTTTGGTCACTTAAAAAGGGCACTAGAACTTTTAATTTCCGTTCCAATGAGCCCTCTTACGATATTCTAGGACCACTGGGTCAATACGATTACCCCTGGGGAAAAAAAAAACAAAAAAAACAAACAAATAAACACGCACCCGTGATCTTTCTTCTGGCAAAAAATGCAAAATTACACATTTTTGTAGATAGGAGCTTGAAACCTCTACAGTAGGGTTCTCTGATACGCTGAATATAATGGTGTGAATTTCATTAAGGTTTAATAACTTTTAGGGGGTCTTTCCCCCTTTTTTCGAAAATCAGCCAAAGTTTCTCAGGCGCGTAACTTTTTATGGGTAACATTAAACTTGATAAACTTATATATTTGAAATCAACTTAAAATCTGATTCTTTTGATGTATCTATTGGTATCAAAATTCCGTTTTTTAGAGTTTCGGTTACCATTGAGCCGGGTCGCTCCTTACTTACAGTTCGTTACCACGAACTGTTTGATAGTTGAAAGTGATTGGATAGCGACTAACGCCCCTCTCACGCCCACCATTTTCCAACCACGTCGAATTAAAATTTTGAGATATCCATTTTGCCAAACGTAGTTGAAAGTTCTGGAAATTAGGTCTTTTAGGAAACTAGGCCCCCTCCCACGCTCATTTTTTTCCCAAAGTCACCCGAACAAAATTTTGAGATAACCATTTTGTTCATCACGGTCGAAAAATACAATAACTATGTTTTGGATGATGACTCAATCCTCCACAGTCCCCGGGGGAAGGTCTGTAAGTTATGAACTTTGCCCAATGTTTACATATAGTATTGGTTATTGGGTTGTATACAGAAGTTTTCAGGGAGGATTTTTTTCTGGTAGTTGGGGGGATGGGTCGGGGGTTACCTGAGAGGATCTTTCCATGGAGGAAGTTTTCATGGGGGAAGGGACATTGCTATGAAGTGGGCACCGGATTTCCCAGCATTATTAAAAAAAACGATCAGAAATTAAATAGAAAAAAAAATTCAACTGAAAGTAAGGAGCAACATTAAAAGTTAAACTAACAGAAATTATTAAGTATATGATTGGGTTCGCGCCCTTGTCATTACCCCGCTCTTTACGCTAAAGGGCTAGTGCCCTTTTTAATAGTGGAAAGTGATTGGAGGGCAACAATACTAGCCCCCCCCCCACCGATCATTCCCCTAAACACATCCAATAAAAATTTTGAGATAGCCATTTTGTTCAGCGTAGTTGATTTCCAGATAGAAAACATATTTTTGAGGAGGGCACTCCCCCACAACCCTCAGGACAAGGGTTTTAGGTTATGCCCTTGGGGCATATAAGGCTTTTATTGAAATCTTTGTCGTAGAAACTTGAAAAAGGGCTCATCCGATTTGAAATTAAAAGGGCTAGTACCCTTTTTTATAGTAGAAAGTGATTTGAGGGTAACTAACCCCCCTCTCACGCCCACCTTTTCCCCAAACGCATCCAATCAAAATTTTTAGATAGCCATTTCATTCAACCTAGTTGAAAATTTTGAAGATTAGGTCTTTAAGGATGAAAACCCCTCCCCCCACAGCCCTCGAGGCAAGGGTTGTAAGTTCGTTCCTGGGAACATATAAAGTTTTTATTGAAAGCGTTGTCGTGGAAACTTCAAAAGGACTCATTCAATTCGACATTGAAAAGGCTAGTTCCTTTTTTAATAGTTGAAAGTGATTGGATAGCGACTAACGCCCCTCTCAGCCCACCATTTTCCAATCACGTCAAATTAAAATTTTGAGATATCCATTTTGCCAAACGTAGTTGAAAGTTCTGGAAATTAGGTCTTTTAGGATGATAACCCCCTCAGAGCCTTCAGTCCAAGGGTTGTAAGTTATGCCCTGGGGCATATAAAGTTTTTATTGAAAGCGCTGTCGTAGAAACTTCAAAAGAGCTCATTCAATTCGACATTGAAAAGGCTAGTTCCTTTTTTAATAGTTGAAAGTGATTGGATAGCGACTAACGCCCCTCTCACGCCACCATTTTCCAATCACGTCAAATTAAAATTTTGAGATATCCATTTTGTCCAAAGTAGTTGAAAGTTCTGGAAATTAGGTCTTTTAGGATGATAACCCCCTCAGAGTCCTAAGTGCAATGGTTGTAAGCTATGCCCTTGGGGCATATAAGGTTTATATAGAAAGTTGTTTCATAAATCATAGGCAGCGTGATCGCGCTGCCTAAGTAAAGAACGGGGACACTCAAGAAGGAGACAAGAAACGGGGACTAAGTAAACAGGAGGACACTCCCCCATAGTCCTCAGGGCAAGGGTTTTAAGTTTAACCTGGGGCATATAAGAACGATGTTGGCACAATGTATTATTTATTAATTTTTTCCTTTAGAGCAGCGCACTTCGTATCGAAGAAGTTGTCATAGAAAATTTGAAAAGCGCTCATTCAATTGGAAATTGGAGTGGCTTGTGCCCTTTTGAATAGTCGAAAGTGATTGGAAGTTGACTAACACCCCTTCCACGCCCACCATTTCCAGAAACACATCCAATCAAAATTTTAAGATAGCCATTTTGTTCAGCGTAGCTGATTTCCAGATAAAAATTATGTTTTTAAGGACAGTCTCCCTTAGGGCAAGCCCTTAGGGCAAGAGTTCTAAGTTATGCCCTGGGGGCATATAAGGTTTTTTATAGAAGGCGTTGTCGTAGAAACTTTAAAAAAGGCTCATTCGATTGGAAATTCAAAGGACTAGTGCCCTTTTAAATAGTCGAAAGTGATTAGAGGGCAACTAACCCGCCTCTTACGCCCACCGTTTTCCCCAAACACATCTAATCAAAACTTTGAGATAGCCATTTTATTCGTAGTTTTAAGTTCTGGAAATTTGGTCTTTGAGGATGACAATCCCCCACAGCCTTCAGGGCAAGGGTTGTAAATTATGCCCAGGGTGTATATAAGGTTAATATATAACGCGTTGTAGTAGAAACTTCAAAAAATGCTCATTCGATTGGAAATTCAAAGGACTAGTGCCCTTTTTAAAATTCGATAGTGATTAGAAAGCAACTAACACCCCTTCCACACCCACCATTTCCCCAAACACATCCAATAAAGATTTTGAGATAGCCATTTTGTTCCACGCAGTTCAAAGTTCAGGAAATTATACCTTTGAGCAGGACACTCCCCCCACAATCTTCAGGGCAAGGGTTATAAGTTATGCCCTGGGGTTATACAAGGTTTTTATTGAAATTAATTTAAAAAACTTTTTCCACAAAATAAGTTTTTCAAAGAAAAGTAAAGAACTCCATTGAACAAAAAATGAGCAAAAATAAAATCAAATAATCTACCAAGCTAGAAACTACCACAGATCAGCATCGATAGATAAATGAAACCCAAAACGAAAAGAAATTACAATAAATAGCCGAGTCAAACTCAAAACGAGCAGAAATTAACATAAGTTGGGCGCAAATCCCCTATGCCTTCCAAGGCCAGAACAAAATTTGTACTTTACTGAAAAAAATGTAAATGTTTTTACTTTTATAACTTTAATAAATCAAATAATTTTAAGATTTTGATTACTAAATATCAGTATATGTATATTAAACTGACAATGCACATTCGTTTGTATTTTTTCAGTAAAGTGCAAATTTTGTTCTGGCCTTGGGAAGGCATAGGGGTTTTGAGCCCAACTTATGTTAATTTCTGCTCGTTTTGAGCTTGACTCGGTTATTTATTGTAATTTCTGTTCGTTTTGGGTTTCATTTATTTATCGATGCTGATTTGTGGTATTTTCGAGCTAGGTAGATTATTTGGTTTTATTTTTGCTCGTTTTTTGTTCAATGGAGCTGTTTACTTTTATTTAAAAAACTTATTTTGTGGAAAAAGTTTTTTTTAATCAATTTCTGTTCGTTTAATATTGAAATAGTCTTTTCAAGGAAAAAGAAAATAACACTTTAAATCTTTTCGTTTTTTAAGACTTTATAGTTGGGCCTGCTATTTGTATGCTGGAGAAAAAGTTTCAGCAATTTTTAACAACATACACCATTTTAAAAATCCGGACACAAGTAGTACTGTTTAACTTAGTTTCATAGCTCCTCTAGTTGACCTGAAATGGAAAACTTGATACCATTCACAAAAAAATCTGTTTACTTTCTTTGATAGCTTGGATACACTTACACTATTTTGATTTGGTTAAATTTTAAGAGCAGAAGTAGCTTCGAAAGTTTGAACACAATACCCTCAGTCGTTCTTGGGATATTGCTAAGATGTCTTACTGGGAATTAGCATTATCACAATGCATTTTGATTTAATCTTAAGGCAACATTTAGTTTTTAAACATAATGGGCCAATGGGAGGGTGGGGGTGGAAGGGGGATTAGTTGCCCTCCAATCACTTTCGACTATTAAAAAGGGCATCAACCCTTTCTATTTTCAATCGAATGAGCCCCTTTCGAAGTTCCCACGACAACTCCTTCGATACGAAGTGCCCTGGTCTAAACAACAACAACAACAAAAAATATTACTAATCACTTTCGACTGTTAAAAAGGGCACTAGGCTTATAATTTCCAATCGAATTAGCCTTTTTTGAAGTTTCTACGACAACGCATTCTATTAAAACCTTATATGCGCCAGGGCATAACTTAAAACCCTTGCCCTGAGAGTTGTGGGGGAGTGTCCTTCTCAAAACATATTTTCTATCTGGAAATCAACTAGCCTACGCTAAACAAAATGGCTATCTAAAAATTTTGATTGGATTTGTTTGGGTGACTGATGGACGTGTGGGGGGGGGGCTAGTTGCCCTCCAATCAGTTTTGACTATCAAAAAGGGAACTAGCCCTTTGAATTTCCAACCAGATGAGCCCCTTTTGAAGTTTCTATGACAACGCCTTCTATAAAAACCTTATATACCCCAGGACATAACTTAAAACCCTTGCCCTGAGGGTTGTTGGGGAGTGTCCTCCTCAAAAACATATTTTCTATCTGGAAATCAACTACGCTGAATAAAATGGCTATATCAAAATTTGGATTGGTTGTGTTTGGGGGAATGATGGGCGTGGGAGGGGGACGAGTTGCCCTCCAATCACTTTTGACTCATAAAAAGGGCACTAGCCCTTTGAAATATCAAATCGAATGAGCCTGTTTTGAAGTTTCTACGATAACTCCTTCTATGAAAGCCTTATATGCCCCCAGGGCACAACTTAAAACCCTTGCCCTGAGGGTTGTGGGGGAGTGTCCTCCTCAAAAACTTATTTTCTATCTGGAAACCATTTACGTTGAACAAATGGATATCTCACAATTTTGATTGGATGTGTTTGGGGGAAAGATGGGCGTGGGGGAGGGGTTAGTTGCCCTCCAATCCCTTTCAAGTATTAAAAAGGGCACTACCCTTTGAATTTCCAATCGAATGAGCTTTTTTAAAGTTTCTACGACAACGCCTTCTATAAAAACCTTATATGCCCCCAGGGCATAAATTAAAATCCTTGCCCTGAGGGTTTTTCAAAAATACATTTTCCATTTTGAAATCAACTATGCTGAACAAAATGGCTAACTCAAAATTTTGATTGGATGTGTTAGGGGGAATGATGGGCGTGGGGGGAGGGATAGTTGCCCTCCAATCACTTTCGACTATTAAAAAGGCACTAGCCCTTTAAATTTCCAATCGAATGAGCCTGTTTTGAAGTTTCTACGACAACGCCTTCAATAAAAACCTTATATGCCTCCTGGGCATAACTTAAAACCCTTGCCCTGAGGGTTGTGGGGGAGTGTCCTCCTCAAAAACACATTTTCTATCTGGAAATCAACTACGCTGAACAAAATGCCTATCTCAAAATTTCGATTGGATGTGTTTCGGGATTGATTGGCGTGAGGGGGGGGGCTACTTGCCCTCCAATCACTTTTGACTATTAAAAATGGCACTAGAACTCTCGATTTCTAATTGAATGAGCCCCTTTTGAAGTCTCTATGACGACCCCTTCTATATGAAGTGCCCTGCTTTAAAGAAAAAAAAATAATAAATTGTATATTGTGTCAACATTGATCTTATATACCCTCAGGGCATAACTTAAAACCTTTTCCCGAGGGTTGTGGGGGAGTGTCCTCCTCAAAAGATATATTCTATGTGGAGATCAACTGCGCTGAACAAAATGGCTATCTCAAAATTTTGATTGGATGTGTTTGGGGGAAAAATGGGCGTGGAGGGGGCTAGTTGCCCTTCAATCACTCTCGACTATTAAAAAGGGCACTCGCCACTCTAATTTCCAATCGAATGAGCCCTTTCCGAAGTTTCTACGACAACTCCTTCGATACGAAGTACTCGGGTATGGAGAAAAAAACCCAAAAACACATTGTGCCCACATCGTTCTTTACTTAGGCAGCGCTAGCGCGCTGCCTATGATAATGTGACTTCACTCTCATCATATCTCTTTATATAGTCAATGATACTATTTTCATTCGTTTTGTAAAATTGGCGTGTTTCAATTTGCCTATTTGAAGCAATGTCACATACAGTGTCCTCAGGTGGTGAATCACATTCTCTGACAACCAAATAAAAATCAGTAGGCTTATAATCATAGTAGCCATTGTCTTCACAACGATGACGTAGAAACTAAATTCTTTTGTTATTCCAACAGTTGAATCTTTGACCTGGCTCCTCCTCCCAAAACAATTTAAAGCCACGTCGATACCAGTCTCTTAGCAATAAACTAAAATCGCGTTTAGGATTCTTTCCAATCATACCAGGATATGTATTCTCCCATTGATTACACTTATCAAAGTGGCAATTAGAGCATAGGTGTCCTCTAGCATGACAGTCAATCATCTCTTCAAGATAGGAATTACACCCTTTAATTTTTATGGCATATCCTCTATGCAATTTACACGGGTTGCATAGTCTGCATGTTTCATCATACTCATCGATCATTGTACAATTCTCACATGATGACCAGCTGCCCAGTGTATACATGCATAGTGGGTATGTATGGAACATTTTTCTTGTGTTGACACTCTCACCGCCAAAATGAAACTGAGCTACGATCAACAAATTGAGTGGGAGAGAGGGAGAGAGAGAGAGAGAGGAGTAAATCCTCTTTGAACAACATCATTCTCGTGAAATAATCCTACTCTTAAATTTCTAAGCTAGTGTGTTTAAAAGCAAATCCACAATATCATTTAGTCTTATCGTGATTAATATGTCAATAAATAGTGTAAATGCCTTTGAACCACAACGTAAATATACACAGAGGCATTTATATTTGTTATAATTTTTAAACTTGCTCTTTACTTTTGTTTAAAAAAACAAAAGTAAAGAGCAAGTAAGTTTTGCTCTTTACTTTTCCAAATATTTAATTTTCATTAAGTTTAGTCTTACAAATCAAAAGCTACGTGCCCGAGAAAATTTGTCTGATTTTTGAAAAATGGGGAAAAGACCCCCCCCCCCGAAGTAATAGAATCTGAATTAAAATCACACCATCAGATTCAGCGTATCAAAGAACGCTATAATAAGGTTTTCAAGCTCATATCTGCAAAAAAGTGGAACTTTGTAATTTTTGCCAGAAGAAAGATCACGGACGCGTGTTTATTTGTTTGTTTGTTATCCCCCCCCCCCCATGGGTGATCGTATCGACCCAGTGAGCCTACAACGTCGAGAGAGGGCTCATTCTAACGCAAATGAAAAGTTCTAGTGCCCTTTTAAAGTGATCAAAAAATCAGAAGGCAACTAGACCCCCTTCCACGCCACTTTTTTCCCAAAATCGTCGGATCAAAATTTTGAGGTAGTTTTTTTTTCATTATAGTTGAAAGACCCAATAACTATGTCTTGAAAGATAAAATGAGCCCCTAAAGCCCCTAGGGAAGGTTTTTAAGTATAATAAACAAATAGATAATAATAATAAAACATTGGAGCCGTATGGTCTTTACTATAGGCATCGCTATAGCGTTGCCTCTGATATTAAAGCATGTTTATATACAATTTATACAAATTTAAATTGTAATATACAGTTTAAAATTGTACATTACTCACTATTGGTATTACAACTGGTTACTATTAACCACTGGTTACTGGTTACTGGTAACTAGTTACTGGTAACTGGTTACTGGTAACCAGCTGGGGAAATTGGTTACTATTTTTCTTTGAAACTTACTCAGTAGTTCCGTTAAGCCCCGTTTTAATGTGGTGTAGTGGCTTGTCTTGATTAGCAAAACAATTTCAGCCACATCCCTTCCTTTGTGGGCAAAAACGTGAAAAACGAATATGATTGAGGTAGAACTTCATTGTTTTTCCTGTTCAAGCACAGATACAAGGGGGGGGGGAAATGGGGGTGATTGACCCTTCCAAAAGATTTTTTTAAGAATCCTTTCAATTATACTATTGAGAACTATATACGAGAAACAATAAATGTTAGAAATAAGGACAATCGATCGTTTTATGAAATGAAAACAATGAAACACATCAACGCAATAAAATTGTTCAAAGACGGTATGAGTTGTAAACGCAAGACTGAAATGTTTTTTTGCTGTTAGAGAGAGCCCAAGAGAGTGCAGACCCAGGACAAGAAGATTGAACGGTGACAGTCATTTGGCCTGTACAAGCATGGAAACGATATTATCCCTTATCACTTCTCCCCAGAGACAAAGAGTACAGATAAAGTGTACATAATGAATACTTCCCAATGAAATAATTTTATTTCCATCATTGAACTTGAAAAAATTTAAGATTCCTTCACCAATACTGCAAATTTTTCCCTCCCTGCTAGCAGCCACACAACACTATATGAAGTACCCTGACAATGATGACAATTCATCTGCCAACAATCTGATGTCTGCCTCATTTAGTGGAACTGAAAGAGCTTAGAGTTGTGATGAAGATACCGGCTTGTCATCTATTATAAGGGTCAAGAATGCATCTTTCTTTATGCCGAATGGATCCTACTGTAAAGAATCCTACTTTGAATCTTACTGTAAAGAGATTTAAGAAGCATGTGTCACCTCATACTAATTTGGAGCTGGAAATTTCGCTTCTCAGTTTCTTCAGCCAAGTCTATGTCAATAGTTATGTGGGTGGCCGGCGTCCCCCCTCCCGGCGTTTACCCCCTGGAAAATATCCCCCGTGGAAAATACCCCCACGAAAAATACCCGCCCCCGTGGAAAAACAACCCCGGGAAAATCACCCCCCCCTGAAAATACTACCACCGAAAAATAACCCTGAGGAAAATACCCTCCCGGAAAATACTCCTCCCCGGAAAATGCCCCCCGTGGAAAACACCCACCCCCGTGGAAAATACCCCAGTAGAAAATACCCTCCCCCCCCCAAAGAAAACACTCCCCCCGAAAAATACCCCCCGAGAAAAATACCCCCGGGGAAAATACCCCCGTGGAAAACACCCCCCCCCCCACGGAACATACCCCAGGTAAATACCCCCCCCCCCTCGTGGAAAATAAGGCTTTCAAATTGAGAATGTTATATGAGTTTTGTTTTTTTATTTTCCATAGGGGGAAGAAGTTTTGATTCTTGTGCATTATACCCCACTCACTCAAGTTTATGTTCTGTAAAACTCGAGGACAAGCCGGTTTTTTCGTTAGTTTCTTTCAGCTTAGCGTGAGACAAGGCATAGACAAGTGACAGAATAGAAGGGAAATATATAATTTGAGCTATATATTTGTGCATATGGGGAGGGGGTAAAGTGTTTGGACAGTTTGAAGTCAGAAAACAATTCTTACTTCATAATATGCAGAATAATCGTAACTAACACATTTTGCATTCAGCAATTCTGATGGCAAATCTAATGGCGTGCTTTGTTTTAGGAAATGACACACTTTTTTGGGCTTTCAGACTATTTTTTGTTACTATAGGACGTGTTCGTCTTTTACTAGGTTGCAAATACCGCTGCAACCACGATGTCTAAAGTGTCTCAAATCTATTTGGAACCAAGTCTGTCCACAGCAGAGTTGGCCCGACGCCGTTTCAGCCCGAGGAGAAAGAAAAAGCCAGCTTGGCACTACTATCTAAAGCATAACTTCGATCAGTCGTCGTCGCAAACGCAGGCTACAAATTCATATAAAAACTGTCAGCTCCTGTCACCCAAAACACAAATCCAGAGACTTATGTCAAGTTTAACCACTAAGTATTGACAGTTCAAGAATCAACGACAAAATATCGAAAAAGTACCACAGCAGTGAAACGGACGATTCTTACCACTTGAGAAAGAAAAGTGTCAGCCTATATTTGTTGTACTCATAGGAAAATATTAGGAGTAAATAAGCTAGCTTTTATATATTTTGTTTATTTTTTTTAAAACAGAACAACACAAACGTTAAATTTCCCACCTCTTTTCTCATATCATCATTTTCCTTTTCCCTTGAAAGGCAGCATAATGAATCAAACAGTTCGTGGTAAGAACTGTAAGTAAGGAGCGACCCGGCTCAATAGTAACTGAAACCTTAAAAACTGGAATTTTGATACCAATAGATATATAAAAAGAATTGGCTTATTATGCTGATTTCAAATATATAAGTTTATGCTTATCCATTAACGGCTACGAGTAAGGGCGTCGGCAGAAAATTTTCCAGGGGGGGGGCAAACACCAAAATATCGGTTATGCTTGGGTGACAGGGAATGTATTTCAGGATTTTTTTTTTCTTAGGAATAAGTTTATTTTAAAATACTTTTTGGAAAAAAACTCTCAAATAAAAGGGCAATTAAATTGCATGCAAAATGAAGCAAAATACCGTAAATTTTAAACGACAAGGATTCCTGGCTAAGGGGTCAATTTAATTAATTAATAATATATTTAATTATTATGCTTTAATCTTAAAAGAAAATAAAACTCGAATCATAATTACAGATAGATTTATAGCTTCCTTAGATTATGACAGATGTAAACTTGTCCTTATGCAGTTTCGTACGTCTTACAGTAGCTTACAGAAGGAGTATGGATACACAAAAATCATCCTGCCTGCTTAGATACCACGTTTTGATTTTATAACGGCCATGTAAAATGTATATCTTTCATAACAGGACAATTCTCCCCCTCGAACTTAAATCCTTTATACATTCAGACATTGAGAAAAAAAGAAATAAATAGAATAGCGAAATAAAAACAAAATTTAAACTTACTATCCAGTTGTCAAATTGACCCTCTTTCTTTCTATTATCCAATTCAACTAAATAAAATGAGCAACAGGTTCAAAAAAATTTTCTTCACAAGAGAATCTTATCAAATAGTTTGTGAAAAAAAAATCTGGAAGTAAAAAGTGACTTGGACCAATATTCACCAAAACTAGAGATGGAATTCTCATGACAATTGCTACACCGGCAGTATTGGCTTTTTATGCTGATTCTAAATATATATAATTCTTTCAATTTATTGCTACCCACCCAAAACCAAAATCTGATAAAATTTGCCTGACTTTCGAAAAAAGGGGAAACACTCCCCAAAAAGCAAGCGATCTTATTGAGGAATCCCTTTATTAGGTACATCATATCAGAGAACCCTACCATAGAGGTTTCAAGCTCCATTCTTCAAAATGTGGAATTTCGCTTTTTTTTTTTTTTTTTTTTTTTTTTTTTCAGAAGAAACATCGTCGATGCATGTTAATTTGTTTTGTTGTTTCTCAGGGGTGATTGTATCAAACCGATGATCCAAGATAATTGGGAGGGAGCTTATTCAAACGTAAATTTAAAGCTCTTTTTTAAGTAACCATACAGATTGGGCCTGCGGAAAGTCTTATTTACTTGTTATTGTAGGGCACCAAACTGCGACTTTACCCCGAAGAGGACGAATTTGCAATCAATTTAAAATTCTGAGAAGCTAATTGATTTATAAGTATCAATAACTGTATTTTAGGCTTCCCAGTTCCAAAAGAATTATTACCACACGGTGGCAGTAGTGGATTCAACCAAGTTGATTCGCCTTATTTGTTATGAGATTAGGCTACGTTTGGTGATCTGTAATGGCATATCATTGTTTAGGTAGGGGTAGGGTAGAATCCTAAAAAGTACATTTTAATGGAAAAATTGCTTACTCTTCATAAGGCTTCAGATAAATGATGAAAGAAGTAGGGGGAATAGGAATTAATTAAATTGTTTCTCTATACAGCTAAAAGGTTACATTCCTATATCTACCCGCACGGAGGCGGAAAAGGCAAGGCAGGTCATCATCAGCCCCGCCAGGAACTTTTTTTGGGGTGGCAAATGCTGCTTGGAACTTGTTTTCAGTAATTTTAAGTCATGCTATTTTCTTTTTCTATTTATATGAAGTACTTCAATGTATTCAAACAAATGTACGTAATGTATTCATTGATAAGAAAATCCTATTGTATAGGTTATGAGGGCTTCAGTTATGTAGAAGATCAAAAGTCTAGCATAAATTATTGATTTACACATTTTAAAAGCAATTAACCACGGATTTAAAGGACTGACTGGTACCTCAAATTATATTTTGGTTAGGCATGGGTATAATTTGGAAAACATTCAGAAATTAAATAAAAAAAGAGCTTTTCAGCTGAAAGCAAGGAACAGATTTTAAATCTATTGTAACAGATTATTCTTTATATGAACGGGACTGTCTCCTCCTTAGCTCCTTATTCTTTACTGTGAAGTTTGGCTTTTTTTCCAAATTTTTAAAGAAAATTTGAATTGGAAAGATTAGATTTTTCTAAGCACTAAAAAACTTTTGTTTAATGAGCAAGACGTTGAGAATAGGGTATTCCCCCTTATATATACAGAGACATTTATATTTGTTTTAAGTTGTAAACTTGCTCCTTACTTTAGTTTGAAAACCTTGTCTATTTTTTTAATTATATTTAATTAAACTGGAAAGTCTTATGAATACAGTACTTTTGGTAACGCAGAAAAAACGATCAATATTTCAATGATCTCTGTTTGGATTTTGATGGGTAATCAAACAGTTCCTGGCAATGAACTGTAAGTAAGAAGTAAGAAGTTTGTGTGTGTGTGTGTGTGTGTGTGTGTGTGTGTGTGTGTGTATGTGTGTGTGTGTGTGTTGTGTGTGTTTGTGTGTGTGTGTGGTGTGTGTGTGTGTGTGTGTGTGTGTGGTGTGTGTGTGGTGTGTGTGTGTGTTGTGTGTGTGTGTGTGTGTGTGGTGTGTGTGGTGTGTGTGTGTGTGTGTGTGTGTGTGTGTGTGTGTGTGTGTGTGTGTGTGTGGTGTGTGTGTGTGTGTGGTGTGTGTGTGTGTGTGTGTGTGTGTGTGTGTGTGTGTGTGTGTGTGTGTGTGTGTTGTGTGTGTGTGTGTGTGTGTGTGTGTGTGTGTGTGTGTGTGTGTGTGTGTGTGTGTGTGTGTGTGTGTGTGTGTTGTGTGTGTGTGTGTGTGTGTGCGTGTGTGTGTGTGTGTGTGTTTTCATGTAGGTATGTGTATGTACGTGTTTAATATGATGCTTCAAGTGTAACCTGGTATATGAAAGAGAAATTATGTCTTTTTTTATTCTATTATTTTTTTTTATGGTGATGTGACACTTCTATTAAGCTGAAAAAAAATATTTTCACTGTTTAATAACCTAAAACTGTTTAAGGAGTAGGACCATCAATGTCCGGCAAAACAACACTTTTAACAAAAATAATTGAAATCGTGATAAAAATTAGGGGGAGTCGCTTCGCCCTTCCTTGTCTTCTTAACGGGTAGGGGGAGCTCTGGGAAATCCTAAAAAAATAGTTTGTTTTTCATGAAAAAATATTGAATGAGAACCATCAGTCTTCGTCAATAGGAGTATGGGTATATACAAGAATATGTTTTAAAATTTAAATCAAAAGCATCATTCTATTTTTCCTTATATGATTTAGAGATGTAAAAAAAAGTTGAAAAAAAAAGTCACTACAAACATTATTTTTCTAATAGTAAAAGTCGCGACGCACATATCTATATCATTCCCATTTTGAAGTTGGAAAATATTAAATGTGAATTTTTTATGCTTTAAGTATGTTTCATGTCATTCTAAGAGATGTAAAAAAAAAAGAAAAAAAGGTGGGGGGCTTGAGGGGGGGGGGGTAAAAGAAGGGAGGGAGGAGGGGGGGGGGTTAGGAGGGGGGGGGTTAGGAGGGGGTGTAGTTTTGGGGGATAGTGGGAGGGGGGTAGGACTTGGGGCCCAAGCATCAGAAGAAATGTCTGTCCAGTATGCATCTCAAATCATCGTGGTATGCATTTTCTCACGATGATGCCATAAAAATGCCCCGAAACAGGTCACTTGTAACACCTATCAAAAATCCAACTGATAAATGGAATGTGCTTGAATTTGTTCCAGTTCAATGGAATGAACTTCTTGCGATATTGTGACGCTTGACATCAGTTGGGCAATGACCCAGAAATAATACATTGGATGTATTTCTAAAATCATAATATGTTTACTGGCTTGTGGTTCAGTCGATTAACGTGTCGTTCTTTTACCTTAGGAAATCACGGGTCTCACGTTTGATTCCTACATCAAACACAAATTTCATACAAATCAATGGGAAGATACTTAGAATGTACAAAATCGTATCATTGGAAAAGAAAAATATCATTATTAGAGTACAATAAAATGACATCAATAAATAACTATTAAAATAAAAATCCATAAAATAAACATCCATACAAAAAAAAACATTAAATAAAACACCAACCATACTGTCCCGTTGGAAAGCAACATAAAACATCCATACAAAAAACATCATTAAATAAAAAATGGAATGATAGCCCGATTGTCTGGTGAACAATTAAAATCCTTACATCCATAAACAAAAAAATCCATACAAAAAATACCTGCCTGCTCTAATGTCCTATCTGCCCTCTTCCTTTAATTGATACAGTAGTTTCCTACCTGCCCTCTTCCTTAGATTGATACAGTAATTTCCTACCTGCTCTCTTCCTTAGGTTGATACAGTAATTTGCTACCTGCCCCGTACCTTAGATTGACACAGTAATGTCCTACCCGCCCCGTACCTTAGATTAACACAGTAATGCCCCACCTGCCCAGTACCTTAGATTGACACAGTAATGTCCTATCTGTATGCTACCTTAGATTGACACAGTAATGTCCTATCTGTCTGCTACCTTTAATTGACACAGTAATGTCCTACCTGTCTGCTACCTTAGATTAACACAGTAATATCCTATCTGTCTGCTACCTTTAATTGACACAGTAATGTCCTATCTGTCTGCTACCTTAGATTAACACAGTAACGTCCTATCTGTCTGCTACCTTTAATTGACACAGTAATGCCCCACCTGGCCGCTCTCTTTAATTGACACAGTAATGTCCATCTGTCCGCTACCTTATATTAACACAGTAATGCCCCGCCTGGCCGCTACCTTTAATTGACACTATAAAGGAGTATTGTCCGCTTGTATGGTGGGGGGACTGCCTGCTTGCACAGATTGACCTATCACTGCTAATATAGATACTGCTAAAACTTTTATCTGACTAGAAATGATTCTGACTTTAAAATCGTTAGTGACTATGACAAAATTGAAATGGCGACTTGACCGGCAGACCGGCAGACGAATTTTTATCGACTGCCATAAAGATTGGAAATAGACTCCGCCTATCCCAAGGTAAGAGCATGGGCAGCAAGCAATCGGATAAGGGTCAGTCTCGTGGTATGGGCTATGGAAGAGGAAAACCTTTTTTTACTGGAATGGTGGGAAAATGGGCTTGCAAATGGTGTTACCAAAAATAAACACAAACTCGCTGCGCCTAGAAGACGGAATGCAGCTATCGAGGAGGTTTAAATCGACACAGTGTATTTCCAGAGGTTAGCCATTGCTATAGCTGCAGTGGGTTTTGCAATTTACAGTGTGAATATTCCAGAGATAAACAAAATAAAGCTTCTTTTTCACCAGACTCTTTTAAAATAAGGAGAAGAAATAAAGACAGTTATGTCTGCAGCCATCAAAACGATTTCAGCTCCGAATGTTGGTTTAGAAGAGAACCAAAACGCGACAAGAGGACGAACATTATATTGCCTGTCTAGACAGAGGGCTAAGACTCGGCTAAGACTTAGGGCTAAGCATGGAAAAAGAAAACTCTCTACCTGAACTTAAATCTATTCGCATCGACTGTAAATCGAACGGTAAAAATTCTGAGTATCAATATACCAATGAAGAGTTTTTTGCTACGTAGGAACTTTTTATAAGTGTTTTTTTTTCTAAGAGTGTTTTTATTTTTCATTACGTACATATAAACCCTCAAATAGGCATACATCCTTTTATTAAACAGTGAAAACAATGACAAAATCTCTTAATATTTCGGTCACATAAACAGTGACTGTCAACATCAGTTAGACTAAAATAATACAAATAAACGACTATATATATATATATATATATATATATATATATATATATATATATATATATATATATATATATATATATATATATATATATATATATATATATATATATATATATATATATATATCTATATATATATATATATATATATATATATATATATATATATTATATATATATATATATATATATATATATATATATATATATA
Organism: Artemia sinica; assembly: GCA_027921565.1. Lineage (NCBI taxonomy): Eukaryota > Metazoa > Arthropoda > Branchiopoda > Anostraca > Artemiidae > Artemia > Artemia sinica. The sequence continues at coordinate 5,587,461 of CM051260.1, read as the reverse complement.
TATATATATATATATATATATATATATATATATATATATATATATATATATATATATATATATTATATATATATATATATATATATATATATATATATATATATATATATATAATATATATATATATATATATATATATATATATATTTATATATATATATATATATATATATATATATATATATATATATATATATATATATATATATATATATATATATATATATATATATTATATATATATATATATATATATATATGTATATATATATATATATATATATATATATATATATATATATATATATATATATATATATATATATATATATATATATTATATATATATATATATATATATATCTATATATATATATATATATATATATATATATATATATATATATTATATATATATATATATATATATATATATATATATATATATATATATATATATATATATATATATATATATATATATATATATATATATATATATATATATATATATATATATATATATATATATATATATATATATAGGCTACCAAAAAAAGTATATATTATTTCGTGCTATTGTCTTTTTAACGCAATTACGTAGGCAAATCTGCTTGAATTCCCAGGTTCCGGTTCATTAGCTTGTTTTGAATGAGAAGGTTTATTATCAGGTGGGCAGAGGTCAAAATCATTGGAAGAAATGAATTTTACTTTATATGACCGTAGTAAATTATCAAAAATTGAATTTAAGCCAAATTCACCTGCATCTCTATCCAAAGCTAGGTTTTTGAATAAAGTTTTCTTAATTTCAATTATTTCCCTGAAAATTTGCTTTAAACCCCGGTCCCTAAAAATCGAAGAGACAACATTCTCGAACAAAGTAAACGTTTTCTGGAAAATTAAAAATGTGTTCCGATAGAGCTGATATGAAATATTGAGGTATTGATTTTTGCTTTAAGGCCAACGAAATAGAAGCTTCATGTTGTAGTAGGCCTAAACTCATTTTTAAATTCCGGTTAGTACTTCCCACACAGGCGCTACCAAAAGTAAATGAGATCCGATAGACTCCGCTTTGCTGCTCCACTGAAGTTCGATATTAGAAAACTACTTAGAAAACTACTACCCGAATTTAGAAAACTACCCAAAGTAGACTCTCTTCAGTTGTCTCTAAGATTTCCCTAGCAGTTGTGGGGTGAACATTTAAAGCGTTTACTGGTCCAGGATTCCATCATTAATCTTCAGCTGATTTTCCCACTTTCAAGCCAATACCAAACATTTCAACAAACGAACTGAGCCAGAGAAATCCCCGATTCTAAAAAGTGTTGGTACGCAAGCAAAAACGAACTGTAAAAGGGACTTTTCAAGTGAAAGGGACTTTTCAAGTGAAAATGTCATGAATGTTTTAATAATAAAGCACTATTACTTCTTTAAGTGACGATGATTTTATATTTCACTTGAGTAATCACATTTGAAAGACCGTCAGGACAAAAGAAAAAATTCGGATTAATATCTATGCTCAAAGAGTCCAATATGAGAATTTAGATAATTTTAGCTTTAGCGAAACAATAACATCTATTAATTTGGATGATATCTGCATTTCGGGAAGCCGAGAAGAACGGCAACATTATAAGGGCTGTTTTTTCACTCATCAATGTGCAAAGATCCTACATCTTTTGTCAGAAAACGCTTAAAAGTGAAATCTTTGAACAAAGATCTTACATCTTTGGTCATTTTTTTGCCAACGTCTTTCATCATTCTGCTCTAATCAGCGGTCTGAGAACAATGATGAGTGGATCATCAAAGTTCTCTCATCATTGTTCTATATGGCAGAACAGTGACGGTCTTCCACTTTTTGCTAATGTCAGTGAGCTGTAAGATCTTAGAACACAGATGAGTTAAAAAACGATAATCTTTGCCAAAAGATGTAAGATCTTAGTGCTAAAAAACGGGCCTATACGGACAGGGCCTAAACGGGCCAAAGTAAAATTACGGACAGGGAATTTATAATTCTTTACACCTCGGTTAAATTTGATGGCAAATTTAACAAGGCAAATTTCCTGCTTTTAGTGGCAAAGCAGGGAATGACACCTCTAATAACAAACTCTAACCTATGAAAATTATTAGTTGACCTAGAAATTACAAAGAACTGCATTCTATTTAGGACTAACTAGTTAGCACCGAAATTTTTACTTCAATTATGGTGAACTACACCACTTACAGAATTACTTCTAAAAGTAGAAAAAATGGGTTAAGGGAGGTGTACAAGAAACAAGCTTTCAAAATAAAAAAAAAACCTGCTTTCAAATCAAAAATCTGTTTTTCTTACCTTCTCAGATACAATAGATCGAACTCCCTGTTACATAGCAGTTGACATTAGTACCGTAAAAACAGGCACAATTGTGATGGAGAAAGGTAAAAGTAAAGAATACAGTGTAGGACTTTGCAGTCCTTACCGGTGGTGCCGTTACCATTTCATGGTCCTTCAGCCAGGAAGAGCAATCCTGTATCAATCCAGCCATCCTCTGCTTTCGTTTCCTATTTACCTTCCCCAGATTTATCAAAGTGTCCATTCAGAGCTGAGTCGACTGTGGTTGAGCTTATAGAGTCAGTCCACTGACCCTCGTTCCAAACCAAACAGCTAGCGCCAACAGGATTCGAACCCCTGTCCTCATGGACAAAGGATTTGAAGTCTAGCGTGCTAGGCATTCCGCTAGGACCGAGTTGATGATAAAATATTTCATCTTGTCGAGATTTGTAGCAAGGCTATGTTTAAATGATTTACAAGAAAAGATGTTCTTTCTAGAAAACTGTTCAATATAACTCAGGTAGGTAAAAATTTTGACTATTATGACTATTGCATTTGGGGGAGAGGAACTGGCTGACTAATTAATTGCAAATATGACTAATAAATATGGCTAATAAATATGCCAGATCAACGAAATTCGAAAACCTTTGAGTAAAATTCATAAAATATCTTTGCCCCTTTTAGAAAATATGCAATTTTATTTTTGGTACGTGCTTGGTAAATATGATCTATCTAATGTCTTGAGTGGACCTGCTACCGAAAACATTGAAAAGTTCAAACCTCTCGATATAACCTAAGTCATCTTCAGTTTCCTATATATCTAAATGAAATAGAATCAAAACTAAAAGTTTGCAAAAAAAAAAAAAAATGCTTTTTCAAATGGTATTAATAAGTTGAAAGTTCCAAACGTAATTATCCTAACAATTTTCTTTCTCTCCTGTGTTTTGAATAATTTCTTAATTTCTCTTCAATAAAGCGGAATTGACACGCTGGCCCTTAAAGGGATTAAAGAAGTGCTTAGCCTCACTCTTATTTGCGACAATCCCCAATCCTACTGTTAGAAAATTCACTTCCCCCACGAAAAATCCTTCCATGGAAAGATCCTCTCACGGACCCTCCCCCCTCCTCGGAAAAAAATATCTATATACTGTCCAATAGCCAATACTATATGTAAACAATGGGCGAAGTTCTAGATTGCAGCCCTTCCCCTGGGAGCTGTGGAGGGTCAAGTCACCCTCAAAGACATAGTTAGTAGATTTTTTGACCATTCAGAATAAAGGGGCTATCTCAAAATTTTCATCGGACAATTTTTGGAAAAAAGGGCCATGGGAGAGGGGGATAGCTGCCCTCCAACAGTTTTGATCACTTAAAAAGGGCACAAGAACTTTTGATTTCCGATCAAATGAGCCCTCTCGCGATCTTCTAGGATCACTGGTTCGTTAAGATCATCCCTGAAAAAAAAAACACGCATCAGTGATCTTGCTTCAGGCAAAAAATTCAAAATTCCACATTTTCGTATATAGGATTTTGAAACCTCTACAGAAAGGTTCTCTGATTTGCTGAATCTGATGATGTGATTTTAATTAAGATCACATGATATTTTAGGGGTAGTTCCCCTCTTTTTTAAAAATTTACAAATTTCCAAAGACTCGTAACTTTTGATGGGTAACGCTAAACTACATAAATTTTACATATTTTGAACAACCATCAAAGTTCAAATCTTTCGATGTATCCAATGTGATCAAGACTTCGTTTCTTAGAATTTTGGTTAATATTGAGCCGCATTGCTTTTGAATTGTGTTTCATTACCGTACCACAACGTGTTTAATATTTTATACTTTTTTTTATAAATTTTATAGGATTTTATAAAACGTTTAAAATCTATTGTGTAGATATTATGGTTTTATATTTTGTTATTATGTTTTCCTTATATTTATTGGTTATATAACTTTATTTCTCCTCGCTATAGGTTTTAGTATGGCTCTTTACTTTTCAAACTTATGTTTCGGAAAAGTTATTAAATTAATCAAACAGTTCGCGGTAACGAACTGTAAGTAAGGAGCGACCCGGCTCAATGGTAACCGAAACTCTAGAAAACGGAATTTTGATATCAATAGATACATCAAAAGAATTAGATTTTGAGGCTGATCTCAAATATATAAGTTTCATCAAGTTTAATCCTACCAGTCAAAAGTTACGCGCCTGAGAAAATTTGACTGATTTTCGAAAAAAGAGGCAAAGACCCCCTAAAAGTTATAAAACCTTAATGAAAATCACACCATCATATTCAGCGTATCAGATGACCCTACTGCAGAAGTTTCAAGCTCTTATCTACAAAAATGTGGAATTTTGCATTTTTTGCCACAAGAAAGATCACGTATGCGTGTTTATTTGTTTGTTTGTTTTTTGTTTTTTTTTCAGGGGTGATCGTATCGACCCAGTGGTCCTAGAATATCATGGGAGGGCTCATTGGAACGGAAATTAAAAGTTCTAGTGCCCTTTTTAAATGACCGAATAAATGGAGGGCAACTAGACCCCCTCCCACGCTCATTTTTTTCCCAAGGTCACCCGATCAAAATTTTGAGATAGCCGTTTTGTTCAGCATGGTCGAAAATATGATAATTATGTCTTTTAGGATGACTTAATCCCCCGAAGTCCCCTGGGGGAGGGCTGAAAGTTATGAACTTTACCCAATATTAGCATATGGAATTGGTTATTGGGAAGTATACAGACGTTTTCAGGGGGGATTTTTCTGGTAGAGAGGGGGGGGTGTGGGTCGGGGGTTATTTGGGAGGATCTTTCCATGAAGGAAAGTTTCATGGGGGAAGGGACATTGCTATGAAGGGGGCGCCGTATTTCCCAGCATTATTTTAAAAAAAGATCAGAAATTAAGCAACATCAAAACTTAAAACGAACAGAAAATATTACGTATATGATTGGGTTGACCCCCTAGTAAATACCTCGCTCTTTAAGCCAAATATTATTTTGTACTTTCATAAGAGCTATTTATTCTAAAGAACGGCCTTTGTGATTAAGGGGTAATTTTTAAAGAATTGGAACAAAATTCGAACTTTAGCTTAAAGAGCAAGGTATTGACTAGGGGGTGAACCCTCTAATATACGTATTTAAAATATATAAATATAGAAGTTCGTTGCGTAAGTTAATTCGTAAGTTACGTATATTTATTACTAGTAAAAACGTTCGTAAATAAAATTAAACAAGTTTCGAGAAAGCCATTTAACCAAATAAAAGTAAAATTAATATTCATATTTTGTTTTAATTATTCATGTACGTTGAGCCAAAATCAAAACCTGCCTTAATTCAAAAACGTTCAAAAATTAAATAAAAAAAAACAAGTTTTTTTTAACTGAAAGTAAGGAACGACGTTAAAACTTAAAACGAACAGACATTATTCCGTATATTTGACGGGCTGTCCCCTCCTCAACGCCTCGCTGTTTACGCTAAATTCTTTTTATTGTTTAAAAAAAGAGTTGTGAGAAAGTCAATCTTTAGCGTAAAGAGCAAGGCGTTGAGGAGGGGATAGCCCCTTTCCTATACGGAATAATTTCTGTTCGTTTTAAAACATCGTTCCTTACTTTCAGTTAAAAAAACTTGTTTTTTTTATTTAATACTTAAAAGGCTTGATCCAGAATCCACAAATACAAGTCAAAAAGAAAACGAAAATTCCTCGTAACTACGGTATAAAAATAAGCTTTAACCAGCGGGGTAACACAGTTTTTAAAGTAATGCCCCCCCCTCCCTCCAGATAAAAACTAAAATGCATCTCTGGTAGCAAAATATAGCTAGCAATCAGTGATTTCCCATAATTATTTAGATAATGCTCAGTTCCTGTACCCAACAAAAAGCAATTACAAAACAATGTTAACTAGCTTAGAAAAGTTTTGAAAATGAGACTTATTAAAATGGGACTGATGATTTCATCATTTTTAATTGGATTTACAAAATATCACGCAGCAGAATTCATTGGCTTTTAGTGACATCATGTTTCTAAATTAAACATGTCTTTTAGTGTAATCCAGGCTATAAAGAAACATGATATATTGTCAAAGAAGTTTACTCCAGGGAGAAATTACATCTGTCTACTATACAAGAAATCCCTGGATAGAACTAGCAACTATTGGAGCTGATATATGAGTCATTGTGATTCTTGTAATTGTTTTTCTTTTCTGGTTTATTACTTTTGACTTTTCTTGCAATTCTAAGCTTGGAAATCATTAATATAGAGAAATCATCATAAACACCTTAATTCAGTTTCTCTTTCTCATAGAACATATTGTAACTAATATAGCATTCAATAATCATTGTTGCAGCAGCTACTTCACACACACAACAATGAAAAATCATGTAAAATGATTGAAAATATTTCAGTTCCCAATCTTGATTAAAAAAAAACATGTTTTTTTTTCAAATGAAAGTAAGGAGCATCATTAAAACTTAAAACAAACAGAAGTTATTACGTATAAGAGGGGGGTTGCTCTTCCTCAACACTCGTTCTTTACGCTAAAGTTTTTTACTACTTAAAAAAGCTTCTTATTGTTCTAATTAAACGAACATAGTGTTTCAGGAGTTGTTCTTAAAGAATTGGGACAGAGTTCAAACTTTAGCGTAAAGAGCGAGGTGTTGGGGAATAGCAACCCGCCTCATCTAGGCTTACGTAATAATTTCTGTTCGTTCTAAGTTTTAATATTGCTCCTTATTTTCAGTTGAAAAAACTTGTTTTTTCATTTAATTTTGGATCTTTTTTTTTAAATAATACCAGAAAATCTAGCTACACCTCCACGAAATTATCCCTCCTCCCCACGGATTGTTTTCTGTTGACAATCCTGGTGAAAATTTACCCCGGACAATTACCCTTAACATCTCTACGCGTAAAGTTGCGTCAGAAAAGAGAAAGCAATACATAAGAAGAATTTTGTATAAGAATTCTGACAAATTCCCCCAGTGTAAAATTTTCTCCTCAAAAATTTATTCCCCGGAAACTTCCCTCCCTATGGAAAATTATCCTCGTGGAAATTCCCACCAGCAGAAAATTCGCCCCCCCCCCTCCACCCGAAAAATGTATGCATACTTCCCAATAACAAATACTATACGTAAACAATTAGCAATTTTTTTAACTTAAAGACCTTTCCCCAGGTGCTGTGGGGGGAGGGGTTCATAATATCTTCAATGGGGTAGTTATTCGGCGTTTCAACTATACTGAATAAAATGGTTATCTCAAAATTTTGTCGGACAATTTTGAGAAAAAAGAGACGTGGGAGGGGCTTAGTTGCCCTCCAATTTTTTGGTAACGTAAAAAGGAAACTAGAACTTTTGATTTCCGTTCTAATGATTCCTCTTCTGATATCCTAGGACCACTGGGTCGATACGATGACCCCTGAGAAAAAAAAATCAACGCGCATCCGTGATCTTTCTTTTGGCAAAAAATACAAAATTCTACAATTATGCAGATTGGAGCTTGAAACATCTGCGGTAGGGTTCTCTGATAAGCTGAATCTAATACTTTTATGGATGTTCCCCCTTTTCTCGAAAATAAGGCAAATTTTCTCAGGCTTGTAACCTTTAATTGGTAAGACTAAACTTAATGAAACGTCTATATTTCAAATGAACATACAAATTTGATTCTTTTGATATATCTTTTGGTATCAAAATTCCGTTTTTTAGAGTTTTGGTTACTATTAAGACGGTTCGCTTCTAACTTACTGTTCTTTACCACTAACTGTTTGATAAGCTAACATTTATAGTCATCAATAGCCAGTATTCTTGGTTTGTTGAGGAGGAGAGGGGAGTAAGTGATTCTGCGATGTACCTTTCATTTTTATCGACTTTTTACCCGGTAAGATCAGTATTATGGTAAAATTTGGCAAAATTGCTGAATGAACTGCACACTTGCATGGCTGTATACCACAATTCTACACATAGAACAAATCCTGCTGAAGAAATGGGGTCCTACCTGGTTTTCTATTCGCGAAGTATACTCATAATCGCAAAAACACCGACACACCCACGCAAACACACACACAACCAAACACACAACCACACACACACACAGCACATCCACACGCGAACGCACATGCACAACACACACACACACACACACACACACACACACATATCCACATAATCCAACACACACGGGCTTGGAGAAATGCAAAAAAAATGATTTTCTCTGCTCATGATGTTTTAATTTTCCAAAGGGAGGGGGCGTGGTCATCAGACAAGAGTTTCTTATAGGCCATTTCCAGCCCCCTTCCACCTATCTTTGTGTGGGTTTGAATATGAACCTGCTCTCTTATTAAAATTTTAGCGGTAAAGAACTCCAAGCGAGGAGCAACCCAGCTAACAGCAACTGAAACCGTAAAAATGGATTTTTAATATAAATGACCTAATTAAAAGAATCACCTGTTTATGCTAATTTTAAATGTATGAAATTTATCAGGTTTAAAGTTACACACCAATCAAACGGTTAGTGGTAACGGACCGTAAATATGGAGTGAACCCGGCCAATGGTACAGGAACTATAAAAAAGAGGGTTTTATATAAATTTATGCATCAGGACAGATGTGTCTTGATGCTGATTTTAAATATATAGTGTGTATCAAGTTTAAGTTACCCGCCAGAAGCTACGAGCCTGAGAAAATTTGCTGATTTTCAAAAAAGGAAGTAAACACGCTCAAAAAGGTGAGAGATTTTGATAAGGATCCCGCTATCAAATTCAGCATTTCATTGAATCCTACTGAGAATAGTTCCAAGCTTTCATCTGCAGAAGTGTGAAATTTGGTAAAAGAAAGATCACAGATACGTGTCAATTCACTTTTTTCTCCGGGCTGATCATATCGAGTAAATAATCCAAGAAAATCGGGAGAGGACTCATTTCTAAAGGAAAGAAAAAGGTTGTAGTGCCCTTTTTAATTGGTCAAAAAGATTCAACACTGAAAAGTGGCGATTTCTTCAATTTCACGGTACTAAGTTGGTAATTTTAGGTTGGTACTACCAACCAAAGATTTTACCCAAACTTTGGCCAAATTGCTATTGATTGAAAATTCTGAGTAAGCCAAAGTCTATAACGATTGGCTTTTCTGAGAAAAGCCAATGGGTACTGGACATTACCGGAAGCTACTGTACGTTGAGCATCTCAGTTATAAACGACACAATGGCGTACCGTGGCGTGTTTGTTTAAGATTAAATAAAAAACAAGTTTTTTAAACTGAAAGTAAGGAGCGACATTAAAACTTAAAACGAACAGAAATTATTCTGTATATGAAAGGGGCTGTTCCCTCCTCAACGCTTCGCTCTTTACGCTAAAGTTTTTTATTGTTTTAAAAAATAAAGTTGTGAGACAGAGTCAAACTTTAGCGTAAAGAGCGAGGCGTTGAGGAGGGGACAGCCCCTTTCATATACGGAATAATTTCTGTTCGTTTTAAGTTTTAATTTCGCTCCTTACTTTCAGTTTAAAAAACTTGTTTTTTTTATTTAATTTGTGATCGTTTTTTAGTTAATGCAGCTTTTGTTTTGGCTCACCGTCATTGAATAAGTAAATAAAATTTGCATAAAAATTTTACTTTTCTTTTGCAAAATGGCTGTCTCTAAATTTGGTTCTGACGTAATTTACAAATTAACTTACGTAACGAACTTCTATATTCGTATATTTTTCGTCTGGCAAAAAATACAAAGTTGCAGATTTTTGCAGATATGAGCTTGAAATCTATGTTGTAGGTTTTTCTGATACGCTGAATCTGACGGTGTGATTTTTATTAAAATTCTTTCACTTTTAGGGGACGTTTCCCCCTCTTTAGAAAATCAGGTAAATTTTCTCAGGCTTGTAGCCTTTGATGAGTAATACTAAACTTAATAAAATTCATATATTTAGAATCAGCATTATAAGCCCATTCTTTTGATACATTTATTGACATCAAAGTTCCGTTTTTAAAAGTTTCGATTACTATTGAGCCGTATCGCTTGTTTTTTTTATTGTTTTTTTTTTTTTATTACGTATATGTTATTACGTGTATGATGGGGTTCTCCCCTTATTCAATACCACGCTCTTTACGTTAAAAGTTAACAAAAATTTTAATTCACAAACCCCTGAATCACAAAGGCCGTTTAATTAGAATAGATAGCTCTTTTGAAAGCACTAAAAAAACTGTAGCGAAAAGAGCGAGGTATTGACTTGGGGAGAACCCCCTCATATACGTAATAATTTCTGTTCATTTTAAGTTCTAATGTTGCTTCTTACTTTCAGTTGAAAAAACTTGTTTTTTTAATTTAATTTCTGATCGTTTTTTAAATAATGCTTGGAAATACGGCGCCCCCTTCATAGAAATGTCCCTTACCCCAAAGAAATATCCTCCACGGAAATATTCTCCCGAGTAACCCCCTCCTCCAGCCCCCCCTCACCAGAAAAAAATTCTTCCTGAAAATGTCTGTATACTTCCCAATAACCAATAAAATATGTAAGCAATGTGCAAAGTTCACAACCCTTCCCCTGGGAACTGTGGGGGATTAAGTCATCGTAAAAGACATATTTATTAGATTTTCGACTATGCTGAACAAAATGGCTATCTCAAAATTTTGATTGGGTGACTCTGAGAAAAAATGCACTCCATATGGGGGCCTAGTTGCCCTCCATTTTTTTGGTCACTTAAAAAGGGCACTAGAACTTTTAATTTCCGTTCCAATGAGCCCTCTTACGATATTCTAGGACCACTGGGTCAATACGATTACCCCTGGGAAAAAAACAAACAAATAAACACGCACCCGTGGTCTTTCTTTTGGCAAAAAATGCAAAATTCCACATTTTCGTAGATAGGAGCTGAAAACCTCTACAGTAGAGTTCTGTGATACGCTGAATATAATGGTGTGAATTTCATTAAGGTTCTATAACTTTTACGGGGTCTTTCCCCCTTTTTTCGAAAATCAGCCAAATTTTCTCAGGCGCGTAACTTTTGATGGGTAAGATTAAACTTGATGAAACTTATATATTTGAAATCAGAATTAAAATCTGATTCTTTTGATGTATCTATTGGTATAAAAATTCCGTTTTTTAGAGTTTCGGTTACCATTGAGCCGGGTCGCTCCTTACTTACAGTTCGTTACCACGAACTGTTTGAAAATCACGTAGTCTATATAAGATCAATGTTTCCTATCGAAATTTATCCCAAAACTTTAATAAGCCTAGTTGATTCACTTGATGTTTCACAAAACTACGTACACTGATGTATAATTGCACATCAGCTATTATGAAGGATGTGCGATGGGTCATTGTATAGGCAGAAAGGGGGGAGGGGCACATGCCTCAAAAAGTTCATTTTAATGTTCAAACTTCTAGCTCTACATGAGCCTTCAGATAAATATAGAATAGAGTTAGCGAAGGAAGTGAGACGTTTGAAGGTAGTAATTTACCTGCATTTGCCCTAAGCCTGAATAAGGATGCTATGGGGCAATAGTTCCTTTTTATTTTAGAATGTTTTTTTTTCTTTTCTACCATAAAATATTAGATTCGTATTTTTACCAACACAAAAGATAAAGGGGCGGAAAAGGGCGGCAATTCTTGAGCTAAATTGGTAAAATTATCGTGAGAGAGAGCTAGGAGATACTGTAAAATTTGTTTTTATAGACATTTTAGAGGAATGATTGGGCTTTATGTTTATTTATTATTTTTTTTAAATCAGATAGTTGGTGGCAACGAACTGTAAGTGAATTGTGCTAATAGTCACCAGGAATATTATCAAAATCAAGTTTTTAATCTATTATTAAAATCAAATCAAGAATATTAATACCAAAACAAGTTTTGATATTAATATATATATAAGTAGAAAGGCCTCATGAGGTCCCACGGGGCACCACTGCTACCACCACCAACGTTTTACATAATTTATGCATGTTTTTATGTCTGTTTTTGTCAATGAGAATGAAAAAAACAGGATTTTTCTCACTTTTATGGATGTTTTTTTGGACGGTTATGTGTGTTGGTCAATTTATTTGATGTTTTTCATGGATGTCAACATCAATTTATGGATGTTTTATGGTTTTTCTCACTGAGAATGAAAAAACAGGATTTTTCTCACTTTGATGGATGTTTTCTGGATTATTGAGTCTAATGGGGAACAGGGTCAATGACACTTCGTTCAAGATCAATTGATTTGTTGTTGTTGTTTGGTCAAGTGCATGCTCGGGGCGAATGTCAAGGTGTCCAGGAATAGGAAACAGGATCACGTGTTTCCTTCTCAGCCAATCAGCGAGTCGGTTACATCGACTTTCTCAGCCAATCAGAGGCTTGCTTACATATGGTTTTCCTCGTTACATAACAATTCACCCTTGAGATTTCGTATATAACGGACATGCATTGTGATTAAATTATCAGAAAGTATTGTTACACAATGGATAGAACAACTGACATAATTGATGAGCTTGAAGCCTTGGCAGCCACAATTAGCAATGTAAGTTCCGTTTTAGTACATTTTCATTTTTTATTTTCAAAATAAAATTACTTTCCTTGATCACCCTCCAGTATATTTAGGTAAGTACCCCCTCCTCCACCATGCTATCTTTATACTTGATAGAAAACATAAAAGGTGTTCTTTTTATTACCTAAACCATCCTCAACCCCCCCCCCCCCCACTGTTTTTACAACGATAATTCTCGCAATAGAAATATTTCTCTTTTCGTTAAATTTATACAATTTTAAGCATTCTATATCCAAGCTAAAAGCGACCACTGACTTCCGTCAATTCTTAAGGCATTATGCCGCTCTGTTTGACATAAGGCTCCGTGCAACTTATAAATAGTTTTGTCACCCCTTTTCCTGTTTGTTTACATTAGCTGGTTTTAGGCAATCTAGGTTTTCAATGCTTTTTACGTAATTCTGTGTTTGTCTGAAAATAGCGGAGAACTAATTTTGTCTGCAAAATTAGCGATAGATATTTAGGACATTGGAATTATATATTCTATGTAAGAGTGAAACGGGATTATTTTAAACTTAAGGTCTAACAATATATTTAGGACATTGGTGAAAGGGGGAAGGGGGACATGCCTCGATTCTATCGCCATTATTGTAAAATGAAAACAAAGTGTTTCATTGCATGAAAAGTAAGGGGCCGGGATGTCTATGAATAAGCTTTTTTAATTAATTAAAATAGCATTTGATTTCTGAGTTTAGTAAATTTTTACTTTTTGCTTTACTGAAAATGCTGGGGAGGGGGCTTCTTAGTGATAAATGCTTTTCTAGACAAAATTATGGTTAGGAGCGTGGAGTACTAATTTTCCTTTTGTGAAAAAGAGGAAAATTATTTTCCATACTAACTTTTTTCTCTTCTTTAAGGCAAATTGTGAAGAATGTGTGCCTCCTCCATCTAAGAAAGCAAGAGGTAATAATGTGCCCCCTGCGAAGGCGACAGTAACCCAATATGGCCGTTGGCCGAAACCCTCCAGCGCCGTTTTGACTGTCAAAGTCCCATCCACGCAGGCTGCAATGCAGCCAGGCCGAAAATTAAAGAGCGAGTGGATGGCTGCTTTCCATGGACCTTTAATACCTGCCCCGTCTACACAAGAGCGTGATGTTACTGCACCGTCCAACCTCCAACACGCACTACCCGGACCATCTGGCACCCAAGTGCAGCCAGGATTTGCAAATGTGAGCATTTTTACCTCTAGTTATAGAAAGATATATCTATTTCTTCCAATGTTTTTTTTAGTCTTTTCTTTTCACTATTTTTCAACACTGTAAAAGTGTATCTCAGAGATATTAAAATATTAACCCCTCGTCCCTAACCATTATTTTAAATTTCTCTGCTCCCCTCAGAGATATCTAAATATAATGTATTTTTTTTGCTTGCTTGTCAAAAGAAACCGCTCTTTTTCTAATCTTTGCTATTTTCTCTGTCCCCACTGTTGCTATCTCTTCGATATCTCATAATAATATTTTTAGGTAGTTTCTAGTTTAATGCTATCTCTCCACTATGAAACTCAAAATGTTATTTTTCACAACTGAATATTATAGTTTTAGGGGAAGGACAGAGATTATCCCATTTATCTATTGCATATATGGATTCTAATTTGCGTAATATTTTTGACAGCTTTCAACCTTACAACTTGCCAAGATTTTAGGGGAAACATTGACAATATGAGTTAACGGTTTCCCATTTAATTGTATTTTCCTGCTGAACAGTCTTGGAACAGAACAGACGCGGCTTACAATAATTAAGCTAATGAGTCCTAGACAACCTGTAGGGAATTAGAGAGAGAGAAACGACTTATGGTCTAACAATATTTTTTTTAGGACATTATGTAAACGGCTGGGAGCCGTGGGGCCTGGGAAGCGTCGGTGGGCCCGAGAAGCGCTGTGGGGAAGTGCCGTGGGAAGCGCTGCGGGAAGCACGGCGGGAAGCGCTGCAGGAAGCGCCGCGGTGGCCGCTGGGCCGGCTCGGATGGGGGGGGGCATTAAATAGTGGAAAGGGGATGGAGTTGTTAGAACAAAATCAAATTGCCAATTCTATGTAATGTGTTTTAGATTGTAAATATCTTATACTAAGTTGGAAATTGGAACTTTCACAATATCGATAGTTGTGGGGAACAGTGAATTAACCAAATGCTACTATGTGTATACTGCTACTACTATTAAGCGCGTTTTAAATAATACGTAAATAATAATCCAAATTTTAAAAACAGTAGGGGTGATTTGAACACTTTGAAAATAAGCTATTTTTCATTTATAGGTTGCATTGGTCCCATACTCGTCGTCATCATCATCATCATCATCATCATCCTCATCAGTTGGAGAAGGAGAGGACGTACCTATGGGGCTCTCCAACAATTCACCATGGAGCGACTCTGTACTGGAAATTCCAGATAATATTGAAGATTTTTTGACTGATTTTTTAAATGTAGATAATAGCACAGTTGAGCAGGGGGACTTGAGTCAAAACACACTACAGCTTTTGGACGATTTTACCCGGGATTTAACAGGGAACCCTCCCCCCACTAATTACATTTCCCCACATCAAACAACTGAAGTGACTTCCCATATCCCAAATATTGAACAATGTGGAGGGAGTGTTGATAATATACAAGAGGGGGAGGGGGGTAATGTCTAATTTACAACATTTCCAGACTTTCAGCTGTCAAATTCGATATTAAATGCAATAGTTGTCTACACTGCGACTTTTGGGGACCCGTTTAATTCACTTATGGGGGGAAATTTTGTGTTTGACCCTGTAGAAATTGTGCATGACTATGTAGATAAAATTCGTGCACTGCTGGAGAACCAAATTCAATTATGGGGGAGGGATTCAATTAAGGTTTCTATTGTTTTAAAGGTGTTCTATTTAAATGAGGGGAAAAGCGAAGTTTACCATCACTATGTACACTCCGAGATGCGCGTGATTTATCCGAATTTAGAAAATTTTGAGGGAGTTTTTTGCGAGTGGATAGGTCAAATTATTGCGCATCTTGAGAAGTTTAATGAAAATAGAAGCGGCTCTGTAGTTTTATATGTTGAAAATTTAAGTGTGATATTTGTAAATTTAATAAAGATTCTATTTTAAGAGGGGGTGGTGGTGAGAGGGATACAGTTTTAAAATATAATCCAGATTTAGTAGGTTGTCGTGGTGTCCAGTGGATTTGTTTTGAAACAGGTCAAAAATGTTTCAATTATGCATTCCTCATATCAGCATTTCAGCCTCTAGCAGATGACGCTACCAAGACGAATTTAGACGATTGGGCTGTACATGGGAAGGAAGGGTCCAATTTCCCAATTGTAGATTTCACTTGTTTAGAAGGAAAATACCCAGTAACGCTAAGATCTATTGATATTTTTGAAAGGGCTAATGCCCATTTAAATATCGGCGTTACTGTGGTTCAGTATGAAACTGAATTTGAAGATGGGGTTCGTTTAAAAAAGAAGAGGGTGGTTTTCCCTGTAAGGGGCCCGTCAATTGAATTAGTCAGACACTGGGTTTGGTTGTTGTATACACCACCATCTAGTGACTTTGCCAATTCAATTGGCCATTTTAACCCGATCACAGATATCAGTAGAGTTCTGGGGGAGGGTAAGACTAGGGGGACCCGTTTCTACTGTCATACATGCCTCTCTCGATTTTGGACTGAATTAAAGTTGCAATATCACATGAGGCATTGTAGACGGCATGGCTACCAGACAGTGGAAACGGTTTCAGGGCATAGGGCCATTTTACGTTTTAAAAATTTTCTAAACACCCTCCTCCAGTGCAACAAAATATCTTTGGATTGTGAAGCTAAGCTGGTGGAGGTGAACGATCCTAGATTTCCAAACCGAATCAAAGAGCATCAAGCTATTGCAGTGTCCTATGCTCATGCGCAAAGAGACAGTTCTAACACCATGCGGTTGTTAGAAATAGTAGAAACATTGGATGAGGGGGAGTGCATGGTCAAGGCACTGACTAAACTAATTGGCACAGCTAATGGCGCTATTTCTCGTTTGAGAAATACCCATTATCCTATGTTGCTGTCTGCAGAGGATCGTTCTAGCGATTAAAAATACCAAAAATATGTTGGGTTTGTAAGGGGGAGTTTGTAGAGGGGGATAAGGGGACTAAAGGGAAAAGAGGGGGGAGGGGGAAAGTCAGAGACCATAATCACTTGTGGCAAGAAATATCCTCTGGGGGTAGTAATTTTAGAGGGGTAGCGCATCAATCGTGTAACTTAAATGTTAGCCAGCAGTTTTTTATCCCTGTTTTTATTCACAACTCAAATTATGATTTAAAATTTATTTTACCGGCACTGGCACGTATGCACAGGGAGGGAGGGGGGGGGTAGACAGTCCATGGGTAAATAATTCATTTACCTATAATATTATTCCCAAATCAGCCGAGATGTTGTTGCTTCTCGAGCTGAAATGGCAGGTAGTAAATAATGGGCATACGTGTTGGAATAAAATCAGGTTTTTAGATTCCTTTAGTTTTTTTCCCAAGGCATTGAGTCAATTGATTCAAGTGCAGAAAAGCGACAATTTTGATAGCTTTCCCTTGCTTAAACAGCACTTTCCAGACAGTGAAATGAATGACCTATTGACCTGCAAAGGTGTATACCCATACGACTATTACTGTTCTGGCGCTCGCTTAAGCGAGATGAAACTACCTCCGATTGAAGCTTTTTACAATTCACTCACCAGTAGTGAATGCACAGCCGAGGAATATGAGTTTGCCAAGAAGGTGTGGTCTAAGGGGGATTGTAAAAATGGGTGGGATTATTGTAGACTGTACTTGGCCAGTGACGTTTTAACTCTGTTGGATATAGTCTGTAAGAACACAGACCAAATCTATTCAGAGTTCGGGTTAGATATAGGCTAATATTTTTCCACACCCCATTTGGTGATGGATTTGATTTTAAAAATTAGTAGGGAGGAAATAGGCCTAATCACCGATGTAGCTCAGCACCTTTTTGTAGAGCGTTCAATGAGGGGAGGGTATGTTTTTCATGGGGACCGCGTCTTGTCAACCGATCTGAGCGGACAAAACAGCACCGGTGCAAAGTCAAATGCAGTGTTCTTGGAAATGAACTCATTGTACCCCTCGGCAATGTCTCACTACTCTTTGCCGTGTGGGAACTATCAATGGCTTGAGAATCCTTGTGAGTTCCCCGACATTACCACCGTCGAGGACAATGGGCCACAAGGATGGTTCTTTGAAATTGACGGGCACATTCCTCTAGCGCTTCACGATTCAGTCAGAGATTTTGTTTTTCCCTGTATCAATCGACCCGTGAGCAGGGACTCATTGAGTCCCTACAATCGATCATTGGTTGAGGATATGGAGATGCACTGGACTCCCTCTAAGCAAAAACTGATTGCTGATTTGGACCCTAAGGAGAATATCGTTGTTCACCATGTGCTTTTGCACTGGATGGTGAACAATGGTTTCAAGATCACCAAAATACATAGGGTCCTGCAGTTCAATCAGAAACCATATTTAAAGACGTTTATCGACACTTTTGTCGATAAACGCTCTAGGGCAAACTCCAAGGTAGAGAAGGAAATGTACAAATTCATTCTAAATTCAGCGTTTGGCAAAATGTGTGAAAGCGTACGTAACAAATCTCGCTGCGATGTTGTGACTGACCCTCTAGAGTGTGCACGAATTATTGCCGATCCCAATTTTACATCTTTCACGAGCATAGAGGCTGGCATGGTTCTTCTACACAGGAAAAAGTGAAATGTGGTACTGAACAAGAATATAGCAGGAGGTAGATCAGTACTAGAAATTTCCAATAAGCTCATGTTGTCGTTTTTTTACAATGTGTGCAAGGTGCAATGGCCACGGGAGGGGGAGGTTCAAGTTTACTATGGGGATACAGATTCTCTGCTGTTAAAGGTAAATGGGACCTAGGATTTATTGGGTGATTTAGAAAAGGGGGAACACATCAGCTCGCGGATGGATTTCACCAACTGGAATCCATCCCTCTACCCGAGTTGGTGAAACGTCAAGCCCCCAACCAACTATTAATGTTAAAATCAGAGACGGGGAGTGATTTGATATCCAGGGGGGTGTTCCCGGGTCCTAAAGTTTATTGCGTTAAAACTCATAGTGGGGATGAAAAGAAGGCGTGTATAGGGGTGCCTACACATTTTGTAAAGAGCAGTTTCAACATGAGCGTGTACAGAGACTGTGTAGAAAGTAACCTAGTGCCGAGAGCACAAGTGCTTGCAATTCGCTCTCTACAATATAGAAATTATACTGTGAGAGTGGAAAAAAATGCAATGTCATGTATATCTGACAAAGTCTATGTGCTCGAAAATGGTGTGAGTGTCCTGCCTCATGGCCACTACCATATTTCGGACCGAGTTGAATGCATAGACTTTCGCAATCAACTTGATCCTGATAAATTAACCTAACCAACTAACCAACTAACCACCACCACTCAACCCGTTCATAAATTAACTAACCACCCAACCCGTTCATAAATTAACTAATCTAACCTCAACTAACCCAATCTAACCTGTAGCAGCAGTGACGACAATTATTATACAGTTTTTTCCATCGCGGCTCCCGGGGGGTGGGGGGTCCTTCCCACGGCCGGCCCCGGGTGGGGTGGGGGTGGGGGGGGGCGGGGGTTGGGGGGGTCCTTCCCGCGGCCGGCCCCGGGGGGTGGGAGGTCCCGTCCGCAGCCGGCCTTTGGCCCTGCGGCCCCCGGGGGGTGGGGGGGGGACCCCTTTTAAATTCATAATGTTCAACTGTGCTAGTTTTCCAAGTGTTTTTTTTTGTTGTATAGAAAAGTTTGTGTTTGCTACTAATGTACATAAAGTGTTGTTGTTGCTCTTGTTCATGTTGATGGAAAAAAAGTGTTTTAAGACAATAAGTGTTGTTCATGTTGATGGACAAAAAGTGTTTAAAGACAATAAGTGTTGTTCTTGCTGTTGATGGACAAAAAGTGTTTTTTTATGTTGTACATAAAGTGTCATTTTTATCATTGTTTATGTTCTTGTTGAACAAATAGAGTTTTCATGTTGCCAAAATAAATGATCATGAAAATTGTTGTTGTTCTTGTTGAACATAAAGTGTTATTTTTATCATTGTATCATGTTGAACAAATAGAGCTTTCATGATGCCGAAATAAATGACCATGAAATATTGTTTTTTTGTTGTTCTTGTTAACGTAGATAGATCTATGGGAAAATTATTGCTACTACTTATTCATTGGACACGTATCATTTACAGTTAGTTATAGTCCAACTGTTGTCAACAGCAGCAGCAGCAGCAGCAACATGTATCAATTTAAAACACCCTTCAGATCGTTTCTGTGTGGTCCCTCAATGTCGGGGAAAACAACACTCTTAACTAAAATAATTAAAAATTCTGATAAAATGTTTTTGGAAAAGCCGAAAAAAATCTACTATTGCTATAGTATTTGGCAGGAGTCCTATGATCAAATAAAAGCTATTGCCACAACCATACCAATACAATTCATAAGGGGCTTGATGTTTTCAATAGTATTGAATCGAACTCGTGGTTGATTATTGATGATTTGGCTGAATCCATTGAACAGTTCTCACAGGAAATGCTACAACTGTTCACTGTTCGCTCCCACCATGAACACATTTCCATAACCCTAGTTCTACACAATCTGTTTCATCAGAGCAAATGTATGCGAACCCTTGCTTTGAATTGCACTATCTATATTATCTATCGAGTTGTTCGTGATTCTAGCTCGCTCATAACTCTCAATAAACAGATATACCCCGACGCCCCTAAATTTCTGTTGTCAGCGTACACTCAGGCGACTAATAAACCCTACGGTTACATTTTGCTGGATCTTAATCAGAGCACACCCAAGGATCTACGTGTAGTCACCGATATTTTCAACAATGAAATTACAGTATATCTTCCGGTGAACAGTAGAAAAGGCTATTAGTTGCCATTATGACACTGAAGAAACTACACGAACAACGGCATTTATTTTCCATTTTAAGCACTTCAAAACCCTTGCTTAGGAAGGCCATACTCAAACATGGTGTTGACAATGATTTCATTAATCTAATATCTGAACTTTGTTTAAATTTAATAGAGGGTAATGCGCAACTGCCAGAAGGTGTTAGACAACAGACAAAGCAACATCGTTCCACTGTACGCGCCTTGGCTTGTAAAAACAAGGGAAAAAATTTTAAAAGAAAACGCCTCTTCAAGCGGGCGGTAGCTTTTTCACACTTTTACTGCCAGTAATTGCAGGACTTGTAAACAGTTTTCTCTAGAGAATGGCAAAACCCTATAAATTGACACCATTTGAACTTGTCCTCTCGCCCGTCGAACATTTTGAAGACAATCTAAGCAAATTCATTAATGATGAGAATATTGCCGATGACAAAAAACTGCTTTTACTTCAAGATGCATTGCGACGTGTGGACAAACATAAACCTTATCGTGAGAGACCCACCGCCGCCACTGATCCCTCTAAACAGGAAACATCTCCTCAAGATTCTGCAGCAGCAGCAGCAGTGCAATTAAAGGAGAAGGAATTGAATTCGATTGTATCGAAAATTGGAAACCTATTGCCACTGACCTATCAAGAACAGAGTAAAAGAGTATTATCATATCTCATGTTGGAAACTGGTGGTGATCAAGTTCAAGTCGATAGTACAGGGAAACGAATTATAATTCAGGGAAAAAGTTATAATCTAGTTGATTTAATTTGTGATATGGTGACGAATCGTAAAGGACTTTTATCATTTGACAATAATCTATACACCTTTCTAAGTGTATCAAACTTTCCCAAAAGTCTTATTGGCAATAAGCAAATTCTAAAGAAACTAAGAGAATATAGTCCTCCAACAACACCAGCGCCAACACCACCATTTAAAAAAGAAGAAGATTCAATATTTGAAAATACTAGCAGCAGTAGCAACGATTTTACAACACCTGTGGCTGCTAGTCAAAAGCGAAGACGAATTGATTAACCCTCCAGTGTGCAAAAGGGGAGTGGACATTACACTACGTGTTTACGTTCAAAATGGATGAAGTTCTGAAAGGTGTCCATGAAAATATTGGTGAAGCGGGAAGTTTAAGTTCTCCCAAAACGCTTTCTAAAGTTGTCTCCGGCAGCACATTGAAAAAACAAAAGAGTATCTAGAGAATGAATCGAGTTACACACTGCATCGGAATCACAGGCTTCGTGGCAAACAATATCGACAAACTTAAGCCTTTTTCCCTCTGCATATAATGCAAACGGATCTTTTAACTTTAGACGCAGTTCAACGGCGTCACAATGCACCATACAAATATATTCTGGTGGCAATCAGTGTCTTTAGTCGCTATGCCTATGCCATTCCATTACGGTCATAGTGAGGTGTTGAAGTTGCTCAGGCCATTGAAAGTATTCTTGAACAGGATTCGTATAGAAAAATTCAATCGGATCGTGGTAGTGAATTTGTTAATCCCCATGTGCAAAAGGTTCTATTGAAATATAATACAACACTTTATCATAGTCACAGCCCGATAAAGGCTGCATTGGCTGAACGATTAATAAGAACGATTCGTCTATTAATTTCAAGATATTGTAAACTGAAAAATACACCGGCTTTTATTCATGATTTAGATAAAATCCTGCGGATATACAACCATCGACCTCATCGATCTCTGTCCAACTCCAGCCCTCGGGAAGGTCATTACAGTGAAAATACATTTGATGCTTTTCTAAAGCAATACTCCAATGGTGAAAAACAAAAAAAAATGTGAAGAAGAAATTCAATGTTGGTGATACTGTTCGAATTAATAGAACCACCAATATTTTTGAAAAGGGGAATTATTTATGGAGCACTGAACTTTTTAAAGTGTCCAAATTCCTGGACACCGTACCCACAACATATCGACTGCGAGACATCAAAGATGATGAGATTCTCGGCGGTTTTTATGAATATGAACTGCAAAAAGTTAGAAACACTAGTGAAATTTATCAAATTGAAAAGATATTAAAGAGTCGTACTCGTAGGGGCAAGAGACAGTTGCTTGTTTGCTGGCTAGGATACAACTCAGATTTTGATTCTTGGATCAGTGCTGAAGATATTAACAATGCCCAATGATTTCTATGTGACTTTCATGTCCAATGTTTCTGATCCTCTCTACAATAACTTGAATAGAACAAGTGATTTTTGGACGAAACTCTCCCCCACCATCAAATTCGACGACGGAAAGTATGAATTGGCTCTTGTCGACTGTATTCTCAAAAATACCTATGACATCCTGAGAAAAGATCGTAAATATGATGTAAAAATTAGACCCTATGATTGGCCGTCACCACCTTCAGGTGATCAAGAACAAATTCAAAAAATCAATTGGATGAATTATCCATATATTGAATTACCCTACGAGGAACTCACCTGTATGAATGATTTATGTCGTTCTATTAATAAAAGAATTTCCGCTTGTAAAAAAGGAGCTTTTCATTTCAACTATTCAAAGGAGGAGGGTAAGATCTATACTAGTTCACCTATTGCCAGCGAAAAGGTTATTCTCAATGATAATCTAAAGGATGTTCTTGGCTTTAAGCTCAATATAATCAATGGTAAAAGTGCCGGAAACACTAATTTCATTTTTGCTGACTACCCACTTGCCTTCTCCACGGACACTTGTATATTTCTCTACGCTTCATTTGTGGAAACATCTCGGGTTGGTAATTCAAATGTTCCCCTCCTACGAGTTCTTGAACAAAAAACCAATCAAGAACATATTCACCACTACAATATAAAGCATCTTCAGCATATTCCCGTAAACACTTCCTATTTGGAACTCTGTCAGTTAACACTAAGAACTGAATTGGGTGATCCCATAGCAATTTCAAAAGGTTTGGCTGTGATTACATGCCCTTTTCGTCCCATCGTTCAACAACAAGATGTCTAATAGAAAAGTGGTATTCACTTGTCCTGATATTGACTGCTATGTTAATACTCTTGGCCCAAGACAACAGGGCAATGGAATGGACTATTACAATGGTCGCTCGTCAATGTCTGGCTACGGTCTTGGCAGTTGGTTTGCTAAGCTCTTTCGCTCTGCATTACCTCTGGCTAGAAAATATCTTGTACCGGCTGCGACAGATTTTGCATCCTCTACACTATACGATTGGGGCTCTGGCAAGGATTATGAAAAAAGTGCTTCGGACAATCTCAGGTCCAGTGCGCGAACCCTTGGCGAGAGATTAAAACAAAATGGCAAAGGCTTAAAAAGGTCGAGAAACACTGCATCACTCATCAGTCTCCACTCAGGTCAGAAACGAAAGACATCACCACTCTTGTCAAAGAAAAGAAGGAAAAAGCCGACACGTAGTGTAAACAGAAGAAGAAGCCCCAGGAAGAGAATTGTTAGATCGAAATTAGATTTCTTCTCTTAAGATGTCCTACCTACCACATAAGGATTCTCAACCTTCAATCACCTCATCATTGAATCTATTCAATGCAGAAAATGTAGATGTGAGTGTCAAGCATGGATACTATGAACAATTTTATCCTCAACAACCCTCTCCGATAATATCCACTTTCAAATTTATTCCAATGAAGACTACTTTATGGACATGTCTTCAACATTTATAGATTTACAAATGAAAGTCCGGAAATCAGATAATACAATGCCAATTCGGGCCGATGGAATATCGTATGAAAATTGTATATTACATAATCTATTTCGTCAAATTAGTGTCTACATCAATGGCACGCTGGTGAGCACAAGCAACAATCTCTCAAATTATACAAGCTATATGCAATTTATGTTGATGACACCCAAGTCATACAAGGAATTGAGAGGCACCTCCAATGAATATGAATATATTACTAATACTGATAGTACAGATGCACTTAAAAATGCTACAACTAGCGAATTACATCTAGTTGGGAAAATATATCATGAAATATTTAATAAACCCCAATGGCTGCCGCCCAATGTTAAAGTGGATATAAAACTGACGCTTGCACCCTCCAATTTCATATTGAGAAAGGAACTTGCTGCCAATCCTGATGTAAGTCTCTCCCTCACCTCGGCAATACTTCATGTATGCAAACAACAGGTCATGAGTTCTGTTGTTTTGGCAGTGGAAAAACTGAGAGCCAATGGAAATAATATTAAACTACTTGTTCCTCATACAATCACTAATCAACGTCATATTGCCATGGGCTCACGCAGCTTCACCGATTCATCCTTTATCAATGGTGAAATTCCGTCAAAACTCGCTTTGGCATTTGTAAAAAGCGCCAGTGCAATAGGATCGTGGACTGGATATCCGCATAAATTCGAGATGTTTGGACTTTCATCTCTTGTGTGCAAAGTAAACGGTATCCCACTCTACAATCTATCTTTTGATAAATCCTATAGAACATTGTATGAGTTGACCATGCAAACCCTAGATCATGACTCTCAACTATTTGAAAATGGTATAACCGAAGAAATGTTTGCTAAAACACATGGTATCATTGTACTGGATTTGTCTGGCACACAGGATATGAGTATAGTACGTACGGGGAGTGTGCGTTTAGAGTGTAAATTTGCCGATCCATTGGCTGAGAGTATTGCACTAATCTCACTAAATCAGTATGAAACCTATTGGGAAATCACTCCCGAAGGCAGTGTTCTACTAGACTTGGCGCCATGAACACCAGTCAAATAATCAATGTATTTAATATGGACCCCTACATGTCCCAGTACAAATCCTATTGTCTACCTTCAGACTTTCTTGGAAAAATTCAAAGTGTCAACAATAGCTTAA
This sequence comes from Artemia sinica, assembly GCA_027921565.1. Lineage (NCBI taxonomy): Eukaryota > Metazoa > Arthropoda > Branchiopoda > Anostraca > Artemiidae > Artemia > Artemia sinica. The sequence continues at coordinate 5,561,927 of CM051260.1, read as the reverse complement.
TTATTGTTAATAGCAGCCCATCGACTGTGCTGACGGGTCATTGGCTGTGCATCTTTCAAACAATGAAGACGATTGAATTTTTTCATCCTCTTGGTCTACCCTATACATTCTACACACCCCACATCAGCAGCTATATTGAGAGCAGTGGGAAAACTATTATTCAAAATCGGAAGAGGGTGCAGGATCTAACGACAAAAAGCTGTGGCTTCCATGCACTACTATATTTTGTATTCCGATGTCGCGGCTATACTTACAATCAGTTTCTCCACATTTATGGTGACAATCCTCGTCTGAACGACTTTCTAGTGGAAAATATCCTCTCGGACCTATACAGTGTTGATTTCAGTGCCCTAAGAGTAAAGTGCTTACAAAATGTTTGTGAATTTGTTTATTAATAAAATGCATATATAAATACAACAATGTCTTTAATTCTTCACTTTAGATTTCTTCTTCTTCTTCGATGTATAGGCAACTGTCGTGAACCACTAATGCTGGTATATCATTTGGATTCATTGTATATTGATCTTGATTGACTGCAAAGTCAGGGTCACATTTTCTACAGTACAATGTAACTTCACTCTTGTCATATCTCTTTTTATAGTCAATGATACTATTTGCATTCATATTATGAAATTCACGAGTTTCAATCTGTCTATTTGAAGCAATATCGCATACAGTGTTTTCAAATGGTGAATCAGATTCGGTAACTGCCAAATAAAAATCACTTGGTTTATAGTCATAATAGGCAGTGTCGTCACAACGATGACGTAGAAACCAAATTGTCTTGTTACCCCAACAGTTGAATCGTAGACCAGATTCCTCTTCCAGAATAATTTAAATCCACGACGATACCAATCTCGTAGAAATAAACTAAAATCACGTTTGGGATTCTTTCCAATCATAGCGGGGTAAGTATTCTCCCACTGATCACATTTATCATAGTGACAATTGGGACACAGGTGTCCTCTAGGGTGAGAGTCGCAAATCTCCTCAAGACATGAATTACATCCTTTAATTTGTACTGCATAGCCTCTATGTAATTTACAAGGATTACATAATTTACACTTTTCACTATAGTCATCAATAATTGTACAATTCTCACATTGAGTCCAACTGCCAAGAGTGTACATGCACAATGGACATGTATAGAACATTTTTTGGTTTCAATTGTCAACTCTCTCACAGCTAAAACGAAACTGATCTTCCTCGCTCGATATATTCAGTGAGGGGGATGGGGAGAGGAGTAACTCTGTGACGTTACCTTTTTCGAATGGTGGAGCCATCTACATTGAATCCATTGGCAATGTTTTCAAAAGTATATCCACGATATTATTCTGCTTTGTTCCAATTAATATATCAATAAATTGACTATAAGCATTTGAATCACATTTTAAAAGTTTCATACAATAGTCCAATGGGGGAGAATCAGTCCTCATTATATTGTCAAGTGTTCCCCGAGAGAATATCCTGCGTTGAAGAGATAACTCGAGAAAATCGTCATCCAAAATCAAATGTTTTTCCATAAACACTAGATTTGATCTAATTCTCTCTTTCTCAAATTTATTCATTTTTCAACCCTTTCACTATGACTGCTGACTCTAGACTGACCCTGATTCGTTAGCCCCTAGCCTAACCTAAGCAGAAAAGAAAGGGAACATTTTCGATTTCGAAACAATTTTATTGAATAATTACAACAACAATAATACTAAGCATGTACAATTAGCGATAGAGTTTATTGTCTTCGATATGTTTCACTAATGCACTTAAAGCACATTGAAGTCTATTCACATGTGCTATATCAACTTTTGTAGCGAAACATAATTGATCCTCCATTTTAAATTTGCTCAAGGATATCACATATCTTGCATATACTTCATCCCATTCCAGACAAAGCCGTGATCCTCTCGTGATTTCCACCGCAATGTTTGGTGCTCTTGTATTATTGCCATCAACTCCACTATCAACTTCTAAGAGGGTAAACATTCCACTCATCAACACACAAATATAAATCCAAATGAGTAAAGTCAAACTGTTCTTCTTCTCACTCCTTTGAATTCTATTCACAGACTAATAGAAACTATAGCAAAAATCCTTTCTTCATATTCTCTGCAATCCTCCGCTGCTAATATGTAAGCGAGTCTCTGATTGGCTGAGAAAGGAGATGTAACCGACTCGCTGATTGGCTGAAAAGGAAACACGTGATCCTGTTTCCTATTCCTGGACACCTTGACATTCGCCCCGAGCGTGCACTTGACCAAACAAAAACAACAAATCAATTGATCTTGAACGAATTGTCATTCACCCTGTTCCCCATTAGACTCAATAATCCAGAAAACATCCATCAAAGTGAGAAAAATCCTGTTTTTTCATTCTCACTGACAAAAACCATAAAACAGACATAAATGGATGTTGACATCCATGAAAAACATCAAATAAATTGACCAACACACATAACCGTCCAAATAAACATCCATAAAAGTGAGAAAAATCCTGTTTTTTCATTCTCACTGACAAAAACAGACATAAAAACTTGCATAAATTATGTTAAAAGTTGTAGGTGGCAGCAGTGGTGCCCCGTTTGACCTCATGAGGCCTTTCTACTTATATATATATATATATATATATATATATATATATATATATATATATATATATATATTATATATATATATATATATATATATATATATATATATTATATATATATATATATATATATATATATATATATATATATATATATATATATATATATATATATATATATATATATATATATATATTATATATATATATATATATATATATATATATATATATATATATATATATATATATATATATATATATATATATATATATATATATATATATATATATATATATATATATATATATACCTAGAGAATTTTACTTTTATGATAATTCGAAGAATATAAAATTCATTTAGTTCAAGCCACCCATAAAATATTAAGAGCCTGAGTAAATATGCCAAAAATTTGGAAGGGGGATAACAACCCAAAAAGGGCGAGTGATTTTGATGAAAATGACGGAACCGAGTTCATTTTATAAGAGAATTCTAATATAGAAGTTTCAAGCCCTTATCTACAATGTGAAGTTTTTAATATTTTCGACAAGGATGGTCACGGATGCAAGTTCTTTTGTGTGTTTGTTTAGTTGTTGCTGTTTTTCAGGAGTGATAAAATTGAAATATTGATTTTATCATATCAGAAGAACTTTCGTTAGGAAGAAAACTAAATGTTTTGCTGACATTGACAATAAGCAGAAGAGAAATGGCCGAAACAAAGTAGGCTAGATTTTGCGATTCTGTGATTTTGCGGCGTAAAATGAATATCTTTGCCTAAAGGGTGCCAAAAAACCTTCGACATTTGGAGTAGAACTTCTGCGAAAACCAATTGTTTTGAATCTGTCGAAAAACCATATATTGAGGTTTCCAGAGACAGGAATGACTCCCACTGGAGCAATCGTAATAGAAATCAGTCGCAAATCAATCTTGATTTCAGGGAATGTTTTGGTCTTGCATATAATAATGGTGGTGTAGGGATACCACCCTTCCCATTGCGATTCTTTTTTTATTTAGCCTAAAAGATTTTATTCATATGACACAGAGGTGGACAAGTAGTATGGAGTAGCATCAGCTTCACCAGGAAATTTCTTGGGTTGAGGGAACGGGCAAGTTCTACCAGGAGCTTGGTTTGCGCAGAGCTAAACAGGAAATATTTCTCATAGACTATTTATATACACTGTTGAATGTCCTCTTGTTTTCCAGGAAGAATTGCCCCCTACTGACATTGATGAAGAATATTCCCGTAAAACATTTTCTTTAAAGAATTTGCCTTTATATCGTGGAAATGGCAACTATAAGAAAAAATTTCACTTTCCAGCCTCCTTTCCCCAAATAATTATTCGTGAAATATAATTTCTTTCAGGGGTTAATACCATTGTCATAACATTGTTTTAGGATTTTTAAATTTGAATATAGAAAAAAAGAACGTAGCAGGAAGATGTAGCAGCCCTCCATCACATCCTTTTTTAAAAAATAAACTTATTAAAATGAAAGTCTTAAAATGTTTTCTTTTCAGATGTTAAATTTTTTATCATATCCGATTTTGAAGAGTTAAAACCCAGATCTAAAATTTCCTTTGTCGAAATTTTTCTTTTGCCAGTTTCAATTTTGTGCTAGGGTTTTCCAAGATTTTTGATTGTCGTTTTAAAGTTTGCCTAGATTCGGTTTCTTTAGTGCATTGCGGTGTATAAATTTCCGGTATTATGGCTTTTCAACTAGCTTAAGATATGGGCTGTATGCATAAACTTTTTTTTTTGAAAACGGTTCCTTATTTTGTTTGGAAAATTCGCATCCTGGGATTTTCAGGCCATAACAAAGGACCTATATAGGTCGTTAGTTTGAGAAGATTCGTTACGAACCTTAATTTTGGAAGAAAAAAATCATACAAGTAACGTCATTCTTATGAGCACATTTCAAGAGCACAAATACGTCATTTCCGCCTAAGGAGTGGGCGTATACTTTTTAGTATGTATGACACACGCAAAACTACACATGGATCATAGCTTAGTATAAAATGCTAAGCGTAATGAGTGTATTATCAAAAGGTATTTTCAGCAATTTCAGAACACCTAGAAGAAAATTACGTAAATTAACAATGCGTCAAAATGAACAAAATTGACCGTCAAATGAGACAAAATCAAGAGGACGGCCTGGGAAATGTAAATTCAGAACGGGTGAAAATGAACAACCTAAACCATAAAATGGGACAAGACCATTCCAAGCAGCTAAGTCAAACGATATTAAAAAATATTTGAAGTAATGATAAACAAAAATGAAGAACAGAGAAACATTTGGTTAACAGCTAAGCGGAAGCGAAAATTACAACGAGTCAAAAACAAAATTGAAAAACAAAGAAATATGTAGTTATAAGACATGCAACAGCAAGAACCAGAGCGAACCAAAAATGAAAGTGAAGAACATAGAACGAGTTTTAAGGAGTTTCATAATACCTAGAGAACGAAAATATAAATTAAGAGTTGTTCAAAATGAACAAACTGGACTATCAAATGAGACGAGACCAAGAGGAAGACCGGAGAAACATAATTCACAACGGGTGAAAATGAACAACTTAGACCCTTAAGTGTGACAAGACCGATTCAAGCAGCTAAGGCAAAGGGTATCGGAAAAATATCATAAGTAATGATAGATAAAAATGAAGAACAAAGAGATATGTAGTTAGAATACTTGAGAAAATGACAATTGCAACGAGTCAAAACCGAAATTGAAAAATAAAGAAATATGTGGTCTCGTATATAAAATTTTAGAGAAGTGAAAAATAGCATTTTTTCGCATATAAGACGATACCAAGCGTCAAGAGGGACTAGTTACACTGGTTTCTTAACCTCCATCAGTGAAATTAAATCCACACCTGAATTAAAACTTAACGTACCAAATGGCGTTGTCCAAAACTACTCTTGGAAAAAGGTACAAATTGTTACAGAAAGGATTGGGCATAAATCTCAAGGAAACGTGAAGTAACTTCATCTTGGTCCCAACTCACGGGATAGTAGAATAAATCCTGATACCAAAACAGGTCAAGAATGATTTCTGGGGCTATAGGATCAAGTTCTGGGGGAGTTGGTAATGACTGGTAATCGGGTAGTGTGTACCCCTTTTCCGAAAAAAAATATCACCACTCCCGAAGAAAAATCCTGGATACGGCTATGCCTGAGACATTACTGATACGCCCTTTTGACAACCAGAATCCAGTAAATGTATTTTGATTTTGTTCATCATTCCCCTCAACATTTCTTGAAATTTTTTTCTTAATAACCTTAGCCTTTTGGAGATCTGGGATTATTCATGCCCCCATTTGCTAAGAAACCAACCCTATATTTAAAAAGAAAACAATAAACAACTATCAGAGATTAGAGCCCTTGCCCCAGGGGCTCTGGGAGAATAATTATTAAGCCTTTAGACAAGGACGTATCCAGGAAATTATTTCGGGGGGGGGTCTCCTCGGGTTGGACCTAATCCATGTCTAACGGTAAAAGAAGACAATAAATAGGAACATAAAATACTGTATATTGAAGTTAAGAAACGTAATAGTTACAAAATGAATTCACAGAACAAAATCAATTCGACGTGTTTTTTTAGTTGCGAAGATGTCAATAACTGTATCAGTGTCAATAGCAACATCCCTGTGCACTGACAGTACCGCTAGACCTGTCAAACTTTCTTCACCGGTTATATTTCGTAGCCATGTCTTAAGCCGTCGGAAGGTATAGAAAGTCCTTTCCAGTGTAGCAGTTGCAACAGGCCAAGTAGCTACGATTGTAAGAAGGCGGCTGATGTTTGGAAAAAAATCAGCACTGCACGTATCAAGTGCAGCCAAAGCCGAGACTGGTCTTTCTTTGTTGTTAACGTTCTGCAACTTCGTTTTTCACAATTTCAGTTCGTGGCTTAGGGCATCTGGCTCTGGTAAAAGGTCGGAGTAAATATCAGTGTTTTCACTGATTTCTGCGTCAGACAAGTTTCTTTTGTCTAAGTTCGCAGGCACGAAGCCGCTTAAAAGTGTTGAAATTGTGCGATGCACCGTAAATTTCTCCTTGAGTTCTGACATGAGGAAGTCCATAAAAAGAATGTATATGGAAGCTATGTACGCTTCTTTCAGCGAACCGATGTCGTAGTGGTCGTTTCGACGACGACCAAATTTTGGAAACGTCAATTCTATCTTCAGATCTCTGGCAAAATCTTCAATTTTGAATACAACAAGTCGAACGAAGAATCTGGGTTTTCGCGTAGGCCCACAACTGTCTGAACCACAGTTTCAACGTGTTCGCATGCAAGCGCTGTCAACAGCTTGAAGAACTTTATACAGCGGCAACGTAAGACCAAAGAGTTCTTTTGCTACGAAAAAACTGGTCACAAACTGTCCTTGCTCCATTGAGCTTCCTAACTGATGGGCCTTTGCGGAAGCCTCAGCATTTGCGTTTCCTTCTTGAAGCTCTTCCAGTGCTTCTAAAATTGGCTTATAGAGCTCCACAAGAAGGTTAACGGAATCGTGCCTCTCCCACCCACCGTGTTTCACAAAGGGTAATGAGACTGATTTTTCTAGCTTCCGGCATGCATTGTCGAATTCTATCTTTGAGTACTTGGGAACGGCAGGGAGATATTCCAAAAAAGTTGCAGATCAGTGATATTGTCCCAAAACTCGTTTTCATGACTGGACTGGAGCAAGCTGAAGTGATCGTCAGGTTGAGTGTATGTGCTCCACAATGGACATAAATTGCTCATTGATACTAACAACAAAAGTACAAAGAACAATAGGGAAATCTTTTTGCAAGACAGTGGAGATAATTTGAATGAATATTTCGGCCCTATGTCCAAGGGCCGTCCTCAGCAAGACAAAAATATATGAAAGAAAAAAGACTCACAACAACATGCAACCAATAAAACCAAAAATAAAAAATTTTTCAAAGCAGTCCTAGCATCCTTACTTCAGCGAAGTTCAACCAGGACTGATAAAAAGTAAGGTAAAACAAGGCGATTCAATGAGAAGAAAGAAGAATAATTTAAAAACACGTTCTTATTGCTAATCCAGCTTTTTTGGCAGCTAACCTCAAAGGTCTTTTTGTGACCAGTTCTGTGTTAATGTCTATCGGTTTTTTAAAATATTTTGTAAGATCATTTTTAATTAAATTTGTGTATAGAGCATTTAGTGTATATTCCCCCAAGTCCCTATTTAAGGAAATGTTATTATTAATCTTAAGTCTGATTTCAATTGATTCTCGGACTACCTGGTTTATGCCTAGGTCATTGCTAATAAGGGCGGATTCATCAAAAAGTATATTGTGGCTAGGTTTTTCAAAAATATGGCTGCCTAATGCAGAATCAGATGAAACAACGGAAATACTAGAATTTAGAGCTTTGACTATATCATCTTTATGCTGTTGTATGCGCTTTTCTAAATTCTGGTGTGTTCTACCTACATAATATTTGCCACAATCGCATGGTATTTGATAGACCCCTCTTTGGCGAGTAACTGGGGTTTTATCTTTACCAGAATTTAGAAAATTTATGATTCTAAAATTATTTGCGAATACTACATACAGATTATTTTTTGTGCAAACTTTTTTAAGATTTGTAGTGATTTTTGGGATGTAGGGGAGGTAAATTATGTTTAAGGGCTTGTCAGAAATATCACATGGTAAACTATCATTAATTTTACGGGAATGTCTCTTCAGTCTACAATTAATTACATTATTAATAAATAAAATAGGATACCCATTTGCAAAAAGTATGTCCTTGATAAAATTTAATTCTGCTGTTATGTGGGAATCAGAACAAATGTTTAGGGCCCGATCGACGAGTGATATTACAACTGCTCTTTTAACTTGTGGGGGGTGGTTTGATTTAAAATGCAATTTTGGTTTTATTGGTTGCATGTTGTTGTGAGTCTTTTTTCTTTCATATATTTTTGTCTTGCTGAGGACGGCCCTTGGACATAGGGCCGAAATATTCATTCAAATTATCTCCACTGTCTTGCAAAAAGATTTCCCTATTGTTCTTTGTACTTTTGTTGTTTGTTATGGAAAGGCAGTGTGGTCTTTGTCACTATTTTTGCTCATGGATACTGCTGTCTAATCAAAGCTTGAGTGCCTCTCAGGTGCCCACTCATAGCAGCTGCTCTGTCATATCTCTGTCCTAAAATCTTGTTCAATTCCAAAGTATGGTTTTTCAAGGTTTATAATATTGTGGTGGCCAGACCTTGTCCGGTTAAATCTGATACGAGAACAAACCCAAGAAAATCTTCGGGCCAAGCTCTCTTTGAAACATAACGAACACAAATGGACAGTGCTCTGTGCTTCTTATGTCAGATGTTTCATCCGCTAAAACCGAATAGAACATACTTTCGTTTACCCTTTTAACAGTATCAGCTTGAATCATCTTTCCACAAACACCAATAAGCCCATTTTGCACAACTGGGGACAGATACATCCCATTTCTAACACTTTCTAAATATGATTTTTCAGCTCATCGTCACCACATCGCCTTAGTTTTGAATTGGTTGGAAAATAAATGGTAGCTATATTTTATTTAAGTATTTATTTGGTATTTTAGGGTATTTTTATTTTGTATATATTTGGTATAAAAAGGGGGGGGGTCAGTTTTTATGTATCTATTGGAAAGCTAATTTGTTGTTTTTTCACATGTTTTCAGTGGGATAATTCACATTTTCAATAAAAATATTCTAAAAAGTATTTTTCATTTCTATATTGCGCACCCCGATGCTTCCCCAAAAGGGCTGCATGTGACTATGCTAATTTTCCCTTGAAAGTATCAAAATAAATCGTTATCCGCTTGTCGCCTCCTCAGTGTTTCAGTGTTAGATTAATTAAAAAAAACTTTTTCCACAAAATAAGTTTTTCAACGAAAAGTAAAGAACTCCATTAAACAAAAAAATGAGCAAAAATAAAACCAAATAATCTACCAAGCGTGAAACTACCACAAATCAGCACCGATAAATAAATGAAACCCAAAACGAAAAGAAATAACAATAAATAACTGAGTCAAACTCAAAACGAGCAGAAATAAACATAAGTTGGGCTCAAAACCCTTAAGCCTTCCCAAGGGCAGAGTATAATTTGCATTTTAATGAAAGAATATAAATGTTTTCACTTTTATAACTTTAATAAATCAAGTAATATTAACATTTTGATTACTAAATATCAGTATATCTATATTAAACTGACAATGCACATTCATTTGAATTTATCAATAAAGTGCAAGTTATGTTCAGGCCTTGGGAAGGCACAGGGGTTTTGAGCCTAACTCATGTTAATTTCTGCTCGTTTTGAGTTTGACTTGGTTATTTATTGTAATTTCTGTTCGTTTTGGGTATCATTTATTTATCGATGCTGATTTGTGGTAGTTTCACGCTTGGTAGATTATTTGGTTTTATTTTTGCTCATTTTTTGTTCAATGGAGTTCTTTACTTTTCTTTGAAAAACTAATTTTGTGGAAAAAGATTTTTTAATTAATTTTTGTTCGTTTTATGATGACATAGTCTTTTCAGGGAAAAAAGAAAATAATACTTTGAATCTTTTCGTTTTTTTAAGAATTTATAGTTTGGCCTGCTATTTGTATGCGGGAGAAAAATTTTTAACAATTTTAACAACATATACCCTTTTAAAAATCTGGACACAAATAGTAGTGTTTAATTTAGTTTCACACCTCCTCTAGTTGACCTGAAATAGAAAACGTGATACCATTCGCAAAAAAATCTGTTTACTTTCTTTGATAGCTTCGATACACTTACGCTATTTTGATTTGGTTAAATTTTAAGAGCAGAAGTAGCCCCGAAAGTTCAAACATAATACCCTCAGTCGTTTTTGGGATACTGCTGAGATGCGTTATTGGGAATTAGCATTAACACAGTGCATTTTGATTTAATATTAAGGCAACATTTAGTTTTAAAACGTAAAAGCAAATGGGAGGGTGGGCGTGGGAGGGGAATTAGTTTCCCTCCAATCACTTTCGACCATTAAAAAGAGCATCAGCCCTTTCTATTTTCAAGGGAATGAGCCCTTTTTGAAGTTCCTACGAAAACTCCTTTGATACGAAGTGCCCTGGTGTAAACAACAACAACAAAAATAATACATTATACCCAAATCGATCTTTACTATAAAAATATCAAGCCTTCCAATCACTTTCGACCATTAAAAAGGGCACTAGGCCTTTTGATTTCCAATCAAATGAGCCCTTTTTCTTGTTCCTACGACAACGCTTTTTATAAGCACCTTATATGCCCCCAGGGCTTAAATCACAACCCTTGCCCTAAGGGCTGTGAGGGTGGTTGTCATCCTCTAAGACCTAATTTCCAGAACCTTCAACTACGTTAAACAAAATGGCTATCCAAAAATTTTGATTGGATGTGTCTGGGAAAATGGTGGACGTGAGAGGTGTGTTAGTCGCTCTCCAATCACTTACAACTAAAAAAAGGCACTAGCCCTTTCAATTTTCAATCAAATGAGCCCTTTTGAAGTTTCTACGACAACGCTTTCAATATAAACCTTATATGCACCCAGGGCATAACTTACAACCCTTGCCCTGAGGGCTGGGGGGTGTCATCCTCAAGACCTGATTTCCAGAACTTTCTGCAACGTTGAACAAAATGGCTATCTGAAAATTTTGATTGGATGTGTTTGGGGAATGGTGGACGTGAGAGGGGGGTTAGTTACCCTCCAATCACTTTCAACCATTAAAAAGGGCACTAGCCCTCTCAGTTTCCAATTGAATGAGTCCCTTTTGAATTTTTTACGACAACTCTATCTATAAAAACCTTATATGCCCCCAGGGCATAACTTACAACCTTTGCCTTGGGGGCTCTGGGGGGTTTGTCATTCTTAAATTTCTACACCAACTTTCTATGTAAACCTTATAAGCCCCCAGGGCATAACTTACAACCCTTGCACTGAGGGCTCTGATGAGGCTATCATCCTTAAAGACCTAACTTCCAGAACTTTCGACTTTTTTGAACAAAATGGATATCTCAAAAATTTGATTGGATGTGTTGGGGAAATGGTGGGCGTGAGAGGGATTTGGGTTGCCCTTCAATCAATTTTGATTATTAAAAGGGCACTAGCCCTTCCAATTTCCAATTGAATGAGCCCCTTTTGAAGTTTCTACAACATCGCTTTCTATAAAAACCTTATATGCCCCTAGGGCATAACTTAAGAACCTTGTCCTGAGGGCTGTGGGGGTGGAGAGGTTGTCATCCTTAAAGACCTAATTTACAAAACTTTCAATTACGTTGAATAAAATGGTTATCTAAAAATTTTAATTGGATGTGTTTGGGGAAAAGTTGGACGTGAGAGGGGGGTTAGTTGCCCGCAAATCCTTTTCGAGACTATTAAAAAGGGCACTAGTCCTTTGAATTTCCAATCGAGTGAACCCTTTTTTAAGTTTCTACGACAAAGATTTCACTAAAAGCTTATATGCGCTCAGGGCATAATTTATAACCCTTGCCCTAAAGACTGTGGGGGGAATGCTCTAATCTAAGGTATAGTTTCCTGAACTTTAAACTGTGTGGAAAAAAATGGCTATCTCAAACTTTTGGTTGGATGGTTTTGGAGAAATGGTGGGCGTGGAAGGGATGTTAGTTGCCTTCCAATCATGTTCGACTATTTAAAAGGGCACTCGCCATTTCAATTTCGAATCGAATAAGCCCTTTTTGAAGTTTCTACGACAACGCGTTCTATAAAAACCTTATATGCCCCAAGGGCAAAACTTACAACCCTTGCCCTTAGGGCTTGGGGCGGGGGGTTGTCATCCTCAAAGACCTAATTTACAGAACTTTTTACTACGTTGAACAAATTTGCTATCTTGTTTTTGGGGAAAAGGTGGGCGTGAGAGGGGGTTAGTTGCCCTCCAATCACATTCGACTATTAAAAAGGGTACTAGTCGCTTTTTCATTAAAAAGGGCACATGAGCGCTTTTTCAAGTTTCTATTTCCTGAACTTTAAACTGCGTGGAACAAAAAAGCTATCTCTAAATTTTGATTGGATGAGTTTGGGGAAATGGTGGGCGTGGAAGGGGTGATAGTTACCTTCCAATCACTTTCGACTATTAAAAAGGGCACTAGCCATTTCAATTTCTAATCGAAAGAGCGCTTTTTGAAGTTTCTACGACAACGCGTTCTATAAAAACTTTATATACCCCCAGGGCATAACTTACAATCCTTGCCCAGAGGGCTGTGGGGGGGGGGGTTGTCATCCTCAAAAACCTAATTTCTGGAATTTTCAACTACGTTGAACAAAATGGCTATCTTAAAATTTTGATTGGATGTGTTTGGGGAAAAGGTAGGAGCGAGAGGGGGGTTAGTTGCATTCAAATCACTTTTGACTGTTAAAAAGCGCACTAGCCCTTTGAGTTTCCATTCGAATGAGCCTTTTTGAAATTTCTACGACAACACTTTCTATAAAAACCTTGTATCCCCCCAGGGCATAACTTACAACCCTTGCCCTGAGGGCTGTGGGGGAGTGTCCTCCTCAAAAACATCATTTCTATCTAGAAATCAACTACGCTGAACAAAATGGCTATCTCAAAACTAGATTGGATGTGTTTCGGGAAATGGTGGCTGTGGAAGGGGTGTTAGTTGCCTTCCATTCACTTTCGACTATTAAAAAGGTCACAAGCCACTCCGATTTCCAATTGAATGAGCCCTTTTCGAAGTTTCTACGACAACTTCTTCGATACGAAGTGCCCTGGTCTAAAGAAAAAAATAATAAATAAACATTGTGCCAACATCGTTCTTGTACGCCCCCAGGGCATAACTTAAAATCCTTGCCCTGAGGGTTGCTGGGGAGTGACCTCCTCAAAAAATTTTTTCTATATGGAAATCAACTATGCTGAACAAAATGGCTATCTCAAAATTTTGATTGGATGTGTTTCGGGAAATGGTGGGCGCGGAAGGGGTGTTTGTTGCCTTCCAATCACTTTCGACTATTAAAAAGGGCACAAGCCACGCCAATTTCCAATTGAATGAGCCCTTTTGAAGTTTCAACGACAACTTCTTCGATACGAAGTGCCCTAGTCTAAAGGAAAAAAAAAATTAATGCATTGTGCCAACATCGTTCTTATATGCCCCCAGGGCATAACTTTAAACCCTTGCCCTGAGGTTTGTGGGAGAGTGACCTCCTCAAAAACATATTTTCTGTCGGAAAATCAACTACGCTGAACATAATGGCTATCTCAAAATTTTGATTGGATGTGTTCGGGGGAATGATGGGCATGGGGGGGGGTTGCCCTCCAATCACTTTCGACTATTAAAAAGGGCACTAGCCACAATTTCAAATTGAGTGAATCCTTTTTGAAGTTTCTATGACAACTTCTTCGTTACGAAGTGCCCTGGTATGGAAAATCCAAAAAAAATAATAATACTACATTGTGCCAACATCGTTCTTTACTTAGGCAGCGCGATTGCGCTGCCTATGATAGATACAAACTGACCTGGGATTGGATTGCACCAGCTAAAAGAAAGGCCGAGCTGAAGAAGAAGATATGCTGCCTAATCCTAATAATTGACTCTATTGTTCACTCAATGGCAACTAGTTGAAGCTAAGCCAATAATTATAGGGACCATGTGATTTGGTAAGCTTAAAATATGCGAGTTTCATAAAGAGGTCAAAGTGTTGAAAAAAGCAATTTTATCAGAAATTTCGGGGGGAGGGGGTCCAAACCTTCTACCACCCTGGTTACGGCATTGCCTTTAGACTATTTTGAGCAAAATCGCTATTTAAAAATTTTGATTAGATTTACTATTGGTAGAGCTCGAGCGTTGTCTCTGATAGGGATGTTCTATAACTTTCTCTTGTGGAAACTCGCTTTTCAGTTATCTTTTAACATCGAAGCCCGCCATTCACATATTTTTTAAGTAAATTTGGGATGATGATCATTCTTGGAGAACGATCATCCAGATCAGCCAGACTGATCTTCATCCCAAACTCACTTAAAAAATATGTGAATGGCGGGCTTTGATGTCAAAAGATAACTGAAAAGCGAGTTTCGACAAGAGAAAGTAAGAGAACATCAAACAGTTCCTGGTAACGTAAGTAAACTTTAATAAAGAAGCAACCTGGCTCAATAGTAACTGAAACTCTAAAAACGGAATTTTAATACCAATAGATATATCAAAAGAATCAAAGTTTTAAGCTGATTTCAAATATATAAGTTTCATGAAGTTCAGTCTTACTTATCAAAAGTTACGCGCCAGAGAAAATTTGCCTTATTTTTGAAAAAAGGGAAAAAGGCCCCCTAAAAGGTATAGAACCTTAATGAAAATCACACCATCAGATTCAGCGTATCAGAGACTGTAGAGGTTTCAAGCTCCTATCTGCAAAAATATCGAAATTTGTATTTTTTGCCAGAAGAAAGATCACAGATGCGTGTTTATTTGTTTTTACCCCAGGGGTGATCGCATCGACCCAGTGGTCCTAGAATATCGTGAGAGGGCTCATTGGAACGGAAATTAAAAGTTCTAGTGCCCTTTTTAAATGACAAAAATGGAGGGCAACTAGGCCCCTCCCTCGCTCATTTTTTCCCAAAGTCATCCGATCAAAATTTTGAGATAGACATTCTGTTAAGCATGGTCGAAAAATACAGTGACTATGTCTTTGAGGATGACTTAATCCCCCATAGTCCCCCAGGGAAGGTCTGCAAGTTATGAACTTTGCCCAATGTTTACATTTAGCATTGGTTATTGGGAAGCATACAGAAGTTTTCAGGGGGGATTTTTTCTAGTAGTTGGAGGAGGGGGTGGTGGATTGGGGTTACGTGGGAGGATCTTTTCATTGAGGAAGTTTTCATGGGGGAAGGGACATTGCTATGAAGGGGGCACCAGATTTTCCAGCATTATTTAAAAAAAAACCATCAGAAATTAAATAAATAATAAAAAAATCAACTGAAAGTAAGGAGCAACACCAAAACTTAAAACGAACCTAAATTATTATGTATATGATTTGATTCGTCCCCTAGTCATTACCTCGCTCTTTACGCTAAAGTTTTTTTTGTACTTTCCTCAGAGCTATTTATTCTAATTAACGGCCTTTGTGATTAAGTGGTCATTCTTAAAGAAGTGGAACAAAATTTGAACTTTAGCGTAAAGAGCGAGGTATTAAATAGGGGGCGAACCCCCTAATATACGTAATAAAAATATTCGAATATAGACGTTCGTTACGTATGTTAATTCGGAAGTTAAGTCAGAACAAAATTTCGAGTTAGTCATTTATCCAAAAAAAAGTAAAATTAACATGCAAATTTCGTTTTAATTATTCATGTACGGTGAGCCAAAATCAAAGCTGCATTAATTCACAAACGTTCATAAATTAAATGAAAAAACAAGTTTTTTAACTGAAAGTAAGGAGCGACGTTAAAACTTAAAACGAATAGAAATTATTCCATGTATGAAAGGGGATGTCCCCTCCTCAATGCCTCACTCTTTACGCTAAAGTTTTTTTATATTTTTTTTAAATAAAGTTGGGAGAAAGAGTCAAATTTTAGCGTAAAGAGCGAGGCGTTGAGAAGGGGACAGTCCCTTTCATATATAGAATAATTTCTGTTCGTTTTAAGTTTTAATGTCGCTCCTTACTTTCCGTTAAAAAACTTGTTTTTTATTTTATTTAATCCCTATCAGAGACAACGCTCGAGCTTTACCTATAGTAAAACTAATCAAAATTTTGAAATAGCGATTTTGCTCAAAATAGTCTAAAGGCTTAATAATTATTCCCCCAGAGCCCCTGGGGCAAGGGCTCTAATCTCTGAAACTGGCTTATTGATTTTTATCATATAGGGTTGGTTTCTTAGCAAATTTCTCTGGTCAAGATGGGGGGCTGTAATTTTTCTAAATGGCGCTTACGGCTATGATGATTCAAACGTCACAGCTTTCGTTTCAATCTGGTATCAATTTCTGTGACCTCGGACTATTTTTGAAATTCCCATAAGTTTGTTTTCGCAACTAACATTTACCATTAAGAATAATCGAAATAATCGTTACTATTCCTGAATCAGCTGCAAATGGCAATTCCTCCTCACTTGACAGTTTTTTCAAAATATATTATAAATTTTTAGTTACTTAATTAAATTTAGTTAAATTAGATTAAATTTTGAGCTAGAGTTCGTTCCTTACTAGGTTGTCCCTAAGGGCGCAACCATAATATGCTGAGTCAAGAAGTTAAACAGTAGTAGCCATGTAAGTAAAGCAGTCTAGAAGTTATGCGGTGAAGTAATTTTTGATTTTTAAACAGTAAATGACCAGGTGTGCAGGAACCACTCCTGAGCGCTAATAAATGACCAAACGTCCAACTTATGAATTGATTGAGTGGTTACAGCTTCATTTAATGATTTTAAAGCTAACCGTATGGTACATGATCTCACCATTGGTGTCACAGCCCATCCCATGGGCTTCCGGAGTCATTTTTCTTGTTAAAGAGCATGATCTTAAAACTTTAGAAGCAATTCTACTTGTTATATCTTGAGTAGTTAGATATACTAGTAAAAAAAAAACCTTAATGCGCATTAGAACTTTAAATATTTTCGTTCGTAGAATTGAGGTTTCTTTTTTCTTGCTCTTTTGTTTTTTGTTTTTTTTTGCCTTTGGGACCGAATTGCTTACCAAACGAAAAACAGCAATGACACGAAACAAAAGATACATTTTTAAAAGGACGTATTTCGGCATAAACCACCTCGCTGCCATATCAAGCTGGAGAAAATTTATTAACAAATGGAAAAAAGTAGCATCAATTAGCGAAAAGGGGTCAAAGTATGGCCTTAATAAATTATAAACAAAATTGAGAATAAGAAAAGCCAAAATGTATATTCCATGTATTTTTTGTAACCACTTTGTTTAGAACAGATGGTCTTAGAAATCTATAAGAATAAAAAATTAATAGGAAGTTTCTTTTTTAGTTGTAAAAAATGATTAGAGGACAGCTAGCTCTCCCTCTCCATGCCATTTTTCTTTCAGGAAGACACCAACCCTCTCATGGCTCGAACAAGACCCAGGGGGATATGAACCATGCAACTCAAAGAGCAGGAGATCCAAATTAGGAAACGATCGATTATTGACAGATACGTTTTATCGGAGTCAATTCCGTAGCAATGGCCATAAGTAGCACAGTTCACTAATTGGAAAGCAATGTGTCTCCCATGCATTTCCCATC
Source organism: Artemia sinica (assembly GCA_027921565.1). Lineage (NCBI taxonomy): Eukaryota > Metazoa > Arthropoda > Branchiopoda > Anostraca > Artemiidae > Artemia > Artemia sinica. The sequence continues at coordinate 5,544,179 of CM051260.1, read as the reverse complement.
AGAAATTCCGTATGAAAGGGTACTATTTTTTGTCATTGGTCATATCTGTAGCCCCCCTTTAGAGGAAAATGATTATGACTGTCAGGGATGAAAAGGAATCAGAATGTTCAGGTCTATGCTGTAGCCTCATGGCGTAAATAGCGACGAAGACCACTCTGCCTTTAGTTTTAATGGTCGTATGTTATTGTAGGTCTCTTTTCTTTTATATACTTATGTTCTTCTGAGGACGGCCCTTGGACATAGGGCCGAAATATTCGTTCAAATTAGAATTTCACTGTCTTACGAAAAGAATTCTCTATTGTTCTTCTTGTTTTTGATGTTTATAGCATCATGGCGATAGTAATCGGTGATTTATATACCACCAGGCTTTCCCAAAAACGTTGGTATATCCTACTTTTTCAAAAACTTCTGCCTGAGGAAGAAACTCTGCAAGTATCATTTTCTAATATGGTGACTATTCTATTGTAACTGTTATTGCGAAAATTTGTAAAAAGGTGTAAGGTAGCATTAAGAAATTGGAATAAATGTGGAATGAATGTAGGAATGAATGTGAATTTGGAATGAATGTAGAATAAGAAATCTGGGATACTCAGAAAAATGCATATTACCATGTGTCTTGCCCACTTGTCCACAAATATTCAATAGATACCTTGTTCAAGGAAATCTTGCTCTTTATTTTACGGTCCTACTGATGAAAATAAGTGTATTTCCCATTCTGGAAATTTTTACATAGAGTTTTGTGTAATTTACCATAGAACGGGAAGATGCAAAAACGCCCTTTTTTTAACATGCTTGCTGGATTTTGGGTTTTGGTTTTGTGTTTCCGTTTTATAGAAGCACACGCAAAATAGAGAGCTTTCTGACATCAAAATAGTGCACCATAACCTCTATAGTTGCCCCCGTTTCGATAATATTGATGAAGCATGACATGGAATTCTGAAGTTACAAAATTAGACTTTTGCAAGGTACACTATTTTTAATGTTACTATTTTAGTAAAATTAAACAATATTTTTTACGTACGCTAATTTGATATAAAAAACTCTCTAATGATTCTTATTGACACTTTTCTTTGTCATTTTTTGACAATGACAAATATTGTCATTTGTTATTTGATCAAATGACAAATTTTGTCATTTGATGGTGCTCATGGTTTTTTCTTTCCACTTTGCTTTTTATACTGTCAGAGAGAAAAAACTCAATGAAAAACAACAAATGTCATGGCTGGCCAGTTCGGCTTAAAATCTTTCATGGGGAACTATTTGGTTTTTTTTTCTACTATTTTGACCGGCTGAAAATAATTCATTGTTCTCATGTCTTTGTTATTTTATGTTTTATTTTGTGGGAGCTGGCGTTCCCCCGAAAAATTCCCCCCACAGGAAATTCACACCAGAAAGTTCCCCTGGAAAATCCCCTCGCGGAAAATTCCCCCAAACTATTTCCCACGCTCTTGGGAAATTCCCCCACATGCAAAATTGAGCAGCCACACAGAAAGTACAAGATAGATGCCTCAAAATGTCAATCAGATGTCCTAAGGGGTAACAAAAGGACCAGATATCAAAAACAGTTTTAGGACAGGGGCTGGTTGGTCTCCAATCACTTTTGACGCATAAAAAACGACTAGAACTCTTAGTTCCCGATCGAATGAGGATCCACCGAAGTTTCTATGACCACGAGGGGGAGGTTGGGGATGAACACGGGTTGCCCCCACTTATACGGATTAAATGCTTTTAATTATGGGGTTTAATGTTACTCTTTAATTTCATGATAACAGCGTAGACCAGAAATATTCCCAGAAATGAAGAGGGACTAGATATTAATTTCTACTTCCCTTCCCGCCCCTTCTTTAGAACTTGTACTGTATATATCTGAAGGCTCAATGAGATTTAGGGTGTTTTGACACTAAGATGTACCCTTTGAATCATCTCCCCCTTCAAAGTTTATGCGACCACCCTTCCCTCAAAAGCATTATATCTCAATAATGGAAAGCTTACATAGCTTATATCACTTGCCCCGGGGTCTAGAAGGGTGGTTGTCAAACCCAGAAGCATTGTTTTTGACATTTGGACTATTTTGAACAAAATGGCAACCTCAAAATTTTGATCGGACGTGTTTGAGTTAAAGGGGGGAATTTTCCGCGGGATTATGTTTTCAAGGGGGAAATTTTTCGCGGTATATTTTCAAGAGTGGAATTTTTTAGGGGATTTTTCCTCGGGGGAGGTGAATAATTTTCAACGGCAGGGGTTTTTATAGCGGAAACGCTTAGACCCGAATTTTATAGCCACTAATATCTTATAATTTATTCATAATTTATTTCTATCATTTGGCATCCCAGTTACAGCTGAAAGACGATATTAGTCTATGGCAAATTGCCATTTTCTTACGTTCTATTCACGTGAATGCTTAATTAGACATTGACGCTTTGCCTAATGATACGGGAGGGTCGATCTCCGCTGCGACAAGGTGACTTGTCCTTATAAAAGAGACCCTGTATCTGAAAACCTTATTCGTCGCCATTTGTGCCATCAGACGGTCTCGAGGATGTTTATCTCTTTTTTACCCTACTAAGCGTAATTCCCTTCCTCTCTTATAAGCAGTTCTGATTACTCTTAAGTAGGGATTGCTAGATTTTGATTAGTATCTAAGCAAAAGTGTGAAAGGGGTTTTAGCTATTTTAGTTGTCGAAAGGAATTTTTGCGCTTTTCATCGAACCACCTATTTTTTGCTTCAAATTTGTATCATTTGTTTTTATTCGAGGTTAATTCTTTCCGTTTGCTGTTTCATTCTCTCTTTGAACTCGGCCGAAATATTTACTTTTTTCTGCTGTGTTCACGGACTGAAAACTATGCATTGTTTTTACCATCAATCCTGATTGCCTTAAGCTCTCTTCTATCTACACTTGACGTGACCTATCTATGAAGCCATTATTAGTTTCAAAAAGACTTTTGAAAAATGGAATGTTTATTGCAGAAAATCACTTCGGGTTACAAAGGACAAGACATCTATAAATATCGCTACTACAATAAAAGCCCTTTGGCCCTTAAAAAATCACTAAAAATGTACTAGAGGATTCATGTATAATTGTAAAAGCTATAATTAACACTAATGACTGAAAAATTCTCACTTTTTAAATATAAGCTGGCCAATAGAAAAATCTAAAAAATAGCAGAAAGAAAAAGAAAATAAGTTAAAATCTATGTCTTATTAAATGTTAGATGAAGCTGCATATTCTCATAGCCCACAATGTTTGAAACTGGACTTAAAATTGATTAAAAAACTCAAGCGTTAATCTCAGTCGATTTGCACATATATTCATTTACTTATGCTTATCGACTGAGCAAAAACATTATATAGGTACTTAATTAAAAGGCAAGTTTTTCAAATGACACCAACTAGCCACATAACTATGTCTATTTTTTTGGATACCCATTTTTCCAACAAGCTTTTTCTTGTATATGTTTGGCATAACTAAGTAAGTGTTTTAAGTAAAAACCCCTGGGGGTAAGAATATATTCAAAATTCAACAAACCCTCCCTCCCGAAGATGACAAACATAGAAAGAGAAGTGATTTTATTTTTCATTTTAGGCAAAATATGAAACTTAAAACAACTCTAATTTCCTTTTGAATTTATTTGAAAACTGACATCCTTCCTACCGAAATAAGTTTATCCAAGTTACCCTTGGTGTTAAGTTAGAATTTGCTACCCTAATTTTAAAAAAGTCAAGCCGTTAATCCAAACATAGAGGAGCAACAACAAAAAAAAAAAAAAAAAAAAAAAAAATCATATATGGAGCAATAGGGTGGCTGCGATAAAAAAAATTGTAGGTTTTTTTCCGCTGCTGATGACCCGTTCATACCAGTATTGTTAGACCCACTGAAACTTTATCTTCATTGACAACCACACTCTTCAACTATCATGTCATCATACTGCTTCAAGACAACATTATCATTACTGTCGTAAAACAACACTGTCAGTGGCAACAGCTTAAATGGAGTACAACAAGGAGGCGGTATCTTGTCTGTGTCAGAAACCTTAATTAAAACACTTTGGATTGTTGCATGGTTAGTCGGATGAAACTCTTCGGCAATTGGGAATTCACATGCCCCTGCACACCTAGAAAAAACGTTTCAGGTGAAAAAAAATTTGAACTTAGGCTCATTCTAGTCTAGCCAATCTAAGTATTCCAATTTTTGTCCGTGGGGGTTATATTTTTGGGAGGGGATTAAAAAAACACCTAAAAACGCATCAGAATTTTTTTTATAGGCATTTTTGTTACGTTTTTATGAATCGAACAACCATTTTTTTCTGGGAGGTTCAATCCCCTAACCCTCCCCCTGGATGTGGCCTTGACTGTAAAGCCTATGTCTGACCTTAAGTTTTGAAAAGAAAAGACGAAGGATTTTGCTTAGGCAAAATCCTTCATCAAAATAAAAACTGACGCTAGGATGGTTTTATCATCAGCGTGAAATTTGTCGGTCAAAAGCACAGCTGTCCTGGTAGCCAACAGCCCAACATATTAGTTTCAAAGCCCAATTGGAAAACATTCAACCTTCGTTCTCAAACAAGGAAATGAACCATGTATCAGTTTTCTTTGATCCTATCTCTCTCTCCCTTTCTGCCCGTCCCTCTTTATCTCCGTCTGTATGTTTGCCTATCTGTCTGTCTTTCCCTTTTTGTCATTCTCGCTCTCTCACTCTCTTTCTTCCTCCTTCTGTCTCCCTTCCCAATCCTTCTTTCACGTTCTCTCTCTCTCTCTCTCTTCTCTCTCTCTCTCTCTCTCTCTCTCTCTCTCTCTCTCTCTCTCTTTCTCTCTCTCTCTCTCTCTCTCTCTCTCTCTCTCCCTCTCTCTCTCTCTCTTCCTCTTTCTCTTTTGCGTTTCCTCTCATTTCCTCTAATTACATTCAGTTTCAGGTACGAAAGAGGTAGCCGTCTACTCAGACGGTACCGTCAAGATAAAAAGAAGACAGAAAAATATTTATATAACTAATAGAAGATAAAATGAATTACCTGTAAGCATTATATTCTTTAGGAAAGATTATCCAGGAATCCCATCCTATTTTTTCAAATTCAACTTTCATATCAATTTTCTGGCATCCATTACTAGATGAATAAATACTTCTTTTTGGTCTTTTTTCCATATTTTTTAATTTCTTCTGATGTGCAGAATAAGTCACCAAATACGACTGACTTCGTACATTCAGCTTATAACCTTTGATAGCGAGCTTTCCGTTCATCATATTTATCAATTCTTTGACATCAAGAACTCTCACTCCTCCGATAGATGGAATAGATGTGCAGTTAACTTTTCTCCAGCCAGTTGGTGTCTGTGCTTTTATAAATATCTGCAATAAAATTAAACGAATTAAAGGAATTAATTAAATGAATATTATACAATGTTTTTTTTTCAAACTCTTCTTGGTAACAAATTGTAGGTAAAGAGTCACCGTTGCCAAAAGCTTACTCTAGATTCTTTACCTTTTTCAATTTTTGAAGTTACATAAAAGCTACATAAAAATACTCGCTAACTGTCATTTTCGTGAATCTACTGTTCTAGTTTTAGTTGTAATACCCATTTTTCTATTCTTCGAAATTTTTCAGATATCTTCATTGTGTCCACCTTTCTTACCAAAGTTATTACCTTTCTTTGAATACCAATGTTACTAACTGGGTAAATAAAATTGTTGCAAATCAATAGTTGCCAATAGTAGCCCATGCTCTAAATAACAGAAGTTGGAAACAGTGTAAATAAAAAAATTTATAAATTTGACACTAATTCCAAATACATAGCTATTATGAAATGAAATGGATACCTAAAAACTTTATGTGACACCATGGGTGAATATGGGGGTGACTGGAAAGGAATAGGAGACGGCCGATGGAGTGGGTACTCTCTGGTTACTTTTAACCATTAAAAAGAGCACTGCAGTTTTCAATTTTCGATTGAATGAACCCTCTCCCAAGTTTCTAGGCCACCTTTTCTTTATAAACCTCCATTTTACAGTGATTCCATGTAGGTAATTTACATTTCGCATAATGGTAAGCCTCAAAACGTATTAGCATAAAATAATAATTATAATGTAAGGAAAAAGGGTACAACATCCCATACAAACAGCTTGCTCTAGATGAAAATATTACCGCCACGTTCTCGACACCATAGGATACCCTAGTACTTAATTGTGAAAATTTTAGAATTCGTATTTTTGTTGCCACATATGTGGACTATAAAACCAAATGGCTATAAAACGTTTTAAAAGTTTCATTATAATATCCAAGGCGTCCAGCTCTCCCACACAAAAGGATAATTTCTATTCATTTTCAGCTTTAATGTACTTACTTCTATTTGAATAAGCTGAGAATTTTTCTAAAACTGAATAAAAGACGAAAATTAATTACTGAATATTTTTTGTGTTTCCATTATTGCTTTTTACCCATAATAATTTTTATTAACCAACAAACAGACCAAAAATAGACCCAAACAAAAGAAAAAATAAGATTAAAAAAAGGAATAGAATGAACAAGAGACCGACCATATACAGTTAAAGATTTGTTAAAACTTAGAATAATGTAAAAGCGTTTATTTTAATTAAATATGAAAGAGAAATAAAACAAATATTTTATTTTGAAATACAATTTTAATGCTATAATGAAAATAAGCAAAAACTTACAAGGACAATGCACAAACACATTTCTTTTTTCTTTTAAGCACTGAATCTTTTTGGTGTTTCCATTATGGCTTTTTACCCATAATTAAATTTAAAAAAAACAAGTTTTTTAAACTGAAAGTAAGGAGCGACATTAAAACTTAAAACGAACAGAAATTAATCCGTATATGAAAGGGGCTCTCCCCTCCTCAACGCCTCGCTCTTTACGCTAAATTTTTTTATTGTTTTAAAAAATAAAGTTGTGAGACAGAGTCAAACTTTAGTGTAAAGAGCGAGGCGTTGAGGAGGGGACAGCCCCTTTTATATACGGAATAATTTCTGTTCGTTTTAAGTTTTAATGTCGCTCCTTACTTTCAGTTTAAAAAACTTGTTTTTTTTTATTTAATTTCTGATCGTTTTTTAGTTAATGCAGCTTTTATTTGCATAAAAATTTTACTTTTCTTTTGCTAAATGGATGTCTTTACAAATTAACTTACATAACTAACTTCTATATTCGTATATTTTTCTTCTGGCAAAAAATACAAAGTTGCAGATTTTTGCAGATATGAGCTTGAAACCTATGTAATAGGGTTTTCTGATACGCTGAATCTGACGGTATGATTTTCATTAAAATTCTTTCACTTGTAGGGGATGTTTCCCCCCTCTTTAAAAAATCGAGTAAATTTTCTCAGGCTCGTAGCCTTTGATGAGTAATACTAAACTTAATAATTTATATATTTAGAATCAGCATTATAAACACATTCTTTTGATACATTTATTGACATCAAAATTCCGTTTTTAAAAGTTTCGATTACTATTGAGCCGTATCGCTTGTTTTTTTATTGTTTTTTTTTTTTATTACGTATATGTTATTACGTATATGAGGGGGTTCTCCCCTTAGTCAGTACCACGCTCTTTACGTTAAAAGTTAAAAAAATTTTTTATTCACAAACCCCTGAATCACAAAGGCCGTTTAATTAGAATAGATAGCTCTTTTGAAAGCACTAAAAAAAACTGTAGCGTAAAGAGCGAGGTATTGACTTGGGGGAGAACCTCCTCACATACGTTATAATTTCTGTTCGTTTTAAGTTCTAATATTCCTTCTTACATTTCAGTTGAAAAAACTTGTTTTTTTTTATTTAATTTCTGATCGTTTTTTAAATAATGCTTGGAAATCCGGCGCCCCCTTCATAGAAATGTCCCTTACCCCAAAGAAACATCCTCCACGGAAATATTCTCCAGAGTAACCCCCTCCTCTAGCCCCCCCCCTCCAGAAAAAATCCTTCCTGAAAATGGTTGTATACTTCCCAATAACCAATAAATAATGCTGGCAAGTCCGGCGCCCCCTTCATGGCAATTTCCCTTCCCCCATGAAAACTTCCTTCATGAACAGATCCTCCAACATAACCCCGACCCACCCTTCCCTCCCACTACCAGAAAAAAAACCTCCTGAAAACTTCTGTGTACTTCCGAATAACCAATACTATATGTTAACATTGGGTAAAGTTCATAACTTTTAGCCCTCCCTCTGGGTACTTCGGGGAATTAAGTCATCCTAAAAGACATATTTATCATATTTTCGACCCTGCTGAACAAAATGGCTATCTCAAAATTTTGATCGGGTGACTTTGGGAAAAAATAAGCGTGGGAGGGGGCCTAGTTGCCCTCCATTTTTTTGGTCACTTAAAAAGGGAGCTAGAACTTTTAATTTCCGTTCCAATGAGCCCTCCTACGATATTCTAGGACCACTGGGTCGATACGATCACCCCTGGGGAAAAAAAAACAAATAAACACGCATCCGTGATCTTTCTTCTGGCAAAAAATGTAAAATTCCACATTTTTGTAGATAGGAGCTTGAAACCTCTACAATAGGGTTCTCTGATACGCTGAATATGATGGTGTGATTTCCATTAAGGTTCTATAACTTTTAGGGGGCCTTTCCCCCTTTTTTTGAAAATCAGCCAAATTTTCTCAGGCGTGTAACTTTTGATGGGTAGCACTAAAGTTGATGAAAGTTATATATTTGAAATCAGCATTGAAATCTGATTCTTTTGATATATCTATTGGTATCAAAAACCCGTTTTCTAGAGTTTCAATTACCATTGAGCCGGGTCGCTCCTTACTTACAGTTCGTTACCACGAACTGTTTGATAATTATTATTAACCAACAAACAGACCAAAAATAGACCCAAACAAAAGAAAAAATAAGATTAAAAAAAGGAATATAATGAACAAGAGACCGACCATATACAGTTAAAGATTTGTTAAAACTTAGAATAATGTAAAAGCGTTTATTTTAATTAAATATGAAAGAGAAATAAAACAAATATTTTATTTTGAAATAGAATTTTAATTCTATATTGAAAATAAGTAAAAAACGTGCTAGGACAATGCACATGCACACTTCTTTTTTCTTTTAAGCACTGAGTCTTTTTTGTGTTTCCATTATTGCTTTTTACCCATAATAATTATTATCAACCAACAAACATACCAAAAATAGACCCAAACAAAAGAAAAAATAAGATTAAAAAAAGGAATATAATGAACAAGAGACCGACCATATACAGTTAAAGATTTGTTAAAACTTAGAATAATGTAAAGGCGTTTATTTTATTTAAACATAAAACAGGAATGAAACAAATATTTTATTTTGAAATACAATTTTAATTCTATAATGAAAATAAGCAAAAACTTAACAAGGACAACGCCCAAACACATTTCTTTTTTCTTTCTTTTGTTTTACTATTTTTGTGCTCAAAAGTGCCAGCCTCCACTTCAGTCGGCCATCTAGCCAACCTGCTTTGAGAATTCTCACTCGTAAAAAAGTTATCATTATTCAATCCAAAAATAACTACATGACTGAATATTGAGGGGGGGGGGGGGTTGTAATGAAAAAACCTTATTCAACCATTGACTACTGTGCAATACTGCGCCAAAGTCGATCCTGATAAAAAAAAAAAACAGAAATCGATTTTGACGGAAATCCTGTCCTAAATGCCAGAGGTATTTTAAAATCAGGGTCTTTCATCATCAGGGTACTTGATATCACGTTCTCTCTTTAAGATACTGGACTAGGGCTCTGGAGGCTAAGTATCATTAAAATACTTAGTCGACGTTAATGCCATTGACTCTGATACTGGATCATTCTGCAAGGTCTGGGTCAGAATCTTAAGAAAATTTAATTAGCATTTAACTTTCGAAAATCGTTGAATGGTTTCAAAGACAATTAAGCTTCAAATGCTTCACTAGCTCATAAGAATTAAATTCTTCGACAGTAATAAAAAAAGGTATGTTTTCATTTATACGGTAAAAATACAGACTTATAACCCATGAAAGATGATGACAACAGCCTCCGGTTTAAAGAAAACCGGTTCGTGTTTTTATCAACCAGTTACATATTTAGGACCATTGCTCTTATATTTTCACAGTTGTTGTCACCCCGGATGCAATTTTTTAAACCATTCAATCATTTTGAGTGAAATGACCACCAAAAATTGTGTCTGATGTCATAGGTGAACACAGGGATGGCTGGAGACAAAAAGGCACAGAAGAAGAGGTAGGTACCCTTCAGTAATTTACCTTTAAAAAGAGCACTATAACTTTTATTTCCGATTAAATTATCCCTCTCCCAAGGTCTAGGCCACTCCGTCTTTGCAAAGTGGCCTTGGGAAAATAATAATAAAAAAGTAAAAAACGAATTAATCTACAGTTCAGAAAAGTCACTTTACAGTATACTATGATAGGGACTATTATATTGGAGACAGTCGATTCAAATCTCAGTGTAGAAAAGCTCTTCATCTTTTACCGAACATTTGGACAAATAGTTAGAGTTCTACATGTGCTCATTAGCTCATAAAAAAGAAGTATTGGAAAGTGAAACAAATGCACTCTTCTTTTATATGTTAAAAAGAAAGACTAGAATCATGTAGATACGTGTAAACTCATGCTAGATGATGGCTGATAACCTAAGCTATCTTCAATCCTCTAATTTATCCGTTTTAGTTTGATGTTGCATTTATTTCCAAAAAAATCATTACAAAGAGAAATATATTTTTGACTTAAAAAGAAAAGTTCAAGGGATAGTTGTGTCCCCTTTACACAGGGGCGGGCTGTAGTTGCCCTATATTTTTGTTAAGTTGTGAGTGTAAGTCTAAACTTCGGTTTTGATTTTGAAATAAGCTGTTTCCCTGTTTTTCTGCCTTAACTTTGGATTGTGATGTTGCGTTCACAGTGAGGCTGGTTGTTTAATAGATTCATACCCTATGCAACGTTGTCAGACTAAATCCAAATATGGAAGTATACAAATTAATTTTGAAAAATAGATTCATCTTCTTCAGTCGTCAGTCATCTTCTTTAAATTAGAAGAGTCTATAAGAAAATATACATTTTGTGTCAGTGCCCCTCAGCTTTTCCAGTGCATTTACAGTTCCTGGAATTTATGGTAATATCAATGTAGTACCTGGTTTTGGTCCCTATAGTTGCCTTCATTTTGAATGTAAAGTTCTGCACCAAGGAGGAACTCATCTTTCAGTGAACTCAAGTCAAAAATAACTTTTCCAGTAGAATAGCCTAAAAAAGTAAAAATAATAATAATCCAAAGTATTAGCAAGTGTCATTAAACTCAGTTGTTTTTTTCAGTGTACCCAAAACGTTCATAATCCTAATAAAGGAAAAAAAGGTTTTATTTCATCTATAATCAAAGAGCAACATTAAAATGTCTAGTCGGCTGGCAATTCAAAGCCTTATATATGTCTATTACATTTGGATATATTCACATTAAGCATTATTCATTCTTTATAATTATATTTTCGTTGATGGTAAAAGTAACTAAAGAACTATCTTTTTGAATAGTTTGACTCTAAAGAACTCTGGAGTGGAACGCTCAGAACTCTATACCTAGAACTCTAAAGACCGGGAGTTTGAAAAGCAAATATACATCAAAAAATTTCAAACAGTTTCGTGGTAACGAACTTTAAGTAAGAGCGACCCGGCTCAATAGTAACCGAAACTCTAAAAAACAGATACCATTTTGCTAAACTTTTTTTTAGTACTTTCAAAAGAGCTATCTATTCTAATTAAACGGCCTTGTGATTCAAGGGTCATTCTTAAAGAATTGGAACAAAACTCGAATTTTAGTGTAAAGAGCGAGGTACTGACTAGGGGTCAAACCCCTCATATACGTAATAATTTCTGTTCGTTTTAAGTTTTAATGTTGCTCCTTACATTCAGTTGAATTTTTTTTTAATTCTTTTAAGGCTCTGAGCCCAATTCCAAAATTCGTGCACACCAGATAAGGCGTGGCATATGTTAGTGAGGTATCAAACAAGGTATGGCTCAGGCGTGCCGTACATGATGGAACAGAGGCTCTCCAACCTAGGTAATAGGTAATGGAAAGTGGGCAACCCCTCAAATGATTCTAATTACGTAGGGTTTGAGAGTACAAAGCTACCGATTAAAATCTTTTAGCATAGAAAAACTGAACTATTTTCAGAAAAGAAAAAGGGTAGATAAAATTACGCTTTCAAAGATTTAAAACATCCGGAAATCTACTAACATAAGTTTTATTCCTCTGTCAATGCAAGTACGAATTCCTTAGATATTTCCTTGAGTTCATATTGCGTTTTTTTTTTTTCAGGGTGATTGTACCGAGACAATGGCTGTTGAAAATTTAAAGAGGGATCCTTCATCTATGAATTTTAATTATTGTTTTTTAATTAAAAATGACATTGAGCCGTAGCAAATAGTTGTTTTTGACACCTTGCATAAAAATGTTTCCAGGTTAATATTTTCCTATTTTTGTAAAAAGTCTTTGGAACTTTTTGTCCAAATTCTTTAATAGCGACTGCTGAAATACAAAGGCCGTTGAATTGGAAAAAGAAGCCTTGTTTAAATCACTAAAAGCTTTAGAGAAGGATTAAGGATGGGACAGTCTCCCTTATATACGGGATAATTTATTTTCATTTCAAGTTTCAATGTTGCTCTTTGTTTTCAGTTGAAAAGATTTGGTGTTTTAATTAAATATAATTAAGAGCAAGTGCGTGCGATAGTTTATCTTTGGTGACCGACAGGTCTCAGCTAATATTTTTCACAAAAAAATTTCTATTTCATATATTTTATTACGACAAAATTTAAATAACATAATTTAATGATGTACCTTAGCAAATGTTATCTCAAACAAATTTCTTTTGGATGTTACTTCTAGGAATTTGATGGCATGCATATTTTCTTTAATCTTTCTTTTTTATAACTGGCATATACTTTGAATTCGACTAAGTACCAATAGCAGAGTAATGCCTGAGCCAAACTTTTCAATTATCCAGCTGGACTGTACTGTAACTTGGACCAGTGGCGTCGTTTCGGGGGGTGGTGGTAGTAGCCCCCCCCAATGATTTGGAGAAAAATTATTATATAGCCCATGCCCCTTGACTCTTCGGATGGAGACCCCTCTTGTCCCCCAATAAAAATACTGTAGCTACTCCCATGGTTTGGACATATTTAAGCTTGATTACCTTTGCCTTGAATACTGCGGATCAAAGTGGCATTATAAGGACTTGGGAGACTGTTAACGTCTCCACCATTTGTTGCTTGCTCGTAGAGCTCCACCATAAAATGTGGAGGATCTGGACGTCTTCTTCCAGGAGCCTGAAATATATTGTTAAACTTATTTCAGTAGGAATACTCATTTTCGACTATAGGCGAGATCTAGAATACTGAATATTATGGTGCTACTATAAGGGCTTGAGATGTGGGCAGCGGCAACACCAGCTGTAGCTTGTTCATTTGCCTCTACCACTTTATTTGGAGGAATAAACGTCCGCATCCCTGATCCCTATGCGTGTCTTTATAATTTAGTAAATTTCAATAAGGATACTCATTTTTACGGTTGCCCTCTTATATGGAGCCTAGGAAAGTACGAGCCCTAGCCCATAGTAAACAAAGATTTAAAGACACCATTTGAAAATAAGACTATCAAGTGAGGAAGATTTGCCATTTCAAGCCGATTTAAGAATTATTAAATAAAAAAAACAAGTTTTTTAAACTGAAAGTAAGGAGCGACATTAAAACTTAAAACGAACAGAAATTATTCCGTATATGAAAGGGGCTGTCCCATCCTCAACGCCTCGCTCTTTACGCTAAAGTCTTTTATTGTTTTAAAAAATAAAGTTGTGAGACAGAGTCACACTTTAGCGTAAAGAGTGAGGCGTTGAGGAGGGGACAGCCCCTTTCATATACGGAATAATTTCTGTTCGTTTTAAGTTTTAATGTCGCTCTTAATGTCGCTCTTTAAAAAAAACTTGTTTTTTTATTTAATTTCTGATCGTTTTTTAGTTAATGCAGCTTTTATTTTGGCTCACCGTCATTGAATAAGTAAACAAAACTTGCATAAAAAATTTTACTTTTCTTTTGCTATAATGGCTGTCTCTAATTTGGTTCTGACGTAATTTACAAATTAACTTACGTAACGAACTTCTATATTCATATATCTTTCTTCTGGCAAAACATACAAAGTTGCAGATTTTCGCAGACATGAGCTTGAAACCTATGTAATAGGGTTTTCTGATACGCGGAATCTGACGGTGTGATTTTCCCTAAAATTCTTTCACTTGTAGGGGTTGTTTCCCCCCTCTTTAAAAAATCAGGTAAATTTTCTCAGGCTCGTAGCCTTTGATGAGTAATACTATACTTAGTAAAATTTATATATTTAGAATCAGCATTATAAGCCCATTCTTTTGATACATTTATTGACATCAAAATTCCGTTTTTAAAAGTTTCGATTACTATTGAGCCGTATCGCTTGTTTTTTTTTATTGTTTTTTTTTATTACGTATATGTTATTACGTATATGAGGGGGTTCTCTCCTTAGTCAATACCACTCTCTTTACGTTAAAAGTTAAAAAAAAATTAATTCACAAACCCCTGAATCCCAAAGGTCGTTTAATTAGAATAGATAGCTCTTTCGAAAGCACTAAAAAAAAACTTTAGCGTAAAGAGCGAGGTATTGACTTGGGGGAGAACCCCCTCATATACGTAATAATTTCTGTTCGTTTTAAGTTCTAATGTTGCTTCTTATTTTCAGTTGAAAAAACTTGTTTTTTTTAATTTAATTTCTGATCGTTTTTTAACTAATGCTTGGAAATCCGGCACCCCCTTCATAGAAATGTCCCTTACCCCAAAGAAAAATCCTCCACGGAAAGATTCTCCCGAGTAACCCCTCCTTCAGCCCCCCCCCCCACCAGAAAAAAATCCTTCCTGAAATTGTCTGTATACTTCCCAATAGCCAATACAATATGTAAGCAATGGGCGAAGTTCATAACTTGCAGCCCTTCCCCTAGGAACTGTGGGGGATTAAGTCATCCTAAATGACATATTTATTAGATTTTTGACTATGTTGAATAAAATGCCTATCTCAAAATTTTAATTGGGTGACTTTGAGAAAAAATGAGCTCGGGAGGGGGCCTAGTTGCCCTCCATTTTTTTGGTCACTTAAAAAGGGCACTAAAAATTTTAATTTCCGTTCCAATGAGCCCTCCTACGATATTCTAGGACCACTGGGTCAATACGATTACCCCTGGGAAGAAAAAAAACAAATAAACACGCATCCGTGATCTTTCTTCTGGCAAAATATGGAAAACTCCACATGTTTGTAGATAGGAGCTTGAAACCTTTACAGTAGGGTTCTCTGATACGCTGAATATGATGGTGTATTTTTCATTAAGGTTCTATAACTTTTAGGGGGTCTTTCCCCCTTTTTTCGAAAATCAGCCAAATTTTCTCAGGCGCGTAACTTTTGGTGGGTAAGCTTAAACTTGATGAAACTTATATATTTGAAATCAGCATTAAAATCTGATTCTTTTGATGTATCTATTGGTATCAAAATTCCGTTTTTTAGAGTTTCGGTTACCATTGGGCCGGGTCGCTCCTTACTTACAGTTCGTTACCACGAACTGTTTGATAACTACTATTTCAATTAATTTCAATGATAGAAGTTTACTGGGAAAATAAATTTTTGGGATTTCCTTAACATAGCCTGTATCCCCATAAAAAGAGTCAAACCGAAATTAAAACTACACCATTAGAATCACCATAGCAGGAAATCCAATTTTAGAAAATTACAGTCCCCCATCTTGAGCAACAAGGAGAGCAAACACCATCTTGAGCAAACACACGTATCTTCTGAAAAGCTGCTTTTCCAAGGTGTGATGTAATATTTTAGTTAATAAGTTGCCCTGTATCTTGTGGTTTGTTTTTACTAGTTCAGATAAAACTAGTTCAGTTAAACCAAACTAGTTTGGTTTAACCAAAAGATGAAGAGGGCTTGTACCCCTCCTTGAATCAAAACTGTATTTTTTGTTAGCTTATACAAATTTATCTTAAACTACTAATTTTCTACCTAAGTCAAGGCCAGAAATGTTTCATCCTAGCCAACAAGCTTGATAAAATGGAAAATTATATTGAATGGAAAATTTTTAAAATGGAAAATATTCACAATGAGATGGTAGAAACAAACTAAAAGTACTGATTGATTGTTATATTCATAACTATAAATAAGAAAAAAAACACAATAACGAAAATGAGGAAAACTGAGGAACGTGGAAAAGGAAAATGAGGAAAACTGAGGCACGTATAGTTTATCATTTATTATAAATTGATTGAATAAGCACTATACTTCGGAAACACCTTTTGAACGAGAAGCTGTAAAATTGAGTTCTTCAGCACCAAAGCCTTCTATTTCTAATACTAAGTTTTAAGTATTTTAACCTTCCCATACTTGTTTTCTTATTGTCTTAGAAGTTAAAATTTTTGAAAAATTTTTCTTGGAAACCTTAAGTAGAGGCTTAAAATGTTTCATCCTAGCCGACAAGTTTGATAAAATGGAAAATTGATACACAATTAGATAATAAAAACAAACTAAAATTACTGATTGATTGATATGTTCATAACTATAAATAAGAAAAAAAACATGCGATAAAGAAAATGAGCAACACCTTTTGAACGAGAAGCTGTAAAATTGACTTCTTCAGCACCAAAGCCTTCTATTTCTAATACTAAGTTTTAAGTATTTTAACCTTCCCATACTTGTTTTCTTATTGTATGAAATTGAAATTCTTGTAGCAATTTTCTTTGAAACCGTAAGTAGATTTTGGGATGTTTTGGGGACGTTTAGTCACCGTAGAGATATGCACTTAAGTTATTTGTATTTTACCCCCAATTTACTGGTTAATTTTCTTTTTTTAAAGTAAGATCAACTACAAGCCAAAAATGGCTTGAAATATGCACTAAATTTTAGGTTATTTGCATTTTACCCCCACTTTTTTTTAAGTGAGATTAACTACAAGACAAACATGCAGCCTACGTATATACGAGTAGGTATACACAGCCTCTATTTTTAAGGGGGGGGGGGGTATAAAAAGGCTTTTCTTATGGAAAGGTAATCAGAAACCCAGAAATTAGGTTTTGTGCCCAAATTTTTTGAAATTTTGTTGAGGATTGTTTAGTAGAGTCTTTTCCAAAGTTTGGCAAGAGGGCAGTTTGATGGGATACGTGATGCACTTTTTTTTTCTTTTTTTGTGGGAATGTGCACCTTCAAATTACAAGAAACAGGGTATTGGACGTCGAACTGTAATTAACAAAGAGCGAATCCAATTATTATGATTTATGATTTCAACAAAAACATGATATCTTTCTAGTTGTTTCAAATAAATGCGAATCTTAATGTAACCTTCTTTATATGTTGTCATGTATAATTTTTTATCTTTTTTTCCTGTTATTTTGTGTATGCCCAAACAAAGGAAAAATAAATACATGTTAATTGTTATTCAAATATATCTATTTTTATAGAGAGCTGCTCAGCTTTGCAAAGATTGTAAAAGGGGATGTACATACGTTGAAAGTTTGAGAAACACTCCTGTCAACGAATCACATGGTGAATTTTAAAGAAATTCAACCTGTGTGTGATCATACATATGCATATATTTTCCATACGATGTAGATAACTCACAACCGTATCTCGGTACGTCTCCTCTGGTTCTAGTTTTGGTAAATAAGGCTTAAAATTACATTCATATGTCCCAGAATTAATAAATTAGATCCCAACATGTCTTACCCGGATTAAAATGTGCAAATTTAGTTCGAGCACAGCCAGGGGCAGATCTAGAGCAAAATCTTAGGGGGGAGGGCAATTTGACAAAGGTGCCAATAAGCAAAATCTTGGGAAAGGGGGCAATGTGACAAAGGCACCAATAATTGACCAAATTGACAAATTTGTTTTTACAAAAGAGTAAAAACAGAAAAAAAACAAGGAATGAGGGCGACAGAAAAAAATCTTGGTGGGGGGGGGGTTGTCCCCTCGCCCCTTGAATCCGCCAGTGACCATTATTTGGTTATTCACTCTTTTTAAACATCAAGTTATAAAGTGTGCGTCTGCAATCACCCATCGATATTTCATGGATAGGTAAATCAAATTTCTGAGCAAGCAATAGTTCAAAGACAACTTGAAGTAATACCTTTTCTTGGATCGAATCTTCAGTGTATTCATTAATGCTTCCAAGTTCACTGAATTCAACCAATAAAAACATAAATAACGTAATGATTGATTTGTTCATTCTTAACATTCGATTTTCCGAAGAGTGTAAGACAAATGATGAAAATTTACTAATGTCTTTTCTATATATACCAGGTCAAAGGAGTGGCCAGTCTAGAACTGACCAATGGACTTTAAGACTTCCAGGAATAGTTCTCTTGTCGGGAAATTAAGACAGAAATACTTTTGCTTACTAATCCTTTAAATGAAGGAATTTCCCGCTGAATTATTTTTGACAGGACTGTCTCTAGGAAGTTTAAACTGTCGGCAGGAATGTTCGATTTGGAAAAGAAAAATATGGGGCTATAAAGATAGAATGCCAATTTATCAAAAAAATTGAGCCGTTCTAAAAATTGTTGCCACCATGTGACTACAACTTGAATAGACAAATATGTTTGATATGATTCCAAATTGTACTAATTATAGATTAACTATGTGACCTTCCTAATACAAAATAAGAGGTCACATAAATATCGAAAAATACAGAATATGCGAGACATTGATTTTAATGAGCCATGTTCTAAGGGTTCTGGCCTCAATTTTTTCTGCTGAATTACAGAACAGGATGGGACGAGGATAAATTTGATTGCCGTACACACATGATTCCATACACTGAGAGCAGGCCCCACCAGTGGGGCATAACAATATTTTTGATGGGTTATGAGCAGGGTCTGCACCCTTTGGCTGACTGTAGTTCAGAGCCTTAACTTTGAAAAAAAATATATTTTCTATTTTAGTCGCATTTAAAGAGCAAAAAAGACACATGATAATATTGCAACGACTTCATACATTATATAAAAGATGGTTTATTCAGACAATATTTTTAATTACTATAAAATATGCCTAGTGGAAGACGTAAATAGCAATGAAGACCACACTGCCTTTCCATCATAAATAGTAAGTTGAGCAATAGGGAAGTTTTTTATATGAGACAGTGGAACGCAACTTTAAATGAATATTTCGACCCTATATCCAAGGGCCGTCCTCAGCTAAACAAATTAAGAAAAAACTAATATAAAGGAAACTCACATTAAAATTCAGTCGTAAAAACTAAAAAAATTTCAAAACAGCCCTAGCCTTATTACTTCAAGGAGGTTCAACCAGGACTGGTACATCAAGCGAAATG
Source organism: Artemia sinica (assembly GCA_027921565.1). Taxonomy (NCBI): domain Eukaryota; kingdom Metazoa; phylum Arthropoda; class Branchiopoda; order Anostraca; family Artemiidae; genus Artemia; species Artemia sinica. Next base: position 5,524,831 of record CM051260.1, on the reverse strand, counting down.
AAGAAGCGAGTTCATTCAAATGGAATAAGAAACAACTTACAAACAAGCTCTTAAAGCTGATCTTGCTTTTTTTGGCAGCCAGCCTAGAAGGTCTATCTGTTACAGGTTGAGTGGAATAGTTTACTGGTTTTTAAATATAATTAGTTAAATTATTTCTAATTAAATTTGTATATAAGGCATTAAGCTAATATTTCCCCAAATCCCTATTTTAAAAAGTATTACTATTTGTTTTGATTTTAATTTCAATTGCCTCTCGAACTACCTGTTTTATGCCTAAATCATTGCTAATAAGGGAAGTTTCTACAAAAAGCATTTTATGGCTAGGATTATCATAGATATGACTACTTTAAGTGTCAGAATTAAAAGAAATATTTGTACCATTAGAATTTAAAGCTTTAGTTATGTCATCTTAGTTGTTGTAGGTGTTTTTTTTTTTAATTTTGATGGGTTCTACCAACATAAAAGTTGCCACAGTCACATGGTATTTGATAAACCCCTTTTTGGCGATTAACTGGGTTTATATCTTGATCAGAGTTTAGGAATTCCTATGGACTCTGGAGATCCAGTTATTTGAAACAGTTCTTGGTAACGAACTGTAAGCAGGGAGCGACCCGGCTGGCTCTAAGTAATCGAAACTCTAAAAAACGGAATTTCGATGCCAATAGATACATACAAAGAATCAGACTTTTATGCTGATTTCAAATATATAAGTTTCATCAGGTTTAGTCCTACCAATTAAAAGTCACGCGCCTGAGAAAATTTGCCTTATTTAAAAAAAAAAACGGGGAAACCGCCCCTAAAAGTCATAGAACTTTAATGAAAATCACACCATCAGGTTTGGCGTATCAGAAAACCCTGCTAGTGAAGTTTCAAGCTCCCATATGCAAAAACATGGAATTTTGTATTTTTTTTTATTGCCAGAAGAAAGCTCACGGATGTGTGTTTATTTGTTTTTTTGTTTTGTTTTTTTTTTCCCAGGGGTGATCGTATCAACGCAGTGGTCCTAGAACATCGCGGAGGGCTCATTTGAACGGAAATTAAAAGTTCTAGTGCCCTTTTTAAGTGACCACAAAATGGACGACAACTAGGCCCCCTCCCACGCTCATTTTTTCCACGAAGTCACCTGATCACAATTTTGAGATAGCCATTTTGTTCAGTATGGTCTAAAAACAAAATAACTATGTCTTTGAGGATGACTTCATCCCCCGCAGTCCCCGGGGAAAGGTTTGCAAGTTATGAACTTTGCCCAATGTTTACATATAGCATTAGTCATTGGGAAGTATACAGAAGTTTTCAGGGGGATTTTTTTCTGGTAATCTGGGGGGGGGGTCTGGTGTTACGTGGGAGGATCTTTCCGCGGAGGAAGTTTTCATGGGGGAGGGGACATTGCTATGAAGGGGAAGTCGGATTTCTCAGCATTATTTAAAATGAAAAACGACCAGCAATTAAATGAAAAAAAAATCAACTGAAAGTAAGGAGCAACATCACAACTTAAAATGAACAGAACTTATCAAATATATGATTGGGTTTGCCCCCTAGTCATTACCTCGCTCTTTACGCTAAAGTTTTTTTTGTACTTTCATCAGAGCTAATTATTCTAATTAACGGCCTTTGTGATTATGGGGTCATTCTCAAGAAATCGGAACAAAATTTGACATTTAGCGTAAAGAGCGTGGTATTGACTAGGGGGCGATAAACGTAATAAAAATATACGACTATAGAAGTTCGTTACGTAAGTTAATTCGAAAGTTACATCAGAACAAAATTTCGAGAAAACCATTTAGCCAAAAATAAGAAAAATTAAGATGCAAATTTCGATTTTACTATTCATGTACGGTGAGCCAAAATCAAAGCTGTATTAATTCAAAAACGTTCAAAAATCAAATAAAAAAAACAAGTTTTTAAAAAAGAAAGGTTAAATTTTAAAAAAACAAGTTTTGATTTATCAATAGATACATCAAAATAATTAGATTTTTATGCTGATTTTACGTATATAAGGTTTATCTAGTTCCGTCCTAGCCATCAAAAGTTACGAGCCTGAGAAAATTTGCCTTATTTTCGAAACAAAGTGGAAATTCCCGCTAAAAGTTATAGAATCTTAATGGAAATCACTCCATTAGATACACTGTATTAAAGATCTGCAACAAGCTCGTATCTGCAAAAATGTAGAATTTTTGTATCTTTTGCCAGAAGAAAGATCACGGATGCGTGTTTATTTGTTTTTCTTTTTCCCAGGGGTGATCGTATCGACCCAGTGGTCCTAAAATGTAGCGAGAGGGCTCATTCGAACGGAAATTAAAAGTTATAGTGCCCTTTTCAAGTGACCAAAAAATTGAAGGGCTACTAGTATCACTTTTTACAAAAAAAACTGCATTTTAATGCACAAGCTATTTTCACCATTCTACCACCGGAGACTCTTGGCTATTCTACAGTAGCCACAGTAAAAAGCCAACTTAATTTCTCGAAGATATACCGAATGATGAACAAGTACCACTTCATATTGTATTTTGATTTTCTTTTTTTCCGCAGCTAGTTAAAGTAAAGAACCAATAGTAAAGCTTATAATAATTGGATATTACTAGGAGACTAAAAGTTTGTAATAAAACCTTATTAATTTCCTAGAAACCAGCATCATCCATTTGTAATTAACAGAAAACGTTGCCCCGGATGACGTTCGAACTCGACACCTTGGGATTACAAGGCCTACCCTCTACTGACTGAGCCACCAATGCATGTATAATATGAAAGAATATACAGTTTGAGACAATATCAAAAATGGTTACATAAAGGACCGAAACAGTTCATTATAAATTGGACCTATGCTAGTTTCATCGGATACAGCTGAAAACCTAGTAAAGAAAACAAAACCTAATAAACACCCCTTCCACGCCCACCATTTCACCCAACATATCCAATAAATTTTTTTAGATAGCCATTTTTGTTCAACGTGGTTGAAAGATCTATAAATTATGTCTTTGAGGAAGATTCTCCTCCCACAGTCCTTAGGGCAAGGGTTGTTATTTATGCCCTAGGGGCATATAAGGTTCTTATTGAAAGCAATTGTCGTAGAAACTTTAAAAACGGCTCATTCAATTGGAAATTGAAAGGACTGGTGGCCTTTTTAATAGCCAAAGTGATTGGAGGGCAACTAACCCCCTCTAAACCCCCCATTTCCCAAAACACATCCAATCAAAAATTTGAGATAGCCATTTTGTCCAACGTAGTTGACAGTTCTGGAAATTAGGTAATTGAGGATGACAAACCCCTCACAGCCCTAAGGACAAAGGTTGTAAGTTATGCCCTGTGGGAATATAAGGTTCTTATAGAAAGTGCTGTGGTAAAACTTTAAAAAAGGCTCCTTCAATTGGAAATTGAAATTGCTAGTGCCCTTTTTAATAATTGAAAGTGATTGAAGAGCAACTAACCCCCCTCTTACGCCCACCATTTCCCCAAACACATGCAATAAAAATTATGAGACGTCCATTTTGTTCAACGCAGTTGAAAGTTTTGGAAATTAGGTCTTTGAGGATGATAAACCCTCAGAGCCCTCAGGACAAGTGCTGTAAGTTATGCCCTGTAGGCATATAAGGTTTTTATAGAAAGCATTGTCGTAGAAACTTCAAAAAGGGCTTATTTGGTTGGAAATTGAAAGTGCCAGTGCCCTTATCAATAGTCGAAAGTAATTTGAGGACAGCTGACCCCCCTCTCACTCCTACCATTTTCCTAAACACATCCAATCATAATTATGAGATAGCCATTTTATTCAACGTAGTTGAAAGTTCTGGAAATTATGTCTTTGATGATGACACGCCTCCCACACTCCTCAGGGTAAAGGTTGTAAGGTTATGCCCTTGGGGCATATAAGGGTTTTATAGAAAGTGTTGTCGCAGAAATTTCGTAAAGGACTCATTCAATTGGAAATTGAAAGGGATAGTGCCCTTTTTAATAGTCGAAAGTGACAGGAGAACAGCTAACCACCCTCGCACGCCCACCATTTTCCCAAACACTTATATCAAAATTTTGAAATATCTATTTTGTTCAACGTAGTTAAAAGTTTGGGAAATTAGCTCTTTGAAGATGATACCCCCCCCCCCCCCACCCCTCAGGACAGGGGTTGTAAGTTGTGCCCTTGGGGCATGTAAGGCCCATATAGAAAGCGTTGTCGTAGAAACTTCAAAAAGGGTTAAGTCGATTGGAAATTGAAAGGGCTAGTGCCCTTTTAATAGTAGAAAGTGATTGGAGGGCAACTAACCCCCCTCTCACGCCAACCATTTTCCTAAACACATCCGATATAAAATTTTCAGGTAACCACTTTTTTCAACGTAGTTGAGACTTAAAAAAATAGGTCTTTAAGAATGATACCCCCCTCCCCCCACAGCCCTCAGGGTAAGGGTTTTAAATTATGCCCTGGGGGCATATAAGTTTTTTTTACAGAAAGCGGTGTTGTAGAAACTTGACAAAGGGCTCATTCGATTTGAAATTGAGAGAGCTAGTGCTCTTTCTAATAGTCGAAAGGGATTGAAGGGCAACAAACCCACCTCTCACATCCACCATTTCTCGAAACACATCCAATAAAAATTTTGAGATAACTATTTTGTTCAACGTAGTTTAAAGTTCTGGAAATTAGGTCTTTAAGGATGACAACCCCCCCCCCCCCTCACACTCACACGCACACAACCCTCAGGCCAAGGGTTGTAAGCTTTGCCCTGGGGACATATAAGGTTCTTATGGAAAGAATGTCGTAGAAATTTCAGAAAGGGCAGATATAATTGAAAAATGAAAGGGTTAGTGCCCTTTTTAATAGTCGAAAGTGATTGGAAGGCAACTAACCCCCTCTCACGCCCACCATTTTCCCGAACACAGTTAATCAAAATTTCAAGATAGTCATTTTATTCAACGTAGTTCAAAGGTCCAGAAATTATGTCTTTGTGGATGACAAACCCCCCACAGCCCCCAGGGCAAAGGTTTTAAGTTAACCCCTGGGGGCATATGAGGTTTTTATAGAAAGTTTTGTCGTAGAAACTTCAAAAAGTGCCCGTTCAATTGGAAAGTGAGAGGGCTTGTGCCCTTATTAATAGTCAAAAGTGATTGGAGGGTGTATGACCCCCCCCCACGCCCATCATTTCCAAAAACGCTTGCGATCAACATTTTGATATAGCAATTTTGTATAACGTAGTTGAAGGGTCCAGAAATTATGTTTTTGAGTTTCACAACCACCCCCCCCCCACAGGCCTCAGGGCTAAGGCTTTAAGTTATGAACTAGGGGCATATAAGACATGGGGGATAGAATGCGTTGTCGTAAAAACTTTAAAAAGGGCTCATTCAATTGGAAATTGAGATGGATAGTACCCTTATTAATAATCAAAAGCGATCGGAAGGGGAATATCCCCTCCCCCCTCCCCCACACCCATAATTTCCCCAAACCCTGCCGATCAACATTTTAATATAGCCATTTTGTTTAATGTAGTTGATGGGTCCGGAAATTATGTTTTTGACTGTGACAACCCCCCTTCCCCCACAGTCCTTAGGTTTAAGATTGTAAGTTATGTCATGGGGGCATATTATGTCTTTATAGAAAGTGTTGTCGTAAAAACTTCAAAAAGGGATCATTTGATTGGAAATTGAGAGGACTATTGTCCTTTTTAATAGTAGAAAGTAATCGGAGAGAGAATCACCCCCGCCCCATGCCCATCATTTCCCCAAACGTTTCCGATCAACATTTTAATATAGCCATTTTGTTCAACGTAGTTGAAAGGTCCGGAAATTATGTCTTTGAGGATGACATTCCTCTCCCCCCCCCCCATATCCCTCAGGTCAAGGGTCCTAAGTAATGCCCTTGGGGCATATAAGGTTTTTATAGAAAGTTTTTGTCGTAGAAGTTTCAAAAAGGTCTCATTCGACTGGAAATTGAGAAGACTAGTGCCTTTTTTACTAGTCGAAAGTGATCAGAGGGCAAATGCCCTCCCATGCCTCTTCATTTCCCCAAACAGTTACAATCAAAATTTTGAGATAGCGTATCAGAAAGGTCCGGAAATTATGTTTTTCAGGCTAAATAATCCCCCCAGTCCTTGTGGCAAGGGTTGTAAGTTATGCCCTCGGGTCATATAAGGTCTTTATAGAAGGCGTGGTCATATAAACTTCGGAGGGGCTCATTGGATTGGTAATCAGACGCTCTAGCGCTCTTTTTAAGAGTCAAAGTGATTGGAGGGCAGCTACCCCCTCCCCTCTTCTTCACACACATGGCGTATTGTCCCGAAATGCATCTAATAGAAAGTTTAAGGCCGGACGAAATGAAAACCGAAAATGAGCTATGCAGAAGAAATTTTACTGTACAAAAATGGGGCGGTTATCTTTTAATGAATACCATATCTTTTAATGAATAATGTAGTTTCAAATAAAACTACATATTGTTTAAATCTCTAATTCTTTTCAAAGCAAAGGCGGAAGCTAGCCTCTTTGACCTTCTTGGATTCGGTTCATTAGCGTTCAATGATATAACATTTGGACAAAGGTCAACTACATTGGGTGAATTGAACTTTACTCTGTCAGATTTTAATAAATTATCATAGATAGAGTTCAGCCCATATTCACCTGTATCCCGATTCAAAGCAATATTCTTGAATAAGATTTTCTTTATTTCAAGCGTTTCACGAAAATTTTGCTTTAAACCCCGATCCCTAGAAATCAAAGAGACATTCTCGAAAAAGATTAAAAAATTGAAACCCTATTGCTCTTTACTTATATTGTGTTTCAGAAATTTTTAATGAAAACCGCCAACAATTTCATCAAATAGACACAAATTTAGAGAGGGCTAATTAAATTGTGGTAAAAGGATTTATTCTGGTACACAAAAATTGAACACAGTGAGTGAAGAGAAAAACAGACCCTATAGAAATAAAAATACGAATATCATTAGGTCGTAACAAAACATACTGCGCAAAACACATTTCATACCTCTTTCCCTACATAGCAAGATCAAATAGAAAAAAATGTTAGTAACATAAAAGAAAAAAAATATTTTGTTAGTATAACATATTAGTATATTATTCGGTATAACATGAAAAAAAGATATAGAAACAGTGCAATTCATCCTTTCTTCTAATCTAAACACTTTACCAGGAAATGTCTCATTACACTTCAAAAATTTACATATATGGAGTTTTTAGACTTGCTTCCAATTAAAATCTGTCCAAAATAATATGAAAAATAGGGGTACACAAGGATTCTACTGTTGAAAGTATCCCAGCAGAGTTAGCTTTGGGAAAACATTTGAGTAAATATAAGTATTCAGCAAAAAACATGCTATATGAATGATAATGAATTAGAAGAATCGTTCCTCTCCAAGGGCACAAGTTCTTTCCCATTCTTGGCCTTCTTGAAATCTTTGCCACCCACGAAATGTTAGTGTCTTCTGAAGTAAAATTCTGTTAACGTCCTCAAGTGGGACCTAGCTATTATGTTTATTCTCTTTTCATACTGAGGATCAGGATAAAAACTAAAATGTCAAAGTTTGCTATTAGGCTTTTAGGTTGAAACTTGCAGGGCATAATGAGGGGGATGTTCAACTGATATAAAGGCAATACTTACATACAACTACACTTTTAAAAAAAATGTTTGAGATTCAAAAAAATAGTTTGTTATGTTTATCAAGAAAAATCACACAAGGGTTCTCGGTATTAGTTAGAAAAACATTGGGCTACGAGGGTAACATATGTTGAAAATTGGTTTTGGCGTCGCAATTACCTCATACGTTGGTACATCTATTAACAAAAGCTTACTTCGGTTTTGCAATGCAAAGACGGGGTCAAGACACCACAATTCCACCGAAAACAAACGTTTCCACAGCGATCCAGTCCCTCTCCATGGCCAATTCAGACCAGTTTCTATTTTGTGGTGTAAGGGGTCATAAGGATAGACACTAGCCAAGGTAGTTCTTGGTTTTAATTCAACATATAAAACATTTTTATTCGTAAAAAAGAAAATGAGTATATACTCAAAATATTTGTGTAATAGGAGACGAACTTCCTACCCTCCCAGCATGCATATTGCACAGTTATTCACAACATCTTTTTGGGAGTTTGTGTAATGTTTGCTAATGATTATACCTTCTTCAATAGAGATATCCAGGACACTATTGCGATATTGTGTATAAAAATTCAAATTTTGATTTGATTTTTAGTACCTTAAAAGACTGTTCCACGAGTCTTTCTTTTGTTCATTTTTGTGCCACTAAAGCGGTTAATTCAAATGTTGAAAAGATGAAAAACCATATTATGTAAATTTTGCAACCTTTTTCATTTTAAACTCTTATGCGTTTTTAAAATGCATTGATGCACTTCAGAAATGTTTCTCCTATGTTTCCTACACAGGAAGCATATACACATTTTTAACATATTTATCTATATTTATATAAATATCTACTTTTATTCTAGGCCTGGTGTTTAGTAGGCCAGCTAATTATTTGTATTTTAATGGTTTAGCTGCGGTAAATCCAGTATTTGGGTATGGATAATACCTTTCATAGGTTTATATTTTATATGTTTACATAAGGTCAAAACGCCTAGGGCGTACAGGCCGTCATTACACAAGGTCATAACGACTAGGGCGTATAGGCCGTCATTACATAAGGTCATAACGCCTTGGGCGTACAGGGCATTATTACATAAGGTCATAACGCCTAGGGCGTATAGGCCGTCATTACATAAGGTCATAACGCCTAGGGCGTATAGGCCTTCACAACATAGGGTCATGACGCCTAGGGCGTATAGGCCGTCATTACATAAGGTCATAACGCCTAGGGTATATAGGCCGTCATAACATAGGGTCATAACGCCTAGGGCGTCAAGGCCGTTATTACATAAGGTCATAACGCCTAGAGCGTAATGGACGTCATTACATAAGGTCATAACGTCTAGGGCGTACATGCCGTGATTACATAAGGTCATAACGCCTAGGGTGTATAGGCCGTCATAACATAAGGTCACAAAACGCCTAGGGCGTACAGGCCGTTATTACACAAGGTCATAACGCCTAGGGCGTATAGGCCGTTATTACATAAGGTCATAACGCCTAGGGCGTAAAGACCATCATTACACAAGGTTATAACACCTACAGCGTTATAGGCCTTCTGGAAAGGGATAAGTTGGTCTGGAGATTGCAGCTCAGATTAGGCCCAGCATCTAATTATAAAGATTTTATACTTGGTTAAAATTAGGCACCAATCCCGGAACAGATGACATGGTCTCTTTGGCAGAGTCGCTGGACTCTGTATACGAAGTACTGGGTGACACAATTTGCCCCAGGCCTACCATTACCGTCCATGAGCCTCGCTCGGCGGCAGAGCTGGTTTTGGCAATTGAGCCATTCAAGAGAAAACAGCTTAGCACGTTACCTTTCTCCTCAATACTGAAAAACTTCATCAAGCAGTGCTCAGAAGAACTGCAGTCAACAACAAAGAATAAGCCACTCTCAGAACGTGATAATTCCTTTGATCCTCTCGACATACCGGGCCGAGCGAAAGCACGGACTTTCACTCTTTGAGTAAAATTTCCCCCTTTTCCTCAGTTTTACTCCTTTTTAGATATTGGCAGCTGGCAACCCTGATGGTACGCAGAAATCATGAAACAGAATATTACAGAAGTGAATTTTTGTGTCTTAGTCGTAATTATTTGTATTTTAATCATTTGGGTGTATTAAACCCAATATTTATGGTATGGTATATTATTCATTACATAAAGGGTGTACAGGCCGTCATTATATAAGGTCATAACACATTGCGCATACATACCGGAATTACACAAGGTCATAACACCATTGGGTGTACAGACTACCATTACATAAGTTCATAACACCTTGGGTGTACAGACCGTCATTATATAGGGTCACAACACCTTGGGTGTACATGATGTCATTGCATAAGGTCAAATCACCTTGGGTGTACAGATCGTCATTAAATAAGGTCATAACGCCTTGGGCGTACAGACCGGCATTACATAAGATAATAACACCTTGGGTGTACAGGCCACCATTACATTAGGTCATAACGCCTTTGGCGTACAGACCGGCATTACATAAGATAATAACACCTTGGGTGTACAGGCCACCATTACATAAGGTCATAACACCTTGGGAGTACAGATCCTCATTACATAAGATCATAATGCTTTGGAAGTACAGACCGCCATTATATAAGGTCATGACGCCTTGGACGTACATACCGTCATCGCATAGTATTGTAACGACTACAGCGCTAACCTATAGGTCTGGTCTGGAATGTGGTAAGTTTTTCTGGTGATTAGAGTTGAATTTACTTCCAGCGTCCAATTACAAATATGCTATTCTAGCTGGATAACAGTATATACTTAGAATATTGAAGACAATATCGTTCAAAACGTAGTACTTCTTTGACCCTTTCGGCATCCCGGACCGAGCGAGAGCTTAGACATGTCAAGACGCATTTTCAGCTTCACAGGCACCACGCATAAACCCAAAGTTCGTTTTTTTACCATCAACTGGATAAGTAGAGGACATAAAGTTCATATCAGTTGACAGAAAATCATTCTTGGCCTTATATTCTTCCAGACGGGTGACTCTGAGCATGCTATCATACAGTGACCTCACGTTAGGTGTTGTCATACAGATGTTAAAGGCAGAGGACGTCTCTCCTGACACTATCCCCAAAACTGTTAAAGTTCTTGGATTCTGTTAATAGATGTCAGCAGCATCTTTCAAATATTCTTTCTAGAGCATGCTCAAAATTATTATCTCTGGAAAGTATTTCATGTTTTCCGCCGACTTTAAGGATCTAACTCACAGAATGAGGTTAGGGTTCACTTTCAAAAACAAAATATATCAGTTCAAAGTGCCATCGTCAGCTATGGCCGTCTTCAAACCATCCAATGGCATGCTTACATGAACAAATAAATTCTGCACAATTACCAAAAGTCATTAGCACAGAACAATGTAAAGACCATTATGATTCTCCAGCTCAGACTTGGGTTCATGCTGAGCGAGATATCAGATGATTCTCCTGCACAGACTCGGGTTCATGCGAGCGAGAAATCAGAATTGCAACCTATGCGACGGATCATATTTCTCGGGTTTTCTGGTAGACCAGGAGGTAAAGAGGGTGTACCTAACCCCGGAAAAGATTCAGAACTTGATACATGCAATCAAGGCAGCTCTGAAAAATCGTATGCCTCAATAAGGCAACTGATGAAGCTGATTAGACTCATCAATGTGGGCTCAAGAGCAATTCCTTTCAACAGACTACATCTCAGGAAATGTCAGTTACTAATGCTCAGATTGTGGGACAAGTCTTGGAGCAACATAGATTTAAACATCCTAATTATGACAGAGATGAAAGAGGCATTTTCACAGTGGCTAAACAAAGATTGGCTGAGTCAAGGCCTTCCTCTCAAGCCACACATTGTTTCCAAAATAATATTCACCGACAGCTCAACCTACGGGCGGGGTGGCTATCTAGAGGACCCACATCAAGACACTTCGGAGACTTGGTGTCCAGAAGAGAAATCTCTTCGTATAAATTGCCTCGAGGTGAGAGCCGTAGCCAACACAATCAAAGCCTTTGCGGAGGAGCTAAGAAACGAGGTAGTCATAATAGCGACGGACAACTCGACTGTAGTCAATTACATAAACAAAGAGGGCAGAACCCGTTCTTTCTCCCTAGAGGAGGAACCCATAAAGCTCTTCGAGATTACGATGGCACTGAACGTTCACTTGAGGGCAAGACACATCGCCGGGTCACTCAATCTAGTACCCGGCACACTGTCACGAGAAGGAAAAGGTCTGTCCACGGAATGGAGTCTCAACGAGAGTGTCTTCAGAGCCCTTTCAAAAGAGTATGGACTGCCAGAATTCGATCTATTCGTGACTCGATTGAACCGGAAGATCGACGTATATTTCTCACCAGTTCCAGATTCTCTTGCGATTGGCGCAGATGCCCTTGTCTACGATTGGTCGAACAAACACAGCTATGCCTTCCCTCCCTTTAAACTGATCCCTAAGGTTCTGGAGAATGTTCGAAAGTCTGTGAACTGCCGAAATAATGCTAATTGCTCCGCGAGGGCCTCGCCAAGCTTGGTACACAAATCTTCTCAACCTGCTAGTAGACTTGCCTATACCCCTCGGAGATTAGTCAGATCTCCTCCAGCAGGGTTGACTTCGTCACCCAGCACTAAGGAATCTAAATTTACACGGCTGGAAGATATCAAGCGTGGACTCGAAAAGAGAGGTTTTTTTTAAAGAATCAGCCGTGCAATTGCCCGGTCCAGCGACGATCTACCATTGAATTGTTCAATGGAAAACGGCAAGTGTTCGTAGATTGGTGTAGTGAAAGGAAGATTAATCCTCTCGCAACCAGTACTCAGACAGTTGCAGAATTCATGATATATCTAAAGACTGGTCGAAACCTCGCACCATCAACGATAGAAGGTTGTAAAGCAACAATATGCAGAACGCTAGCTCTAGCTACGGGAACAGATATCAGCAAAGATACTTGTTTGACGAAAATGGTACAGAATTTTGGCACGAGCCACCGCGGACACAACATGATATTCCTGCCTGGGGTCGTGGCCTTGTTCTAAGGTATTTTAGAACTTCACGATTTCTTGACTTGTGGAATATTGATATGAAGGATGTTACTCTTAAGACGGTATTCATTACTGCCATCATATCTGGTCGTCGATGGAGTGAAATACGTGCCTTGTCTTTCAGTAGAGCACAATTTTTGGGTAATTCAGTAACTCTCAGGTTTCTCCCTTCGTTTAGACCCGAGACCGTGAGGCCTCATGAGATACCTTCTCCTATCCTTCTTCCCACGCTAGATGTAGATCCAGCTTTGTGTCCAGTGAGAATACTATCGGCCTACGCACAGCGAACAGCTAACGTTGCGGTCAGAAAAGGGAGAAAAAGGTTCGTCATTCCTTTTTCTAAAACAGCACCACGAGAGGTGGCATCTGGAACCATTTCTTCTTGGATAAAGCAGGCCATAACTAGGGCATATGAGGCAGCAAAAGAAGAGTGTAGAAAAAGGAAAGCACATGACACAAGATCCATGACGGCGTTATGGGTGCTATCAAAATCAGTACCACTTGCTGATATAACGAGTACTGCTGGCTGGTCTTCGGAGTCTACTCCCAGACAACACTATCTTCATGAAATAGAAGATTCAACCGATGCTCAGCATTTTGTTGCGGTTCAGACAGTTTTATAGTTTATACATTTGAATATTTGAGTTTGAAACTAATATTTTATATTAGTTGATTTATGAACCCACCACCAAATCGGTTGGAATCCAAGCTTTTGTTAATAGATGTACTAACGCATGAGGTAATGGCGACGCCAAACCGAACTTTCGAAGGAAAGTTCAGTTTGGCTAGCCGATAATTACCTCATACGTTGGTACATAGAGTCCCTTCCTCCTCCCCGCTCATTGACAGTTAAAGAATTATAAGAGATTTAGTTCAAAATAAAAACTGGTGAATTGGCTATGGAGAGAGACTGGATCGCTGTGGAAACGTTTGTTTTCGGTGGAATTGTGGTGTCTTGACCCCGTCTTTGCATTGCAAAACCGAAGAAAGCTTTTGTTAATAGATGTACCAACGTATGAGTTAAGTATCGGCTAGCCAAACTGAACTTTCATTCGAAAGTTCGGTATTTTTAAGAATAGGGTAGCACGGTATTACGGTGGTATAAAGGTATTACGGTAAAAGTTTCAGGGAATATTGAGAGAAAAGATTGAACAAAATCAAAACACACAATTTGCATCAAAGGAGCCTATCAGTAATATCACAGAACCGATGTCGTGTATTTAATTGAAAACTTATGCGATATGTTGAGGGGGAGGTTTGACTTACTCAAGAGCACTATGTACAAGCTGCAACTGCTTCTACTGCTAATGCTATTAGTGCTATTGCTACTGCTGTTATTACTATTACAAATACCAACTCTTCTACTACTACTGTCAACGTCTCCTGATCTTGTATATGACCTCCTTGTACCCTCTTCCCTTTCAGGAGCCCTGTATATATGTGAAAAACAGATCCCTTAAACGCATATGCATGTGATGTTCCCTTTTAGATGTTATATTGATCATTAGAAAAAGTTTGCTGAACAGCAGCGTAAAGCATTGTTTCAAACAGTTCGTGGTAACGAACTGTAAGTAAGGAGCGACCCGGCTCAATGGTAACCGAAACTCTAGAAAACGGTATTTTGATACAAATAGATACATCAAAAGAATCGTATTTTAATGCTGATTTCAAATATATAAGTTTCATCAAGTTTAATCCTTTCTATCAAAAGTTAGGCGCCTGAGAAAATTTGGCTGATTTTCGAAAAAGGGGGAAAGACCCCCTAAAAGTCATAGAACCTTAATGAAAATCACACCATCATATTCCGCGTATCAGAGAACCCTACTGTAGAGGTTTCAAGCTCCCATCTACAAAAATGTGGAATTTTGCATTTTTTGCCAGAAGAAAGATCACGGGTGCGTGTTTATTTGTTTGTTTGTTTTTTTTTTTTTTCCCAGGGGTGATCGTATCGAACCAGTTGTCCTAGAATATCGTGAAAGGGCTCATTGGAATGGAAATTGAAAGTTCTAGTGCCCTTTTTAAGTGACCAAAAAAAATGGAGGGCAACTAGGCCCCCTCCCACGCTCATTTTTTTCCCAAAGTCACCTGATCAAAATTTTGAGATAGCCATTTTGTTCAGCATGTTCGAAAATATTATAAGTATGTCTTTTAGGATGACTTAATCCCCCGAACTTCCCGGGGGGAGGGCTAAAAGTTATGAACTTTACTCAATGTTAACATATAGTATTGGTTATTTGGAAGTATACAGACGTTTTCAGGGGAGATTTTTCCTGGTAGTGGGGGGAGGGGGGGGGTCAGGGGTTATGTGGGAGGAGTCTTTCCATGAAGGAAGTTTTCATGGGGGAAGGGACATTGCTATGAAGGGGACGCCGGACTTCCCAGCATTATTTAAAAAAAGATCATAAATTTAATATAAAAAAACAAGTATTTCAACTGCAACAGCAGCAACATCGAAACTTTAAACGAACAGAAAATATTACATATATAATTGGGTTCACCCCGTAGTCAATGCCTCGTTGAGCCAAAGATTTTTTAGTACTTTCATAAGAGCTATTTATTCTAATTAACGGCCTTTGTGATTAAGCGGTCATTTCTTAAAGAATTGGAACAAGATTTGAACTTTCGCTTAAAGAGCAAGGTATTGACTAGGGGGCGAACCCCCTAATAAATGTATTAAAAATATATGAATATAGAAGTTCGTTACGTAAGTTAATTCGTAAGTTACGTATATTTATTACTAATAAAAACGTTCGTAAATAAAATTAAACAAGTTTCGAGAAAGCCATTTAACTAAATAAAAGTAAATTAATATGAAAATTTTGTTTTAATTATTCATGTACGGTGAGCCAAGATCAAAACCTGCATTTATTCAAAAACTTTCAAAATTAAATAAAAAAAACAAGTTTTTTAAACTGAAAGTAAGGAGCGACATTAAAACTTAAAACGAACAGAAATTATTCTGTATATGAAAGAGACTGTCCCCTCCTCAACGCCTCGCTCTTTACGCTAAAGTTTGACTCTGTCTCACAACTTTATTTTTTAAAACAATAAAAAACTTTAGCGTAAAGAGCGAGGCGTTGAGGAGGGGACAGTCTCTTTCATATACAGAATAATTTCTGTTCGTTTTAAGTTTTAATGTCGCTCCTTACTTTCAGTTTAAAAAACTTGTTTTTTTTATTTAATTTCAAAAAAGAAGCCATACAAAGAGGTGAAATAAATTACTGGAAAGGCCAAAAACAGTATTTGTTTTTGGCCTCCCTCCAAAAAAGCAAAAAATACTGTCCAAGACAACTACTGTCTCCCTATTATCCCAATGATAAAGTAAAAATACAACTATAGAATCAATCTATTGATTTTAAGAAGCTTCCAAATTCTGCAAAATAATAATGAACATGACAAATACTAAGAGAAAAGAAAAGATAAGGAACTCATTTTTGTAAACGACCACATCTTGTAACAATAGTCTTAATAAAACAATAAAAAAATAGGCAAAACAGCTGCGTCCTCACTTGTGTTGAAACCTTAGTCAAGCGAACTATAATGATAAAACAGTAAGAATTGTAGAGGTACGGCTATTATATTTTTTAATACGATAGTACGTGGTACTATCATATGATAGTAAATGTTAATTCAAGCTGATAGTAAAAAAGCTTTATATGATAGAAAAAATTAATTCAAGCTGAATTAATTGAATAAAAATTCATTTATCTATACGAAACTAAGTTAATTGCTTCAAAGGAATGGTTCCCGAATGTCCATGCTTCTTGGAACTCAACCATCAACTATTTCTGGCAGAAGTGCTTCAAAGAAGAATCTTTCTAGCTTTGGTAGCACTTTCTCTGACCAAAACTCCCTGTTACGAACTATTCGCTCCGTATATATTGAAACTTTACCAAGATATAACACAAAATATGCAATTTTCATGTCTGAACACTCAAGTTGCATCTGAATCTGGTAAGAATAATTGGGGCTTTTATTTAGTCTCATTTCACTGCTGTCAATTATTTCATTACAACTGGACTTTTGTGATTCCAACCAGTTAGTGATACACAGATCTTTGGCTGTTATGGGACATTTAACTTCTATTATGACTTTTTCGCCAGATGGGAAAGGTACTATACCGTCAGGACTAGCAGCCATAAATTTAAAACTTTTGTGGATATGTAAGCCAGCAGGACTAATTTTGCAGTCAAACTCTATTTCAAAAGACGACTTTGCTTTGGTTCATGCACATGACCGTATTCCATTGCTTTAATTCTGTGTTGTTTAGGATACAGAAGTCGTTTCGCTACTGGAGCCACTGTCTTAACTCGCTGATTGCAAATAAGCCCTGCTACTGAAGAGTTAATTCTATTTCTTCTCTGTAGCTGCCAACTATTGTCGATACAGAGTCCCTGAAGGCGTTTGGTTAATTCAATCTGGCAAATCTCTGACTCTGAACACTGTAAGCGCTGCAAAACAGCCATTTTTGCATTTTCAAAAGATTCTGTGTCAAGATCTGGAGCAATTGCGTTGGAAGTATAGTTTTTATTTCCTCGACTAGCAATCTTTCCTAAAACACTGCCAAATGGGCGCTTTTTGGCTTTACACTTTTTTTCCTTAAGATAGCCATAATTCTTTCACGTGTAAGTTTTTTCAATTGACGACCTGGGTTTGCTCTTATGCCTTTATTAAAAATTTATTGGTGACTTAAATACCCCTTTGCATACCGTATTCCTGCAGCTGTAACACGGGTGTTATAACGTCCCCTTTTGCTAACCATTATATTTTGTCCGCCTATAAACCTAGCAACAATGCTCATAAAATACTTTGTCAAATTACTTGTGCCGTTTCCGATCAGTAAGCGAGCTCGTCTAATGAGGATGTCAATTCGCTCCGTATATATTGAACCTTTACCAAGATATGACACAAAATATGCAAATTTCGTGTCTGAACACTCAAGGCGACTCCCAATTGCGTTGGGACTATAGCTTTTATCTCCTCGACTAGCAATCTTTCCTGAAACACTGCCAAATAGGCGCTTTTTGGCTTTACACTTTTTTTTCCTTAAGATAGCCATAATTCTTTCACGTGTAAGTTTTTTTTTAATTGACAAGTTGGGGTTGCTCTTATACCTTTCTTAAAATTTCTTGGTGACTTAAATACCCCCTTGCATAGTGTATTCCTGCAGCTGTAACACGGGTGTTATAACGTCCCCTTTTGCTAACCATTATATTTTGTCCGCCTATAAACCTAGCAACAATGCTCATAAAATACTTTGTCAAATTACTTGTGCCGTTTTCGATCAGTAAGCGAGCTCGTCTAATGAGGGTGTCAAGCGCTTCATATATATGGCTAATGAACGCACTGCTTGGGATTGTTTCAGTTTCCAGTTCCATGATTTTTCACGATAACTGACAATAAGATGGACACTGTCTGTGGTCCCCACAAAAAAAAAATGTAAAGGAATTGCGTTTAACTCTCTAATCAGATCTTTTGACGACATGGCATGCGTAGTGGTTCGCACAATTGCTTTTCTTGCAAAATCACACAATTTCTAGTTTTTTCGCCGGTTTTAAATTTTTTGCAATTTAAATTTTTTAGTGAATGAAAACGAAATACTGAAGTTTGGAAAGGAATCTTTTCTGGACTTGCCGAGTGTAATCGAAGCTAAGAAACTCCTCTACGATGCAGCCTTACCTGAGACTGAGCTTCCGAGAAGACAGGGGCCGAAGGCTTAGTAAGCCATCTGAAGGATATGTTAAGCATATTCGTGAAATGTGACGATGAAGACATAGACCTACCGATGTTTGTAATTCGTTCTCCAAATGATGTACCTGTCATCCCTGTTTTGGTTTATTCGAGTTTGAACGCAAAATTGAATAGAATGGAACACTTCCTAAAGACTGTTTCAAATAAGTTCGATTCGTATGGTAATCACTTTCCACCACTGCCTACCCGTGCAACGCCGTCAACTGACTCTTACACCACTGCTGCTGTCTCTAAAGTACCGCAAGCACTAAATGATCCGATAAAACGCAAAGAAGTGCTCGATAAAGTAAGCTGTCATGATGCAGTTACCAAGCTGAGTTTGCGAGGTGACAAATGGCTAACTAATGTTGAAAAATCTGCTGCTGAAGAATTCAAAGACTCAATTTCAGTGATTTTAGCAGAATCTCCATCCAAGATGATCACTAAGTGGTTTTTCGGGATAGTCAGGGGAATATCGAAGGACTTAGACCTCTCATTCTTTCAAGGATTAATTAAAAAAAACTTTTTCCACAAAATAAGTTTTTCAAAGAAAAGTAAAGAACTCTATTAAACAAAAAATGAACAAAAATAAAATCAAATAATCTACCAAACGTGAAACTACCACAAATCAGCATCGATAAATAAATGAAACCCAAAACGAACAGAAAATACAATAAATAACCGAGTCAAACTCAAAACGAGCAGAAATTAACATAAGCTGGGCGCAAAACCCTACACCTTCCCAAGGCCAGAACAAAATTTGCACTTTACTGAAAAAAGTACAAATGAATGTGCATTGTCAGTTTAATATACATATACTGATATTTAGTAATCAAAATGTTAGTATCATTTGATTTGTTAAAGTTATGAAAGTAAAAAATTTATATTTTTCAGTAAAGTGCAAATTATACCTTGCTCTTTAAGCTAAATTTCGAATTTTGTTCCAATTCTTTAAAAATTACCCTTAATCACAAAGGCCGTTAATTAGAATAAATAGCTCTTATGAAAATACTAAAACATCTTTGGCTTAAAGAGCGAGGTATTGACTAGGGGGTGAACCCAATCATATACGTAATATTTTCTGTTCGTTTTAAGTTGTAATGTTGCAACTAACTTTCAGTTAAAAAACTTATTTTTTTTTAAATTTAATTTCTGGTCTTTTTTTAAGAATGCTGGGAAATCTGGCATTCACTTCATAGCAATATCCCTTCCCCCATGAAACTTCCTTCATGGAAAGATCCTCCCACATAATGCCCAACCCACCCCCTCCCCCTAATACCAGAAAAAATCCCCCTGAAAACGTCTTTATACTTCCCAATAACCAATACCATGTGTTAACATTGGGTAAAGTTCATAACGTTCAGCCCTCCCCCTGGGAACTTCGGGGAATTAAGTCATCCTAAAAAAATAGCTATCACATTTTCGACCATGCTGAACAAAATATGTATCTCAAAATTTTGATCGGGTGACTTTGGGAAAAAATGTGCATTGGAGGGGGCCTAGTTGCCCTCTATTTTTTAGGTCACTTAAAAAGGGCACTAGAACATTTAATTTCCGTTCCTTTGAGCCCACCCACGATATTCTAGGGCCACTGGGTCGACACGATCACCCCTGGGAAAAAAACAAATAAACGCGGTTCCGTGAAATATTTTCTGGCAAAAAATGCAAAATTCCACATTTTTGTAGATAGGAGCTTAAAACCTCTACAGTAGGGTTCTCTGATACGCTGAATATGATGGCGTGAATTTCATTAAGGTTATTTAACTTTTAGGGGGTCTTTCTCACTTTTTTCAAAAATCAGCCAAATATTCTCAGGCGCGTAACTTTTGATGGGTGGGACTAAACTCAATGAAACTTATATATTTGAAATCAGCATTAAAATTTGATTCTTTTGATGTATCTTTTGGTATCAAAATCCCGTTTTCTAGAGTTTCGGTTACCATTGAGCCGGGTCGCTCCTTACTTACAGTTCGTTTGATAAACCACGAACTGTTTGATAAACGGTCAGGGTTTCAACTTGTATCGACTGAGATCATAAGTGAATGTTTCAACATATTATGCAAATAGGAATGCTCCGTCAAATTAGGTTGCGGTCAAAGATTTTGAAAGAAGGAAAGGCAATTAAAGAGGAACTTGGCATAGTTAGTTCACAAAAGTGCTCTGTGAAAGATGGTACAGAAGCGTAATAAAAGAGGCATTGGCTTGGTTACTGTACAGAAGCTTTGGGAAAAACTAAAGCAAAAATACAAAAAGCTTGGAAGACCACGACTTCCAAAACATAAGTTATGCCCTAGGGGTATATAAGGTTTTTATTGAAATATCTGTCGTAGAAACTTGAAAAAGGACTCATTCGATTTGAAATTCAAAGGGCTAGTACCCTTTTTAATAGTCAAAAATGATTTGAGGGCAACTAACCCCCTCTCACGCCCACCTTTTCCCCAAACACATCCCTTTGAATTTCAAATCGAATGAGCCCTTTTTCAAGTTTCTACGAGAGAGATTTCAATAAAAACCTTATATACCCCCAGGACATAACTTATAACCCTTGCCCTGAGGGTTGTGGGGGAGTGTCCTCCTCAAAAACATATTTTCTATATGGAAGTAAACTACGCTGAACAAAATGGCACTATACTTCATCCTTTTAAAGACATAGGAAGAAACCGAAGACAAAGGTGACGGCAACGTTCTTCTGTTCCAAAGACACAATCGCGATGAAATTTCCTACATCACCGCACTTGCCAGCAAGTTATTGCCTATTCCTGCGACTAGTGTGACCGCAGAAAGAATATTTTGGTGGTAGGCCTGATAGTGGCTATGATAGTGACTTAGAAAAGAAATGGCCTCAGTCCACACAGAGTGGATAAGTTGATTTTCATTCACGATAACAGTAGCCACATCCCGCAGTTCTAATATATTTCTGAAGTTTGCCTGAAGAAGTTTTTTTTTTCGACGCACTAATATTGAAAGATAAATGATGAATACGGTAATACGGTATTCGAAGTTTTGTATACAGTAATTTTCGAGGAATAAAAATAATACTAATTTTGATAATTAATTCTGTTAGAAAAACATAGCTCATGGATATTTCAACTATTCTGCAAGGATTCTGAAATACCATAACCATTTCGTTTTTACCAGATTTCTACTTTTCTTGATGAATAATGAAGAAGACCAGCGTCCAGCCAGCGACTCGCAAAGTTTCTACCTCATGAATAGGTAGAATTTCTTGTAAATAAATATTGGATTTGAGGAAGACCAAGATCTATTCTATAAATCCTATACAACAACTTTCTATATAAACCTTATATGTCCCCAGGACATAACTTACATCCCTTGCACTGAGGGCTCTGAGGGGGTTATCATCCTAAAAGACCTTATTTCCAGAACTTTCAACTACGTTGAACAAAATGAATATCTCAAAATTTTGATTGGATGTATTTGGGAAAATGGTGGGCATGAGAGGGGCGTTAGTCGCTATCCAATCACTTTCAACTACTAAAAAAGAAACTAGCCCTTTCAATTTCCAATTGAATGAGCCCTTTTGAAGTTTCTACGACAACGCTTTCAATAAAAACTTTATATGCCCCGAGGGCATAACATACAAACTTTGCACTGAGGGCTCTGAGGGGGTTATTATCCTAAAAGACGAAATTTCCAGAACTTTCAACTCCGTTGAACAAAATGGATATCTCAAAATTTTAATTCGATGTGTTTGGGAAAATGGTGGGCATGAGAGGGGCGTTAGTCGCTATCCAATCTCTTTCAACTACTAAAAAAGAAACTAGCCCTTTCAATTTCCAATTGAATGAGCCCTTTTGAAGTTTCTACGACAAGGCTTTCAATAAAACCTGTATATATCCCCAGGGCATAACTTACAACCCTTACCCTGAGGGCTGTGGAGGGAGGGGTTGTCATCCTTAAAGACCTAATTTCCAAAACTTTCAACTACGTTGAATAAAATGGCTATCTAAAAATTTTGATTGGATGTGTTTGGGGAAAAGGTGGGTGTGAGAGGGGGGTTAGTTGCCCTCAAATCACTTTTGACTATTAAAAAGGGTACTAGTCCTTTTAATTTCAAATCGAATGAGCCCCTTTTCAAGTTTCTACGACAAAGATTTCAATAAAAACCTTATATTCCCCCAGGGCATAACTTATAATCCTTGCCCTGAGGGTTGTGGGGGGGGGGGGTGTCCTCCTCAAAAATTTGTTTTCTATCTGGAAATCAACTACTCTGAACAAACTGGCTATCTCAAAATTTTTATTGGATGTGTTTGGGGGAATGATGGGTGTGGGGGAGGCTAGTTGCCCTCCAATCACTTTTGACTATTAAAAGGGCACTAGCAATTTTGAATTTCCAGTTGAATGAGCTTTTATTGAAGTTTCTACGACAAAGCCTTCTTTAAAAACCTTATCCCCAGGGCATAACTAAAAACCCTTGCCCTGAAAAAATGTGGGGGAGTTTCCTCCTCAAAAACATATTTTCTATCTGGAAATCAACTACGATGAACAAAATGGCTATCTCAAAAATTGTCATTGGATTTGTTTGGGGGAATGAAGGGCGTGGGGGGGGGGGCTAGTTGCCTTCCAATCACTTTCGACTATTAAAAAGCCACTCCAATTTTCAATCGAATGAGCCCTTTTCGAAGTTTCTACGACAACTCCTTCGATACGAAGTGCCCGGGTATGGAGAACCAAAAAACAACACATTGTGCCCACATCGTTCTTTACTTAGGAAGCGCTAGCGCGCTGGCTATGATATCCAGGTGTGGTGGAAGCTATGCGGCTCGGTTACACAGGCGCGGTTAAGCTTGAGTTTTGTGACTCCATGTCAAAAGCCAAGTCTATGCAAAATGGTGTTAAACTTGGATATGAATACTTATCTGTGAAATAATATCCGTCGGCACCTCGGTGCTGTCTCAAATGACGTTCGCCAGACCCTAGGGTAGCTGATAGTACAAGTTTTGTTGCGAAGCGTGCGCGCTGTGTGGGCCCTCATATTTCCACCGAGGATTCTCCCCGCCAGCTTGATTCAAGATGTACCAATTGTGGTGAAAATCATGCCTCCTTTAGTCTTAGATGCAAAGTGCTGAGAGATATCATTGCCAAGAAGAAATGATTTTGCCTGTTTCGATTGTTTCGCTCAATATAAATGGTATTCTTTTAAAGGAAGCTATGATGGATGAATTATGTGACCGGTTTGACATAGTATGCCTTCAAGAACGCCTCCTCACTTTTACTAGTATTAACGTGTTAAATAGAAGTCGTAATCATTCCATTTTTACAACTAATACTGAGGTCACTTTTGGTAGACCTTCTGGAGGCCTTGCGTGCATTGTTAAGAATAACCTGAGTTTGCTCTCTCCAGTGTGTTTTCATAGTGATAAATTCATCCTTGCGGTTCGGTTTCGTAATACTGTGCTGATAAATTTGTATCTCCCGTGTAACAAAAAACTTTTTCCGCTTTAAACGCGTATATGAAAGCCTAGGCAAATCTTAAGGCTATTCTTGCGTCTGTTGTATCGACTGGTTATGATTTCATAGTGGTTGGTGACTTCAACACAGATATTACAAATCAGTCAGTTCAATCCGATATAGTCCTTGATGCCTTTTCTGCTTATAAAATAGTCGAGAAAAGTGATGATTATTCATATATTCACCAATCTGGAAGTTTGTCTAATATTGACCTTGTACTTTCCTCGCCAAATATTAATGTATCGACTGTTCTTGTACATGAAGATGATGGTGATATTGACCACCTCCCGATTTCGTTTTTTGCTTCACTAGTTGCTTTCCGTTCTACTAGACCATTTACACAAAGTTCTAAGTGGTTTTACAGGAATAAATGGAGTAGAGCTAATTTTCCACTTTATATTACAACGTTGTCCGCGTTATTGGGTTCTATAAAAGTTCCTTACTATTTGCTTCAAGTTACTGACCGTTTCTCAAATGATAAGCTGTCTCTAAATGAATATTATGATAAAATAATTTGGTGCTTAAAACAAGCAGAGGTGACTGCTGTTCCTCTAGAAACAATTAAAGTTAAAAATAGAAAACCAGAATGGGTTTTCAACCCAGAATTAAAAATTGTAAAGAATAAAGCTAAGTTTTGGCTACGTATATGGGTGGCTTGCGGTCGGCCAAATCGAGGAGTTGTCTTCGAGCAAAGTACCAAGCGTGCATATAAAAAACGTTTACGGCAGTCTAGGGTATCTGGTTTTGATTTTCTTGCGTCGAGAAAAGAATGGTTATTGGTCTCATGTTTTGAATTCGGATAAGCTTAGTAGTGAGTTTTCTGAAAGTCCTATAGCAATTCATGCTTGGGTGTCGTATTATAATGATATTTTCGGCAAAGTTAACCGGGAAGTTGAAAAGCTTTTTAAGTAATATTTTTGAGTCGGGTTTGCCTAATCGTATTTCTCAGAGTAATGTATTACCAGTTTCTACTGTTGATATTGGTCAAGCTATTAAGAACATGCAATCTAGCTTTGTCGATAGGGACAGAATTTCTTCTTATCATCTGATAATAGTTTGCCCAACTTTGATAGATCACCTTCAGCTACTGTTTCAGATGTGTTTACCAGTAGGGTAAGAGGTACCATTTCTGGTCCCTTACGTTCCCTGGCACCTTTCCATGGCAGATTACCAGGCTGAATATTGCTACTGTTGTCAATTGAATATGGAATTATACAAAACCTACCAGACAAGTTTCCAGGCCAACCAGACATGTTTCTGGGTCAAGCAGACAAGTTTCTGGGTCAACTATAAGTTTCTGGGCCTTTACGTTCCATGGCACCTTTCCATGGCAGATTACCAGACTAGTTATTTGGTCATAATTATATAATGTGGTGAAACAGGTTTTTTTTTCTGTTTTTGTTGTTTAATTACACAATGAATGTAGGTCATGAGTTCACATACACATTCTTAAAACTACACGTGATTAAACACGTTATAAAACTATGTGCTATTTGCTTATGTCCTGTTGGTACCATTCCAAACGAGTGGGGATTCCCCGCCTGTTCCTAAACATTACAAAAAAAGATAACAGTATGAACGGGGGATTCCCCGCACAAATTTGTTTCAACTCCAAGTTTTTCAACCAGACATGTTTCTGGGTCAAGCAGACAAGTTTCTGGGTCAACTATAAGTTTCTGGGCCTTTACGTTCCATGGCACCTTTCCATGGCAGATTACCAGACTAGTTATTTGGTCATAATAATATAATGTGGTCAAACAGGTTTTTTTTTCTGTTTTTGTTGTCAATTACACAATGAATGTAGGTCATGAGTTCACATACACATTCTTAAAACTACAGGTGATTAAACACGTTATAAAACTATGTGCTATTTGCTTATGTCCTGTTGGTACCATTCCAAACGAGTGGGGATTCCCCGCCTGTTCCTAAACATTGCAAAAAAGATAACAGTATGAACGGGGATTCCCCGCACAAATTTGTTTCAACTCCAAGTTTTTCAACCAGACTAGTTTTTTGAAAGCATAGTGTGTACATGTGTGTAGGCTTTGTTATTAAAAACTTGGACACTACAATCAGAATTGTTTGATTGACATTTAAAAAGGGGTAATGAGATTTGCGAATTGGAGTGTAGGATTCGCGAATTTGATCCTATTAAGGATTTACTTGAAATAAAATTTTTTAACTAGAAATGGCTGAAAAGTGTTTTGGGGGAGATGGGGTTATTGTGTACTGTATAATACACATGTGATGTTTGGACAGTGTTGTCAATTTAAAATAGTTTAACGTTCCCTTCGTTCCCCCATTTCCGAGGGCAGGGGAGGGGGGGGGGTCAATTTTGGAGGGAAAACCGAAAATACTCAGAATCGAAAATAAATGGGATCTACCTCAAGGGGAAGGCTCAGAGGCCCTTCGTTCCCCCATTTCCGAGGGCAGGGGAGGGGTACAGAAATACTTTAAAAACGCATAAAAAAATGGGGAATTGATATTGAAACCCTCTTGATTCTGAGAATATTTCTTGTCTACGCTGTTATTATGATAGCGAAGAGAAAAATTTAACCCAAAAATGAGCAGAATTTATTCATTAAAAGACGGAGACTTCTCCTTCCTCATCCCCACCTTCAACTCATGGTCGCAGAAACTTCGGAGGTTGCTCATTACGTCAGAAATTGAGAGTTCTAGTTCTATCTTTATAAGTCGACAGTGATTGGAAACCAGCCGGTTACGTGGAGAGGGTTATTTTCCTTGAGGGGGGGGGGTATTTTTGGAGGGGGTAAACACCGCCCTCCACTTTAACTTCGCTAATACATACTTCTGCCAATCAACCCATCTCCCCTAAAACACTTTTCAGGCATTTCTTGTTAAAATTTTTATTTCAACTCATCCACACGGGTTTTTCGCTAGCAACTCGCCCTCCACTATAATTTCGCTAATACATCCTTCTGCCAATCAGACACTTTTCAATCATTTCTTGTAAAAAAAAAAAAATTATTTCAACTCATCCACATGGGTTTTTCGCTAGCAACTCGCCCTCCACTATGACTTCGCTAATACATCCTTCTTCCAATCAACCCATATCCCCCAAAACACTTTTCAGTCATTTCTCATTAAAATTTTTATTTCAACTCATCCACACGGGTTTTTCGCTAGCAACTCGCCCTCCGCTATAACTTCGCTAATACATCCTTCTGCCATTCCTCTTAGTTGTAAACAGCCGCTTTGAAAAATTGGGGGAACGAAAAGTGACAAGAATATAAATACTCTTTGGTCGGGCCAGTTTCCCCCTTAGTTGTAAACTCCCACTTTGAAAAATTCGGGGAACGAAAAGTGACAAGAATATAAATACTCTTTGGTCGGGCCAGTTTCCTCCTTAGTTGTAAACACCCGCTTTGAAAAATTGGGGGAACGAAAAGTGACAAGAATACAAATACTCTTTGGTCGGGCCAGTTTCCCCTTAGTTGTAAACACCCGCTTTGAAAAATTGGGGGAACGAAAAGTGACAAGAATATAAATACTCTTTGGTCGGGCCAGTTTCCCCCTTAGTTGTAAACTCCCACTTTGAAAAATTGGGGGAACGAAAAGTGAGAATATAAATACTCTTTGGTCGGGCCAGTTTCCCCCTTAGTTGTAAACACCCACTTTGAAAAATTGGGGGAACGAAAGGTGACAAGAATATAAATACTCTTTGGCCAGGCCAGTTTCCCCCTTAGTTGTAAACACCCACTTTGAAAAATTCGGGGAACGAAAAGTGACAAGAATATAAACACTCTTTGGTCGGGCCAGTTTCCTCCTTAGTTGTAAACACCCGCTTTGAAAAATTGGGGGAACGAAAAGTGACAAGAATATAAATACTCTTTGGTCGGGCCAGTTTCCCCTTAGTTGTAAACACCCGCTTTGAAAAATTGGGGGAACGAAAAGTGACAAGAATATAAATACTCTTTGGTCGGGCCAGTTTCCCCCTTAGTTGTAAACTCCCACTTTGAAAAATTGGGGGAACGAAAAGTGACAAGAATATAAATACTCTTTGGTCGGGCCAGTTTCCCCCTTAGTTGTAAACACCCACTTTGAAAAATTGGGGGAACGAAAGGTGACAAGAATATAAATACTCTTTGGTCAGGCCAGTTTCCCCCTTTGTTGTAAACAGCCACTTTGAAAAATTCGGGGAACGAAAAGTGACAAGAATATAAATCTCGTTTAATTTGGCCATAAAAAGAAACTCTTGAATCGCGCATACAAGAATCATTTATTTAACTCTGAAAGTTCCAACTTAATACACAAATTCCTTAATGAAGAAATACTTTTTTTTTTCACCTTACAATGAACGTGCTAGAATTGATACATTGACCCCTTCCCTGTCTTAAATTTTTATAAAAGCCACTTAATCATCTGTTAAACCCTTTTTACTTTCATCAAATACGTCTCGTTTAATTTGGCCATAAAAGGAAACTCTTGAATCGCGCATACAAGAATCATTTATTTAACTCTGAAAGTTCCAACTTAATACACAAATTCCTTAATGAAGAAATACTTTGTTTTTTTTTTCACCTTACAATGAACGTGCTAGAATTGATACATTGACCCCTTCCCTGTCTTAAATTTTTATAAAAGCCACTTAATCATCTGTTAAACCCTTTTTACTTTCATCAAATACGTCTCGTTTAATTTGGCCATAAAAGGAAACTCTTGAATCGCGCATACAAGAATCATTTATTTAACAGAAATCCACGCTTTTGAATACCCACCAAACCAGATTATACCCACAAGGTCCAGAATAACACAGAAAGGAACATAAAGTCGTAGAAGTATAAGGCCATGTGAGAGGATACTCACTCTCTTTGAAAAGGTCTGTACAAGGTCCAGAATAACACAGAAAGGAACATAAAGTCGTAGAATTCCATATGTACTTACTACTAGCGTAGACAGATATATCCCCAGAAATCAAGAGGGATTAAATATCAGTTTTCAGAGATTTGATGTGAAAGTTTTTTTTTGGGAGGGGGGCAAAACTTTTTTTGCCCCCTCCCCCCCAAAAAAAGAAATCCCCAAACGAAAGTCTTGAATACAGTCCAAGGGATTATACATCAATGTCTACCTCCACCCTCCCCCTGTCTTATTCTTAGAACTAATTCTGTATTTATCTTAAGGCTAAAAGAGAGTTGGGATGTTTTGGCATCAAAATATATCCTTTGAGGCATCTATCTTTATCCCTAACTAGCCAAAATATTTTTAAGATCTAAACAAATTTCACCGTCTTAGGTAAATTCTCGGTTGTTTTACAATTCCAAGCATTTGCTTATAATGGCTTTAAATCACTACAGTAGGGTTCTCTGATTGTTTTATAGCTAGCAAGGGAGGGAAATCTCTCTAAGGGTGAATTTTAATACCAAAACATCCTCAGCTCTCATTGAGCCTTCAGATAACCACAGAATTAGTTCCATGGGAGAGACGTGAGGAGAATGGAGGTAGAAACCGATATATAGTTCCCGGGGCCATATCCAGGACGTTCTTGGGGGGTTAGTTTTTCTGGGGGGATACAAAAAAAAACTTAAAAAAATGCATCAAAAATGTGAAATTAATATTTAATCCCTCTTGATTTCTTGGAATATTTCTGGTCTATGCTATTATTATGAAAGTAAAGAGTAACGTTTAACCCAAAAATGAGCAAAATTTATTCTGTATAGGAAGGGGGCTGCCCCTTCCTCCTCCCCACCTCTACCTCATGGTCGCAGAAACTTCGGAGGGTGTTCATTCGATCAGAAATTGAGAATTCTAAACCTTTTTTTACAAGTCAAAAGTGATTGAAGACAATCATATCTTTTCTTTTTTAATTCTATATAGTTTATTTATTTTTTATAGAGATAATATGTAATATTCAATAAACGCAACAAAGATCATATAAGTAAACAACTACAAATAAAGTCTAACATTTGCCAAATATTTGCCCTGCAAAATCAATAGAGTTAAAAATCCTTACATTCAATATTTTAAGGTCATACAATATCATCTCCCCCTACTTTCGATAAATAAAAGATTTATTTAACCTAGATTTAATACATTTTCAAGCTTGTTTTGACTAGGGACCTAATGAAAAAGCGAAAGATTTGTAAGTTCCAGGGCTATTCCTACGTAATGTTATTTGTGTGTCTTTTAAATTCCGACCATTTTCCCGTCTCTGTTCAATTATAGCTATGTTTGCTCAAAAGGCTATCATGTGAATGAAATTAAAAGGAGGGAAATTTGTTAGAAAAAATGGAATACGAATTATTGGTGGGTCCAGCCCTCGAGGGCTCCTTGTCACTTTGATTTGGAAAAGTTCACTAGAAAATCCATCAAAATATATCTATAAACCTACTTGACGAATCTTCAACCAGTCACACAGTATTTCTTTTCAACGCCCCGTAAAAACAAAAAAAGGCTATGCATTAGAACATATGTGGCAAAACTACGTGACGGAAATTGTGAGCAAGGATGTTGCTAAGATTTTATTTGTACTTATAAACAAGAACGTATCCAGTATTTCTGTTTGGAGGTGGGAGGTAACAAAAACTTAAAAAAAACACCAACATTTTTTTTGTGCGCATTTTTGCTACATGTTTTTGGTTGGGGTGGGGGATTCAAACCCAGTATATAACCCTTCCACGGATACAGTCTTGCTCATATAAGACTCGAGTTTCTGGTGTTACGACTGCAAGAAGTGTAAGGCCTTCCATAGTGCAAAAAAATGTGTCAAAACGAAACTACCAATTTAACTAAGCGACACCTACGAAATACTAGCATCCCTTTCTTCACTTCTTGTTACGACACTTACTTTTTATTAATTAAAAAAAAAACTTTCCGAGAAGTAAGTTTTTCAAAGAAAAGTAAAGGCCATTTTAAACTTAAGCTCAGGAGATACAAATACCTGTTAAAATTCAAACTCAGAACGACCAGAAATTACTATTAAAGAATAAATGAAACCCAAAACGAACAGAAATTAAACAAACAATCATAACAAAAAACATACAACAAGTAATAATATAAATGAATAAATAGATCTAAAAGCGAGTAATGCTTAGATTGAATATGAAAAACAAGCTTAAAATGAAAACAAATATTTTTCTATTAAAGTATAAATGAAACTTAAAACGAACAGAAATTAAATAAACAATCAATGCGAACAAACATACAATATATATTAATGTAAATGAATAAATAAATCTTAAAACGAGTGAAACTTAAATTGAATATGCAAATCGAGTTTGAATCGAATAAAAATAACTACAAACAAGAGTTTGGGTATCATCTCACTGCAAAAGCCTAAAACCTACTGCGTCATTGGCGCTTTACTGAAAACAATTCTTTGAAATATTTTCACTTTTGTAACTTTAAGAAATCAAAAATTAATTAAGATTTTAGGGAATAAATATCAGCATATGTAAATTAAATTGACAATGCACATTTTTTTTTTTCAGTAAACTCATTTGAATTGTTTTTAGTAAAGTACAAATTATATTCTGGCTTTTAGAAAGCATAGGGGTTTTGAATCCTACTCACATTAATTTATGCTCGTTTCGAGTTTGACTCTAATATTTATTTTAATTTTTGTTCGTTTTGGCTTTCATTTATTTATTGATACTGATTTGGGGTAGTTGTATGCTTGGTAGATTATATGATAGTCCGGACGCCAGGTGTTGAAAATGTGAACCATACCACGACGGAATGGGGCTGCTACGAGAATTAGCCTACCCTCCACCTCCTAAATTGACCATGTGGATTCAAAATTACCAAGGGCACTTGCTTACGAGTGGTGGAACACTCCGAAACTTGACATTTTATTATATTTTGGTGTTTCATGCAAGAAAATGCATGTTCCACAAAGTTTGAGGTGCAGTTTTCCGCCCAAATAGAAATGCCTAGAAGCCATAGAATGTTTTCATAACAAACTAACACGATTAGTTACAAAAAATGGCAGAGTTAAAAAAATGGCAAAACTATATGAGTCTTGAACAGTCTTGGAAAGTATAAACAAAATCAAATTGAATATTAGATATATAATGATATTAATTGTTGAAAGATCCATCAGTTCAAGATTTTTTTTCACTGTAATTTTTATTTTCATTTTCAATGCTGTAAGAACTAGAAAATAATAAATTTGTAATGTACGAGTAATTCGTTTTCAGTGAAGCACCAATGACGCAGAAGGCTTTAGGTTTTTACAGTTAAAGAAGGGGGCAGTATCCAAATTTTGCTTGTAGTGAAACTATATTTGTCTTGACCAATCTTGAAAAGAACTAATAAATTAAACTGAATATTTGATGCATAATGATATTAATTGCTAAAAGCTCATCAGTTCAAAATTTTACTGTAATTTTAATATTTATTTTCAATATTAAGTACAAAAGAAAACAATTCGTTTTTAGTAAAGCGCCAATGACGCAGTAGGTTTTAGGCTTCTGCAGTGAGACGATACCCAAACTCTTGTTTGTAGTTATTTTTATTCGAATCAAACTTGATTTGCATATTCAATTTAAGTTTCACTCGTTTTAAGATTTATTTATTCATTTACATTAATATATATTGTATGTTTGTTCGCATTGATTGTTTATTTAATTTCTGTTCGTTTTAAGTTTCATTTATACTTTAATAGCAAAATATTTGTTTTCATTTTAAGCTTGTTTTTCATATTCAATCTAAGCATTCTTTATTTTTCTTTAATACACCCGTATATACTTTATTGTTCAAGTATTTGGCTCTCTACTTTTTCTTCTACCCTAAAACCAATAAGACTTCTACAATATCATGCAGTAAGAATTTTAGCCGGTATATCTCCACGTATGTCTGTTAGAGAAATCTACCCAACTTTAAAAATTTTGCCGGCTGCAGGCCTTCGTGAGTTCTATGTATTGTGGTTTATTTTTGGACTGCAGCAGGATGTTCAGCCTCTTTGTTTTGGTGATTTATTGTCCATTAGGTCTACTGTTCATTCTCATGATACAAGGGGTAGCGCGGACTTCTGTGTACCTAGAGGTATATCTTCCCGTTCATGTTTTTCTGTTTTTTTATAGAGGTACGCGGAAATGGAATAGTTTGAATTGTGATATTAAGACTATTGGTGACCCCAATATTTTTAGAAAAATCATTAAGGAACTGCTTTTTGCTGAATATGAGTTTTGACTGATTAATTGGTTTATTTATTGTGGGGGTTTTGTTGATATGATGTTCCCAGAGGAAGTATAATATATGATATTATTTTGTATTTATTGTTTAATGTGATGGTATTAGTGGTGTCGGTGGCCAAGTATTCTTTGTTTTAAGGATTTTGTTTTCTCTACCTCCCCCACGGACAAGCTTTGCTTTTTAGGGGAGGCAGCAATAATTTTTTGTTGATATGTTTTTTTTTTTCAATAAATCCTTCTTCTTCTTCTTTACATTAATATATATTGTAAGTTTGTTCGCATTCATTGTTTATTTAATTTCTGTTCGTTTTAAGTATTATTTATACTTTAATAGCAAAATATTTGTTTTCGTTTTAAGCTTGATTTTCATATTTAATCTAAGCATTACTCGCTTTAAAATCTATTTATTCATTTATATTATTACTTGTTGTATGTTTTTTGCTATGATTGTTTATTTAATTTCTGTTTGTTTTGGGTTTCATTTATTCTTTAATAGTAATTTCCGGTCGTTTTGAGTTTGAATTTTAACAGGTATTTGTATCTCCTGAGCTTAAGTTTAAAATGGCCTTTACTTTTCTTTGAGAAACTTATTTTTCGGAAAGTTTTTTTTTAATTAATTGTTGTTCGTTTTTGATTGCAAAAAGTTTCAAGTTTTTATGGCATGGGGGTGCTTACTGTCCAATTATTCTTGACTTTAAAAAAAGAATCTAGAACTTTGAATTTAAATCGAATGAGGCTTTTTTCAAAGTCTATACGATTACCTCTTTGATAAAAACCTTATATATGAACAATAGACAGCTTGCATAACTTGTGGACAGCGAATGACAACAATGAATGGATTGAAAAAATAGCTCCAATAAGGGGGTTTAGACCATTTCACTTGATGACACAAAGGAATCACGACTGTTTGGAATTGACCTTAATAGGAATTTGTGTGCAAAAGCAATTTTGCATCTATCACAGAGTATGTATTTTAACCTTATAATTGGATAATTATAATAGATTTCTTATGTGTTCTTCCCATACAAAACCCCTTCCCATAAGCTATAAACCCCCCTTAATAAGTTATGCCTCAGGGCATAACTTACAACGCCTACCCCTGGGCCCTGGTGGGCTGTGTCGACACCGGAGTTTTTTGTTATCAGAACTTTGAACTATTTTAACAAAATGTCTATCTCAAAATTTTTATCTAATGCATTTAGGGCGTGGAGGAGGGAGAGGGGCTAGTTGCCCTTCCATCTCTTTTGACTCTTAAAAAGTGAACAAAAACTTTCAATTTTCAATCAAATGAGCCCTGTCTAAAGTTTATACGAGCATCCCTTCTATAAGAAATAATATGAAGTATTCGGAGAATCCTTATATTTAAACCCTTACCTTGAGGGCTTTAGGGGAGTTGTAATCCTCAAAGACCTAATTTCCAGAACTTAAAACTACGTTTAATAAAATAGCTGTCTTAAAATTTTGATTGGATGTGTTTGGGGAAAAGGTGGGCGTGAGAGGGGGGTTAGATGCCCTCAAAACACTTTCGACTATTACAAAGGGCACTAGCCCTCGGAATCTCCAATCGAATGAGCTTTTTTTGAAGTTTCTACGACACCACCTTCAATAAAAACCTTATATGCCCCCAGGGCATAACTTAAAACCCTTGCCCTGAGGTTTGAGGGGGATCGTCCTCCTCAAAAACATATTTTCTATCTGGAGATCAACTACGCTGAACAAAATTGCTATCTCAAAATTTTGATTGGATTTGTTTGGGGGAATGATTTGCGTGGGGGAGGGTCTAGTTTTCCTCCAATCACTTTCGACTATTAAAAAGGGCACTAGGCCTTTGAATTTCTTATTTAATGTGCCTGTTTTGAAGTTTCTACGACAACGCCTTCTATAAAAACCTTATATGCCCCCAGAACATAAATTAAAACTCTTGCCCTGAGGGTTATGGGGGAGTGTCCTCCTCAAAAACATATTTTCTGTCTGGAAATCAACTACACTGAACAAAATGGCTATCTCAAAAGTTTGATTGGATGTGTTTGGGGAAAAAATGGGCGTGGGGGGGCTAGTTGCCCTTCAATCACTCTCGACTATTAAAAAGGGCACTAGCCCTTTAATTTCCAATCGAATGAGCCTGTTTTGAAGTTTCTACGACAACGCCTTCTATAAAAACCTTACATGCCCCCAGGGCATAACTTAAAACCCTTGCCCTGAGGGTTCTGGTGGAGTGTCCTCCTCAAAAATATATTTTCAATCTGGAAATCAACTACGCTGAACAAAAATGGCTATCTCAAAATTTTGATTGAATGTGTTTGGGGGAATGATGGGCGTAGGGGGGGGGGCTAGTTGCCCTACAGTCACTTTTGACTATTAAAAAGGGCACTATCCCTTTGAATATCTAATCAAATGAGCCTTTTTTGAAGTTTCTATGATAACGCCTTCTATAAAAACCTTATATGCCTAACTTAAAACCCTTGCCCTGAGGGTTGTGGCGGATTGCCCTCCTCAAAAACATGTTTTCTATCTGAAAATCAACTACGCTGAACAAAATGGTTATCTCAAAATTTTGATTGGATGTGTTTGGGGAATGATGGGCGTGGGGGGGCTATTTGCCCTCCAATCACTTTCGACTATTAAAAAGGGCAATATCCCTTTGAATTTCCAATCGAATGAGCCTTTTTTAAGTTTCTACAACAACGCCTTCTATAAAAAACCTTATATGCCCCCAGGGCATATCTTAAAACCCTTGCCCTGAAGGTTCTGGGGGAGTCTCCTCCTCAAAAACATATTTTCTATCTGGAAATCAACTAAGCTGAACAAAATGGCTATCTCAAAATTTTGATTGGATATATTTGGGGAATGATGGGCGTGGGGGGGCTAGTTGCACTCCAATCACTTTCGACTATTAAAAAGGGCACTAGCCCTTTAATTTCCAATCGAATGAGCCTGTTTTGAAGTTTCTACGACAACGCCTTCTATAAAAACCTTATATGCCCCCAGGGCATAACTTAAAACCCTTGCCCTGAAGGTTGTGGGGGAGTGTCCTCCTCAAAAATATATTTTCTATCTGGAAATCAACTACACTGAACAAAATGGCTATCTGAAAATTTTGATTGGATGTGTTTGGGGGAATGATGGGCGTAGGGGGGGGGGGGGCTAATTGCCCTACAATTACTTTTGACTATTAAAAAGGGCACTATCCCTTTGAATTTCCAATCAAATGAGCCTTTTTTGAAGTTTCTATGATAACGCCTTCTATAAAAACCTTATATGCCCCCAGGGCATAACTTAAAACCCTTGCCCTGAGGGTTGTGGGGGATTTTCCTCCTCAAAAACATGTTTTCTATCTGAAAATCAACTACGCTGAACAAAATGGTTATCTCAAAATTTTGATTGGATGTGTTTGGGGGAAGGATAGGCGTGGGGGGGGTGCTATTTGCCCTCCAATCACTTTCGACTATTAAAAAGGGCAATATCCCTTTGAATTTCAAATCGAATGAGCCTTTTTTAAGTTTCTACAACAACGCCTTCTATAAAAAACCTTATATGCCCCCAGGGCATATCTTAAAACCCTTGCCCTGAAGGTTCTGGGGGAGTCTCCTCCTCAAAAACATATTTTCTATCTGGAAATCAACTACGCTGAACAAAATGGCTATCTCAAAATTTTGATTGGATATATTTGGGGAATGATGGGCGTGGGGGGGCTAGTTGCACTCCAATCACTTTCGACTATTAAAAAGGGCACTAGCCCTTTAATTTCCAATCGAATGAGCCTGTTTTAAAGTTTCTACGACAACGCCTTCTATAAAAACCTTATATGCCCCCAGGGTATAACTTAAAACCCTTGCCCTGAGGGTTGTGGGGGAGTGTCCTCCTCAAAAATATATTTTCTATCTGGAAATCAACTACACTGAACAAAATGGCTATCTGAAAATTTTGATTGGATGTGTTTGGGGAAATGATGGGCGTGGGGGGGAGGGGGGGCTAGAACACTCCAATCTCTTTCGACTATTAAAAAGGGCACTAGCTCTTTAATTTCCAATCGAATGAGCCTGTTTTGAAGTTTCTAAGACAACGCCTTCTATAAAAACCTTATATGCCCCCAGGGCATAACTTAAAACCCTTGCCCTGAGGGTTGTGGGGGAGTGTCCTCCTCAAAAATATATTTTCAATCTGGAAATCATCTACGCTGAACAAAAATGGCTATCTCAAAATTTTGATTGAATGTGTTTGGGGGAATGATGGGCGTAGGGGGGGGGGGCTAGTTGCCCTACAATCACTTTTGACTATTAAAAAGGGCACTATCCCTTTGAATTTCCAATCAAATGAGCCTTTTTTGAAATTTCTATGATAACGCCTTCTATAAGAACCTTATATGCCCCCAGGGCATAACTTAAAACCCTTGCCCTGAGGGTTGTGGGGGATTGTCCTTCTCAAAAACATGTTTTCTATCAGAAAATCAACTACGCTGAACAAAATGGTTATCTCAAAAATTTTGATTGGATGTGCTTGGGGAAGGATAGGCATGGGGGGGGGGGCTATTTGCCCTCCAATCACTTTCGACTATTAGAAAGGGCAATATCCCTTTGAATTTCCAATCGAATGAGCCTTTTTTTAAGTTTCTACAACAACGCCTTCTATAAAAAACCTTATATGCCCCCAGGGCATATCTTAAAACCCTTGCCCTGAAGGTTCTGGGGGAGTCTCCTCCTCAAAAACATATTTTCTATCTGGAAATCAACTACGCTGAACAAAATGGCTATCTCAAAATTTTGATTGGATGTATTTGGGGAATGATGGGCGTGGGGGGGGGCTAGTTGCACTCCAATCACTTTCGACTATTAAAAAGGGCACTAGCCCTTTAATTTCCAATCGAATGAGCCTGTTTTGAAGTTTCTACGACAACGCCTTCTATAAAAACCTTATATGCCCCCAGGGCATAACTTAAAACCCTTGCCCTGAGGGTTGTGGGGGAGTGTCCTCCTCAAAAATATATTTTCAATCTGGAAATCAACTACACTGAACAAAATGGCTATCTGAAAATTTTGATTGGATGTGTTTGGGGAAATGATGGGCGTGGGGGGGGGGAGGGGGGCTAGAACACTCCAATCTCTTTCGACTATTAAAAAGGGCACTAGCTCTTTAATTTCCAATCGAATGAGCCTGTTTTGAAGTTTCTAAGACAACGCCTTCTATAAAAACCTTATATGCCCCCAGGGCATAACTTAAAACCCTTGCCCTGAGGGTTGTGGGGGAGTGTCCTCCTCAAAAATATATTTTCAATCTGGAAATCAACTACGCTGAACAAAAATGGCTATCTCAAAATTTTGATTGAATGTGTTTGGGGGAATGATGGGCGTAGGGGGGGGGCTAGTTGCCCTACAATCACTTTTGACTATTAAAAAGGGCACTATCCCTTTGAATTTCCAATCAAATGAGCCTTTTTGAAGTTTCTATGATAACGCCTTCTATAAGAACCTTATATGCCCCCAGGGCATAACTTAAAACCCTTGCCCTGAGGGTTGTGGGGGATTGTCCTTCTCAAAAACATGTTTTCTATCTGAAAATCAACTACGCTGAACAAAATGGTTATCTCAAAATTTTGATTGGATGTGTTTGGGGGAAGGATAGGCGTGGGGGGGCTATTTGCCCTCCAATCACTTTTGACTATTAAAAAGGGCAATATCCCTTTGAATTTCTAATTGAATGAGCCTTTTTTGAAATTTCTACAACAACGCCTTCTATAAAAAACCTTATATGCCCCCAGGGCATATCTTAAAACCCTTGCCCTGAAGGTTCTGGGGGAGTCTCCTCCTCAAAAACATATTTTCTATCTGGAAATCAACTACGCTGAACAAAATGGCTATCTCAAAATTTTGATTGGATGTATTTGGGGAATGATGGGCGTGGGGGGGCTAGTTGCACTCCAATCACTTTCGACTATTAAAAAGGGCACTAGCCCTTTAATTTCCAATCGAATGAGCCTGTTTTGAAGTTTCTACGACAACGCCTTCTATAAAAACCTTATATGCCCCAGGGCATAACTTAAAACCCTTGCCCTGAGGGTCGTGGGGGAATGTCATCCTCAAAAATATATTTTCTATCTGGAAATCAACTACACTGAACAAAATGGCTATCTGAAAATTTTGATTGTATGTGTTTGGGGAAATGATGGGCGTGGGGGGGAGGGGGGCTAGAACACTCCAATCTCTTTCGACTATTAAAAAGGGCACTAGCTCTTTAATTTCCAATCGAATGAGCCTGTTTTGAAGTTTCTAAGACAACGCCTTCTATAAAAACCTTATATGTCCCCAGGGCATAACTTAAAACCCTTGCCCTGAGGGTTGTGGGGGAGTATCCTCTTCAAAAATATATTTTCTATCTGAAAATCAATTACGCTGAACAAAATGGCTATCTCAAAATTTTGATTGGATGTGTTTGGGGAAATGATAGGTGTGGGGGGGGGGCTAGTTGCCCTCGAATCATTTTCGACTATTAAAAAGGGTACTAGAACTCTCAATTTCCAATCGAATGAGCCCACTTGAAGCCTCTACGATGACCCCTTCCATATGAAGTTCCTCTGGAAAAAAAAAATAATAAAACATTGGAGCCGTATGGCGTTTACAATAGGCAACGCTACAGCGTTGCCTCTGATTTACTAGATTAAATAGGCCTACACATAAAAATTTTCTTTGACCTCTCTACATTTACATTTACAATTAAAAAAATAGAAATAAAACCCTTTTTAATTTTTTTTTCGTTTGATTTTATTGTAATT
Organism: Artemia sinica; assembly: GCA_027921565.1. Taxonomy (NCBI): domain Eukaryota; kingdom Metazoa; phylum Arthropoda; class Branchiopoda; order Anostraca; family Artemiidae; genus Artemia; species Artemia sinica. The sequence continues at coordinate 5,485,100 of CM051260.1, read as the reverse complement.
GAAAACATTTAGTATTTTTATTTTTTAATTAATAAAATTAATTTTATTTTTTAATTTAATTTATAGAATTAAATAAATTTAATTTTAAGGCAAAAGTAAAAAAAAAACCACGTAGCATGAATCGTTAAAATCACTGAGCAGAAAGTCATAAATCAAGGTCTAGTTTTTTTTTAAGATTTACACTGCAAAATAGAATGAATGATAGTTGCATGCCTAGAAAAAAGTGTTATTTGTTAGGAGGGTCCAATCCCCTACCCCTCTTCTTGCTACAAATAATATTTTACTTCCTATCTTTATCCCGTATTATCAAAAAAAAAAATTCTACTAGGACTAAGCGGGATAGATATTAAAGAGTTATAAGTTTTGAAGCTTCAATAACCTCCCCCCCCCCTTTTTTTTTTTAAACTTTCTTGTCAAAAGATTATAGAGACCTATGCATCTCTCGGTAAAATATTATGTAAAATTATGCACTAAAATGTATAAACCAAATGTAAAAAAAACTACATTGCATAAATCGTTATTAAGTATTTCATTTGCCCGTATGATAGTGGGCTTTCTGTTTGCAGAAATATCACTAAGCAGAGACGCGGATCTAGAGCAAAATCTTGGGGGGGGGGGGACAATGTGACAAATGCCAATAATTTACCAAAGTGATGCCAGAAAAATCTTGGGGGGCGGCCCATCCCTGGATCTGCCAGTCACTAAGTAGAAAGTCATTGATCAAAGTCTAGTTTTTTTAAGATTTAATCTACAGAATAGAATTAATTATAGTTGTATGCCTAGAAATTACGCTATTTGTTATGGGGATACAATCCCCTGCCCTTCTCCTTGAGACAAAAAAATTGTATCTTACTTGATTTATACTACATTTCCAAACATTTTTTCTACTAGGGACAAAGTGCGATAAAAATTGAAGGGTCACAAGTCACATTCTTTTTCATAAGGCAAATTCAGTGTGTTTTAATTTGAAAGTCTCTAGGTGAATAGAATTAAAAAAGAAAGAAAACCAATAGATTAACTTAAACGCAAAATGTGTATGTGCCCTCTCCTCCGTTGCCCGTATTATTTTGTTTATCATTCTAAATCTATTTAATTCATCCGAACAATTTCCTAAGAGAAGTATGAGAATCCGGATCTAAGCCCCTAAAAGCACACAAACTTATAATGAGTCTATAGTCTTTGAAAGGTTCATACAGCAAAATAAATCAAGTGGTATTTACATGTGTTTGATTACCAATTCTTCGTAGGTCTTTAGAAAATATGGCACATTAACCATCCAGCGAGAATTCTAAATTGCGACCAGCAGTTATAACTTTCAGTCTTGGGATTTCTGCTGCAGACTCTTCTTGAAGAAATATTTCGTTCAAGTCAAGTAAATGTTTTGGAAGTCGTGGTCTTCCAAGCTTTTTGTATTTTTGCTTTCGTTTTTCCCAAGCTTCTGTACAGTAACCAAGCCAATGCCTCTTTTATTACGCTTCTGTACCATCTTTCACAAAGCACTTTTGTGAACTAACTATGCCAAGTTCCTCTTTAATTGCCTTTCTCTTCTTTCAAAATCTTTTACCGCAACCTAATTTGACGGAGCATTCCTATTTGCATAATATAATGAAACATTCACTTATGATCTCAGTCAATACAAGTTAAAACCCTGACCGTTTATCAAACAGTTCGTGGTTTATCAAACGAACTGTAAGTAAGGAGCGACCCGGCTCAATGGTGACCGAAACTCTAGAAAACGGGATTTTGATACCAAAAGATACATCAAAAGAATCATATTTTAATGCTGATTTCAAATATATAAGTTTCATTGAGTTTAGTCCTACCTATCAAAAGTTACGCGCCTGAGAAAATTTGGCTGATTTTCGAAAAAAGGGGGAAAGACCCCTAAAAGTTATATAACCTTAATGAAATTCACACCATTATATTCAGCGTATCAGAGAACCCTACTGTAGAGGTTTGAAGCTCCTATCTATAAAAATGTGGAATTTTGCATTTTTTGCCAGAAGAAAGATCACGGATCCGTGTTTATTTGTTTATTTGTTTTTTTTCCCAGGGGTGATCGTGTCGACCCAGTGGTCCTAGAATATCGTGGGTGGGCTCAAAGGAACGGAAATTAAAAGTTCTAGTGCCCTTTTAAAGTGACAAAAAAATAATGGCAACTAGGCCCCCTCCAACGCACATTTTTTTCCCAAAGTCACCCGATCAAAATTTTGAGATAGCCATTTTGTTCAGCATGGTCAAAAATATGATAACTATGTATTTTAGGATGACGTAATTCCCCGGGGGGGGGCTGAAAGTTTTGAACTTTAGCCAATGTTAACATATGGTATTGGTTATTGGGAAGTATAAAGACACTTTCAGGGGGGATTTTTTCTGATAGTGGGGGAGGGGGTGGGTTGGGGGTTATGTCGGAGGATCTTTCCATGAAGGAAGTTTCATGGGGGAAGGGACATTGCTATGAAGTGGGCGCCGGATTTCCCAGTATTCTTAAAAAAAGACCAGAAATTAAATAAAAAAAAAGTTTTTCAACTGAAAGTAAGGAGCAACATCACAACTTAAAACGAACAGAAAATATTACATATATGATTGGGTTCACCCCCTAGTCAATACCTCGTTCTTTAAGCTAAAGATGTTTTAGTACTTTCATGAGAGCTATTTATTCTAATTAACGGCCTTTGTGATTAAGGGTCATTTTTAAAGCATTGGAACAAAATTCGAAACTCAGCTTAAAGAGCAAGGTATTGACTAGGGGGCGAACTCCCTAATATACGTATTAAGAATATATGAACATAGAAGTTCGTTACGTAAGTTGATTCGTAAGTTACGTATATTTATTGCTAATAAAAACGTTCGTAAATAAAATTAAGCAAGTTTCGAGAAAGCCATTTAACCAAATAAAAGTAAAATTAATATGAAAATTTTGTTGTAATTATTCATGTACGGTGAGCCAAAATCGAAACCTTTATTAGTTCAAAAACGTTAAAAAATTAAATAAAAAAAAACAAGTTTTTTTAACTGAAAGTAAGGAACGACGTTAAAACTTAAAACGAACAGAAATTATTCCGTATATGAAAGGGGCTGCCCCCTCCTCAACGCTTCGCTCTTTACGCTAAAGTTTGTTTTATTGTTTTAAAAAATAAAGTTTTAAGACAGAGTCAAACTTTAGCTAAAGAGCGAGATGTTGAGGAGGGGACAGCCCCTTTCATATACGGAATAATTTCTGTTCGTTTTAAGTTTTAACGTCGTTCCTTACTTTCAGTTAGAAAAACTTGTTTTTTTTTTAAATCCAATAACCTGAAGACCTGTATTTATGCCCGGTATTTATTGAAACTAAATATGCACCATTTCAGGAGTTTCTAATATAAAACTGATGGTAACAACCTGTTATGCCCTGGGGGCATTAAAGGTTTTTATTGAAATCTTTGTCGTAGAAACATGAAAAAAGGGCTCATTTGATTGGAAATTCAAAGGGCTAGTGCCTTTGTTAATAGTCGAAAGTGATTGAGGGCAACTAAGGACCCTCAAAATGTTTAGATAGCCATTTTATTCAACGCAGTTGAAAATTTTGGAAATTAGATCTTTAAGGATGACAACCCATAGCCCCCCTCCCTCAATACCCTCAGGGCAAGGGTTGTAAGTTATTCCCTGGGAGCATGTAAGGTTTTTATAGAAAGTGATGTTGTAAAAACATCAAAAAGGGCTCATTCAAATGAAAATTGAAAGGGCTAGTGCCCTTTTAATAGTCGTAAGTGATTGAAGGGCAACTAACCCCCCTCTCACGCTCACCATTTCCCAAAACATATCCAATCAAAATTTTGAAATATCCATTTTGTTCAACGTAGTCGAAAGTTCTGGATATTAGGTCTTTTAAGATGATAACCCCATCAGAGCCGTTAGGGCAAGGGTTGTAAGTTATGCCCTGGGGACATATACAGTTTTTATTGAAAGCCTTGTCGTAGAAACTTCAAAAGGGCTCATTCAATTGGAAATTGAAAGGGCTAGTGCCTTTTTTAGTAGTTGAAAGAGATTGGATAGCGACTAACGCCCTTCTCATGCCCACCATTTTCCCAAACACATCAAATTAAAATTTTGAGATAGCCATTTTGTTCAGCCTTGTTGAGAGTTCTGGAAATTATGTATTTAAGGATGACAAACTCCCCAGAGTCCCCAGGGCAAAGGTTGTAAGTTATGCCCTGGGGGCATATAAGGTTTTTACAGATAGAGTTGTCATAAAAACTTCAAAACGGGCTCATTCATTTGAAAACTGAGAGGGCTAGTGCTCTTTTTAATAGTTGGAAGTGATTGGAGGGTAACTAACCCCCCTCTCACACCCACCATTCCCCATTTTGTTCAACGTAGTAGAAAGTACTGGAAATTAGGTCTTTAACGATGACAACCCCCTCCCTCAGCCCTCAGGGAGAGGGTTGTAAGTTATCCCCTAGGGGCATATAAGGTTTTTATTGAAAGCGTTGTCGTAGAAATTTCAAAAAGTCTCATTTGATTAGAAATTGAAAGGGGTAGTGCCCTTTTTAATAGTTGAAATTGATTGGAGAGCGACTAACGCCCCTCTCACGTCCACCATTTTCCCAGACACATCCAATCAAAATTTTGAGATAGGCATTTTGTTTAACGTAGTTGAAAGTTCTGGAAATTAGATATTAGAGGATGACAACCACCCTCAGAGCCCTTAGGGTAAGGGTTGTGACTTATGCCCTGGGGGCAAATAAGGTGTTTATAGGAAGTGTTGTCGTAGAAACTAAAAAAGGGCCCATTCGATTGGAAATCGAAAGACCTAGTGTCCTTTTTAATAGTCGAAAGCGATTGGAAGGCTTGACATTTTTATAGTAAAGATCGATATGGGTATAATGTATTAGTTTTTTGTTGTTTTTGTTGTTTAGACCAGGGCACTTTGTATCGAAGGAGTTTTCGAGGGAACTTCGAAAATCATTCGATTGAAAAGAGAAAGGGCTAATGCCCTTTTTAATAGTCGAAAGCGATTGGAGGGAAACTAATCCCCCTCCCACTCCCACCCTCCCATTTGACTTAATGTTTAAAAACTAAATGTTGCCATAAGGTTAAATCAAAACGCACTGTGTTAATGCTAATTCCCAATAAGGCATCTCAGCAGTATCCCAAGAACGACTGAGGGTATTATGCTCACACTTTCGGGGCTGCTTCTGCTCTTAAAATTTAACCAAATCAGAATAGTGTAAGTGTATCCAAGCTATCATAGAAAGTAAACAGATTTTTTTGAAAATGGTATCAAGTTTCCCATTTCAGGTCAACTATAGGAGGTATGAAACTAAATTAAACACTACTATTTGTGTCCAGATTTTTAAAAGGGTGTATGTTGTTAAAAATTGCTGAAAATTTTTCTCCAGCATACAAATAGAAGGCCAAACTATAAATTCTTAAAAAACGAAAAATTTAAAGTATTATTTTCTTTTTCTCTGAAAACACTATGTCAATATAAACGAACAGAAATTAATTAAAACAAATAAATGTGCATTGTGAGTTTAATATACATATACTGATATTTAGTAATCAAAATGTTAATATTATTTGATTTATTAAAGTTATAAAAGTAAAAACATTCATATTTTTTCAGTAAAGTGCAAATTATGTTCTGGCCTTGGGAAGGCATAGGGGTTTTGAGCCCAACTTATGTTAATTTCTACTCGTTTTGAGTTTGACTCGGTTATTTATTGTAATTTCTGTTCGTTTTGAGTTTCATTTATTTATCGATGCTGATTTGTGGTAGTTTCACGCTTGATAGATTATTTCATTTTATTTTTGCTCATTTTTGTCTAATGGAGTTCTTTACTTTTCTTTGAAAAACTTATTTTGTGAAAAATTTTTTTAATTAATTTGCACAAAAAAGCCTAATTTAGAAAGCCCAGTAACAAAAAAAAAAACTCAGATTATGTTGCTAGATCAGGGGCACAGATAGAAACCGAAATCTGTGCCTTTATGCGTCTGTTATCGCCAGACAAGCTAAAAATATTTAACAAGGAAGAGATAGAACGGTTTCTATACCGTCCCCCTTAAGATTGCCATTCTATTCAAAATAGTCTAAATGTCATATAACAAGGCTCTTGGGGTTGAAAGAAACCCCAGAAATTAGGGGCAATGGTTGTAAGTTATGCCCAGGGGGTATTTAAGGTATTTATTGAAAGGATGGTTGCTTAACTTTAGAAGAGGCTCAGTCTTTTTCCCTGAAAAAGACTATGTCAATATAAAACGAACAGGAATTGTTTTCTAACGAACGGACAGAAATGCTTTCTAAAAGCCAGAATATAACTTGTACTTTACTGAAAAAAATTCTTTAAAATGTTTTCACTTTTATAACTTTAAGAAATAAAAATTAATTAAGTACAAATAAAGTACAGTAAAGTACAGTAAGTACAATTAAGTACAGTAAAGTACAAATTATATTCTGGCTGTTAGAAAGTATGGGGTTTAGAACCCTAATTTCTGCTCGTTTTAAGTTTGAATCTGCTACTTATTTTAATTTCTGTTTGTTTTGGGTTACATTTATTTGTTGATAATTATTTGTGGTAGTTGTATGCTTGGTAGATTATTTTATTCTATTTTTGTTCATTTTGGTTTAATGGAGTTCTTAACTTTTTTTAAAAAAACTTATTCTGTGGAAAAAGTTTTTTTTTTTAATTAATTACATAAAAGGTCAATGTAAAATCATTTCGATGAATTCGTTTGTAGATTTTATTTATATGTTTGCAATATTTCTATTATCTACTTAAGAAGTGACACCAAAAGTGTTGTTTTTTGTCAGGGCGTAAGTTGTTATGGGATAGGGAGCAACTGCCCCCTCCGGATCCCAGTTTTCCCCCCAGACCCCAGTTTGCACCTCCAGCTGAAATTTAGTTTCTTCAAAAATCTTGTCAAAACTAAGACAAGCCTGCATAATTCAAAGAAACGGGCCAGTTTTCTTTAGTAATTCTTTGCATTTATGGTACTACAAGGCCTTTTTTATTTATCACTGACATTTTCACTTGATCTGGGAAAGTTTGGTCCACCTTTGCCCCCCCCCCCCCACAGGGTTTTGACAAAATTACGCCCCTGTTTTTAGTGCTTTATCACACTTACGAATGGTAGAATTGATCAAAATCACGTAAATATTAGTAATAGCTTTCAAATGAGCCATTAAAAATCACTATAAAAGTTGGGGTAACCCCGTAGCCCCAGCTTTTCCACTTTAGACAAGGCACCCAAAATGCCGTTTTTAAATGCCATCTGGAACTTGCTGATGGTGGAATTTATCGTAGTAACGAACTGTAAGTAAGGAGCGACCCGGCTCAATGGTAACCGAAACTCTAAAAAACGGAATTTTGATACCAATAGATCCATCAAAAGAATTAGATTTTAATGCTGATTTCAAATATATAAGTTTCATCAAGTTTAGTCTTACCCATCAAAAGTTACGCGCCTGAGAAAATTTGGCTGATTTTCGAGAAAAAGGGGGAAAGACCCCCTAGAATTTATAGAACCTTAATGAAAATCACACCATCATATTCAGCGTATAAGAGAACCCTATTGTACAGGTTTGCTATGGGACATTGCTATGAAGGGGGTGCCGGATTTCCCATCATTATTAAAGAAAAACATCAGAAATTAAATAAAAAAAACAAGTTTTTCAACTGAAAGTAAGGAGCAACATCAAAACTTGAAACGAACAGAAAATATTACGTATATGATTGGGTTCACCCCTAGTCAATACCTCGCTCTTTAAGCCAAAGATTTTTTAGTACTTTCATAAGAGCTATTTATTCTAATTAACGGCCTTTGTGATTAAGGGGTCATTTTTAAAGAATTGGAACAAAATTCGAACTTCAGCTTAAAGAGCAAGGTATTGACTAGGGGGCGAACCCCCTAATATACGTTTTAAAAATCTATGAATATAGAAGTTCGTTACGTAAGTTAATTTGTAAGTTACGTATATTTATTACTAATAAAAACGTTCGTAAATAAAATTAAACAAGTTTCGAGAAAGCCATTTAACCAAATAGAAGTAAAATTAATATGCAAATTTGTTTTAATTATTCATGTACGGTGAGCCAATATCAAAACCTTTATTAATTCAAAAACGTTCAAAAATTAAATAAAAAAAAAACAATTTTTTTTAACTGAAAGTAAGGAACGACGTTAAAATTTAAAACGAAAGTTATTCCGTATATGAAAGGGGCTGTCTCCTCCTCAACGCCTTGCACTTTACGCTAAAGTTTTTTATTGTTTAAAAAAAAGAGTTTTTAGAAAGTCAAACTTTAGCGTAAAGAGCGAGGCGTTGAGGAGGGGACAGCCCCTTTCACATGCGGAATAATTTCTGTTCGTTTTAAGTTTTAACGTCGTTCCTTACTTTCAGTTAACAAAACTTGCTTTTTTTTATTTAATATTTGAACGTTTTTTAATTAATACAGGTTTCGATTTTGGCTCACCGTACATGAATAATTAAAACAAAATTTACATATTAATTTTACTTTTATTTGGTTAAATGGCTTTCTCGAAACTTATTTTATTTTATTTACGAACGTTTTTATTAGTATTAAATATATATAACTGACGAATTAAATTACGGAACGAACTTCTATATTCATATATGTTTAATACGTATATTGGGGGGCTCACCCCCTACTCAATACCTCGCTCTTTAAGCTAAAGTTCAAATTTTGTTCCAATTCTTTAAAATTGAACCCTTAATCACAAATGCCGTTATTTAGAATAAATAGCTCTTATGAAAGTACTAAAAAATCTTTGGCTTAAAGAGCGAGGCATTGAGTAGGGGGTGAACCCAATCATACACGTAACATTTTCTGTTCGTTTTAATTTTTGATGTTACTCCTTATTTTCAGTTGGAAAACTTGTTTTTTTTTATATTTAATTTCTGATCTTTTTTTTAAATAATGCTGGGAAATCTGGCGCCCCCTTCATAGCAATGTCCCTTCCCCAATGAAAACTAACCTTGATTGAAAGATCTTCCCACATAACCCCCGACCCACCGCCCCCCTACTACCAGAAAAAATACCCCCTGAAAACGTCCGTATACTTCCTAATAACCAATACTATATGTTAACATTGGGTAAAGTTCATAACTTTCAGCCCTCCCCCGGGGACTTTAGGGGATTAAGTCATCCTAAAGGACATAGTTATCATATTTTCAACCATGCTGAACAAAATGGCTATCTCAAAATTTTGATCAGGTGACTTTGGGAAAAAATGAGCGTGGGAGGGGGCCTAGTTGCCCTCCATTTTTTTGGTCACTTAAAAAGGGCACGAGGACTTTTAATTTCCGTTCCAATGAGTCCTCCCACGATATTCTAGGACCACTGGGTCGATACGATCACCCCTGGAAAAAAAAACAAACAAAAAAACAAATAAACACGCATCCGTGATCATTCTTCTGGCTAAAAATGCAAAATTCCACATTTTTGTAGATAGGAGCTTGAAACCTCTACAGTAGGGTTTTCTGATATTCTGAATATGATGGTGTGATTTTCATTAAGGTTCTATAACTTTTAGGGGGTCTTTTCCCCTTTTTTTGAAAATCAGCCAAATTTTCTCAGGCGTGTAACTTTTGATGGGTAGGACTAAACTTGATGAAAGTTGTATATTTGAATTCAGCATTGAAATCTGATTCTTTTAATTTATCCATTGTTATCAAAAACCCGTTTTCTAGAGTTTCGGTTACCATTGAGCCGGGTCACTCCTTACTTACAGTTCGTTACCACGAACTGTTTGAAACTGAGTCGGCAAAGAGAAAGTAAGAATTCTGTACAAGAATTCTGGCAAATTCCCCCAGCGCAAAACTTCCCCTGAGAATTTCACCCCCTGAAACTTCCCTCCCCATGGAAAATCCCCCGGCAGAAAATTCTCACTCCTCTCACCCGAAAAATGCATGCATGCTTCCCATTAACAAATACTAAACTTAAACAATGGGCAAATTTCATAACTTAAAGACCTTTCCCCAGAGGCTGTGGGGAGCCAAGTTATCTCCAAAGCCATAGTTCTTGAATCATTCAACTATGCTGAACAATATGCTTTTCTCAAAACTTAATCGAACGACTTTGGAAAAAAAAGGGGGAATAGTTCCCTTCCCATTATCATATCACCACTGGTTCAATTTGATCACCCCTGGGGTGAAAAAACGACAAAAAAACAAATAAACTCTCATCCTTGATCTTTCTTTTGGCAGTTTAGCCCCTTTTGAATATTGTGAATATTTTCTTAGGCTAGTAACTTTTTGTGAACCAAAATTAACAAATTATTTTATTAAAATTAGATTCTATTAATACATATATTGTAATCAAGATTTGGTTTCTTAAAGTTTCATCTCCTTTGTACAAGGATTGCTCTTCATTTACAGTTCTGTGCCATGAACTGATTGAACCAGGGTTCTCGTGAATGTGAGGAAGGCCCAAATCCCCCATCGAGCCCCTTTATTCATGCAAGACCACAATTCTTCGAAAATGCTAATTATCCCTGAAAAAGTGCTCTAATTGAAAATCTCTTTTCTTAGAGGGGGGGGGGGCGTCTGAAATTTCAAAAAACTGATTTGAAGATAATTAATTTCATGTTTTTCGAGGGGGGTGCTTTAGAAAAAACTTGTTTTTAGGCAATAATTTCCATCCCCTCTTCTTTAAAAGTAGGTAGGCATAGGAAATATGAGTGTAATATTTTATATTACATTGAAATGTTTCTACCTTAAGAGGAAGGTCATCACCTCATAGCGTCCATTCCATATTGCAGGCTTAGCCCAAAACATTCCTCAGAAAGAAGAAATGTTAAAAAGTAAATTTTCCCCTGGCCCAATCTGACGGATCTGTCAATGAAATTAAAAGAATTTACGAGCTGTTAAACTACTATACATAAACTATTGAACCTTCAAATGAATTTACAAATACAAATGAACCATGACTCCAATGGTATACAAAATGTATAATTTCGTTTAGTGGGGAGGCAATGAAGCTTGGGCTCCCCCATTGGTTTTTTCATCCCCTCCATTACTGTAATTAGCGCAACATCTGACCTTCTGTTGGGTATGTGCCCCTAAAACTACACTCTAGATCTGCCCCTGAAGCTAATTGTCAATGATATTAAGGACGAATATGCCACTGTGCGGTACTATGGTGTCTGAAACAGGGGGGATATTTTGATAGCTTTTGATAGGTTTCAATTTATTTATTTTTTTTTATTTACAAACGGGTTACAATAAATAAATAAACAAACTTCTCATTTAAAAACACAATCCAATGCATTACTGCATGCCGGACAAAAACCCGAAAAAAAAAGAAAAACACTTAAAAAATATATATATATATAATATTTTCTTATATTAGCTTTTATTTCCTCGGACCCTAATATAACCCAACCCCAAAACAAATAAATATCTTCTCCTGCCTCCCTCTCCCACCCCTTCCAACAAAAAAGTGGGAACTTGAGAATTATCCACACAAACAACCCAACACAGTTCACAACATTAACAAAAAGAGAGGAAAAAAAGGAAATAAATCGCTCATCCATTCAAAACCCAAACAATCATCTCACCAACAACATTCAACCAATCATTCTCTACACACAACCACTAAAATCTTACATATTGAGAAAAACAGCTTACTCTGAGGGAATTTCGAAATTCATCCAGATCTGTCTTGTTTTTTACCTCCTCGGGAAGTTTGTTCCAGACAGCCGGGCCAGAAAAAACGGATAGAAAATGTAGACCTTGTTGTTACAGGGATTTCGTATTGAATGGGCATTTCTTTTCTCATACCTGTGTTGAGCTTCAGTAAATCCAATCGAGAAACATGCAGGTAGCAGGTTATTAAAACTTTTAAACATGAATAATGCCGTGTAAAAGTTAACTAGGCCAAACAGTGGTAGAATCTTGATACCGTCGTATTGCCTTCGAACCGAGTCAGAACCTCACATTCCAGATAAAGCATGAATAGCTTTATTTTGTAGAACCCTCAGTGGCAGTAGACAAGTATTAAATGTCGCTGACCAAACACTTACACGATATAACAAATACGGATGAACTAGCGAGAAATACAGCATTCTTGAAATTTTAGGAGGGAAAAAATGTTTCAGTTTCCTCAGCATTCCAACATTCCTGGCGATTTTTGTACACAGTGATTCAATATGAGGTTTGAACATAAGCTACTCGTCAACTTGGACACCAAGATATTGGACATAACTATGTCTCTGGAGATATCCACTTTCTAGTTGAATACCATGGATCCAAGGATAATAACTAGCACTTCTTCCAAATAGAATAAATTTACTTTTACTATGATTCAAACAAGGCCGTATTCAGGGGGGGGGGTACCCGGTTTGAGCCCCCCCCCCCTAAATTTTTGACCCGACTCGAAAATAAGTCGAAAATTAGTAAAACCTAGGTAAAAAATCAGTAAAATTAGTCGAAAACTGAGTCAAAAATTAGTAAACCCCCCCAAAAAAAAGTCAAAAATTAGTAACCCCCCCCCCCCTGAACAAAAATCCTGGATACGGCCCAGGATTCAAACATAATTAATTTACACGCATCCATCTTTCAATACAACTCATTCCTGTATTTAATAGCAGAAATAAATCTGCTTCAGTCACAGCTGCCACTGAATACTGTGTGTCATTAGCAAAGCTAGGCAATAGTAGTAAGAGTATAATAGATTAAAACCGTACATTCAACCGTACATTCACGCCTACAAGAATTACACCTGAGGCAATAGGCACCACGAAACTTCCATGAAAATATACATTGGAATTGCGCAAGAAAAACCCATGGTTGTGTCATTAGACTTACGCGTGAACATTTTAAAAGTTGGCAAGGTTTTTGTTTTTGATAGGAATTGCACAATGAATGTACCGTTTGACGTTGGCATTTCTTAGGAGCCAATCAGAGGCAGCGATGCTTGTTCAATATACGATAACTTGATTTGTGGTTGGGATTTGAATAAAAGGAATGGTTTTCACTACAATTCATATTAGTAAAAGAATTGAATTCAGAGAGAATAGTTTATTTGAGAGGATATTAGTGGAGAAAAAATGAGTGGTGCATTTACATTATTGGAGATTAATGATGGAGCCGACAGCAGCAGCAACGATATACGAGTACCCAATGTGGCTGTGGAAATAACCGCTGGCTGTAGACTATGCCTTGAATGGGACAGTATGTATGGTAGATACGTGATATCATTAAGCAAGTTTAAGCAGGAGGAGCAACTATGTTTTGCTGGAAAAGTGAATATTCTCCATATAAATAAACTTCGGTCAGCATTAGATGTCCTATCGAAATATATTGATGAGAACAAAATACATCAGTGAATGTTATTATTGTAATTACGTCCAAAAAATTATTTCTAAATCAAAGGTATTTTTCTTTCTATAGTAGACTAGCGTATATTTTCTAGAGTACAAGAAATTCTGGTTAGTCTGAAGTTGGTTGTGAGAGTGTTAGGACTAAAAAAATGGATAGATTTGAGAAAGAGCGAATCTTGGGGAATCTAGTGTTTATGGAAAAACATTTGATTCTAGATGACGATTTTCTAGAGCTGTCTGTTCAAAGGAAGATATTTTCTCGAGGAATGCTTGTGGATATAATGAAAACTGATTTTCCATCATTAGACTATTGTATGAAGCTTTTACATCGTGGTCCAAATGCATTTACACAATTTATTGATATATTGATCACGACACGACAAAATGATATTGTGGATATGCTTTTAAACATTAGTTTAGAAATTTGGGACTTTTTTTTCATGAGAAAGATGGTGCTCAAGGATGATTTACTCCTCTCTCTCTCTATCTCAGACAATTTTTTGTTGTTGCTAGCTCAGTTTCATTGTGGCAGTGAGAGTGTCAACACATGAAAAAATGTTCCATACATGTCCGCTATGTATGTACACACTGGGCAGCTGGTCATCATGTGAGAATTGCACAATGATTGATGAGTATGATGAAAAGTGTAGATTATGCAACCCGTGTAAATTGCATAGAGGATATGCTGTACAAATTAAAGATTGTAATTCCTGTCTTGAAGAGGTGTGTGACTCTCATCCTAGAGGCCACATATGCTCCAATTGTCACTATGATAAATGTAATCAGTGGGAAAATACATATCCCGGTATGATTGGAAAGAATCCTAAGCGTGATTTTAGTTTATTGCTACGAGATTGGTATCGTCGTGGTTTTTAGATTGTTCTGGGAGGAGGAGCCGGGTCAGCAATTCAACTGTTGGAACAGCAAAAGAATATGGTTTCTACGTCATCGTTGTGAAGACAATGGGTGTTATGATTATAAGCCCACTGATTTTTATTTGGCTGTGACGGAATGTGATTCGACACTTGAGGACACTGTTTGTGAAATTGCTTCAAATAAGCAAATTGAAACATGTTAATTCTATAGAATGAATGAGAATAGTATCATTGACTATACAAAGAGATATGACAAGAGTGAAGTCACACTCTATTGTAGAAAATGTGACCCTGACATTGCAGTACATCAGGATCAGTACACTGTGAATTCAGATAATCTACCTGCACTAGTTGTTGTCGACAAATACCTATACCTAGTAGAAGATGAAATCTAAAGAGTAGAAAAGTCGTTTTATCATGTATATAAATTTTTATCATTTATTAATAAACAATTTCACATACATTTTTAGAACATTTTATTCATAGGGCACTAAAATCAATATTAAATACACTTGTAAGTATATTTTCCACTAGATAGTCGTTCAATCGAGGTAAGTAAGCTTAGATGTTGAGAAACTGCTTATAGGTGTAGCCACGACATCTGAACATGAAAAAGAGTAGTGCATGAAAGCCACATGTCTTAGTCGTTAAATCTTGTACTCTTCGTTGATTTTGAATAATGGGTTTTCCACTGCTTTCAATAAAGTTGCTGATGTATGGCGTGTAGAATTTATACGATAGGCCAAGAGGATCAAAAAATTCAATATTCTTCGCTGTTTGAAAGACACATAGCCAATGACCGGTCTTCAAAGTCGATGGACTGCTATTAACAATGATTAAGGTATTGTTAACACTTCGAATTTTTTTCAATAAAGTCCGAAGGTATGTAATAGGACTAGTACTGGGACATGTATGGATCCATACTAAATACGTTGATTATTTGGTTTGTGTTCATGGTGCTAGGTCTAGTAGAACACTGCCGTCGGGTGTGATTTCCCAATAGGTTTCAAATGACTCAATGATATTAGCGTGATACTCTCAGTCAAAGCATCGGCAAATGTACACTCTAAACGTACATTCCCTGTTCGTACTATGCTCATATCCTGAGTCCCCGACAAGTCCAAAACAATTACCCCATTATTTTTTGAAAACATTGAATCGGTTATTCCATTTTCAAATAGTTGAAGTCATGATCTAGGGATTGCATGGTCAACTCGTACAGAGTTCTATAGGATTTTTTGTCAAAAGATAGAGTGTACAGTGGAATACCATTCACTTTGCACACAAGGCTAGATAGACCGAAAAAATTAAAATCATGGGGGGATTCAGTCCAGGATCCAACGGCACTGCCACTCTTTACAAAGGCCAAAGCCAATTTTGATGGGATTTCTCCATTGATAAATGATGAATCGCTATAGCTACGAGAGCCGGTGGCAATGTGACGTTGATTGGTGATCGTATGGGGGACAAGAAGTTTAATGTTGTTACCATTGGCTCTTAGCTTTTCCACTGCCAATGCAATAGAGCTCATAACCTGTTGTTTTCGGACGTGGAGAATTGCCGATATGATAATGACATTTGGATCGGGTGCTGCAGGAAGTGTTTTTCTCAAAAGGAAATTCGATGGGGCCATCTGTAACTTTATGTCAATCTTGACATTGGGGGGTAGCCATTGGGATATATTGAATATCTCATGATTTAATTTTCCAACCAGATGATACTCCTGGGTCACTGCAGTAGTCAACTTGCCGTCGGTATCAACACCTGATCGATATTCATAGCCCAATGATTGTCCTCTCAACTCCTTGTATGCCTTTGGTGTCATCATCATAAATTGTATGTAGCTTGCATAGTTGGATAAATTATTGCTAGTGCTCACCAATGTTCCATTAATGATTACATTAATTTGTTTGAATAGGTTGTGTAGAACACAGTTTTCATAGGAGAGACCATCGCCAGCACTTGGAGTTGTATTATCTGACTTTTTCTTCACCGCAACATTTAAATCAATAAATGTTGATGACAAATCAATGAAATAGTCTTCATTGGAAAATATTTGAAAGTGTATATTTTCCGAGAGGGTTTGTTGGGGGGGAAATTGTTCATAGTAGTCATACTTGACACTGACATCAACATTTTCAGCATTGAATAGATTCAATGAGGAACTAATTGATGGATATGATTCCTTGTGGGGGAGATAACTCATCTTAAGAGAAGAAATCCTTCTTTGATCTAACAATCTTTTTCTTTTTCTTCTTCTGCTTAGTGGTCTTCCTTGTTTTATTCCTCAAAGTCCTTGTTGATGTCCTTCGCTTTCCGCTTGGGTGGAGACTGATGAGTGAATGACGTGCACGCATCCTTTTCAATCCCTCCCCATTTTGTCGAGATTTTAGCTGCTCACCAACGGCTCTTGCTGAAGATCTAATATTTTCCTTAACACTCTCCTTGAAATTCTTGCCCGACCCCCAGTCCTGTAGTGTGGAGGAAGCAAAATTTGATGCAGCAGGTACAACATATTTTCTGGCAAGGGGTAGTGCAGAACGAAATAGCCTAACAAACCAGCTACCAAGACCATAGCCAGACATTGTAGTATGCCCCTTGTAGTAGTTCAATCCATTGCCTATTTTACGTGGACTCAAAGGACCAACATAGCAATCGATATCGGGACAGACAAATGGAATTCTTCTATTGTTCATTTTAGGTGATTGTGCTATCGCCAACAATGGGTCAAAAATGACATGTAATCACTGCTAAGCCTTTTGTTATTGCTAGAGGATCACCCAATTCACTTCTTTGTGTTAACTGATAGAGTTCCAAATACGAAGTGTTTACAGGAACATACTGAAGATGCTTTATATTATAGTGATGAACAAGTTCATGAGATGTTTTTCGTTCAAGAACACGTAGGAGGGGGACATTTGAATTACCGACTCTCGATGTTTCCACAAAGGATGCATAGAGAAATATGCAAGAGTCCGAGGCGAAACCAGGTGGATAATCAGCAAAAATAACTTGATCCATCCCGCAAACGGTGCCAGCATTTTTCCCATTGATCATATTCTGTTTAAAGCCAAGAACGTCTCTCAGATTATCATTGAGAATAATTATTTCAGTGTCAACAGGTGAGGTAATGTAAATCCTATCGTGTTCCAATGAATAATTAAAATGGAATTTACCATTCCTACGATATGAGATTTTTCTATTGATTGTACGACAAAAATCTGTCATATTATCGTATTCAATATATTTCAATTTGGCATGTGGATATTCGCTAGATTTAAGTGCTTCAACCAATTCATAGTCGACAAAGAGTGTCCAATCGAATGGTATAACTTTTTTATTATACACACGATCCTTTCTCAGGATGTCATAGGTATTTTTGAGAATACAATCGACAAGAGCCACTTCATACACACCGTCAAATTTGATGGCGTTGGAGAGTTTTGTCCAAAAATCACTTGTCGTATTCAAGTCGTTGTAGAGAGGATCGGAAACATTGGACATGAAAGTTACATAGAAATCATTGGGCATTGTCAATATCTTCAACACCGATCCAAGAATCAAAATCAGAGTTGTATCCTAGCCACCGAACAAGTAACTGTTTCTTACCCCTGCGAGTACGAGTCTTTAATATCTTTTCAATTTGATAGATTTCACTATTATTTTTAACTTTTTGTAGTTCATAGTCATAAAAGCCACCGAGAATCTCTTCATCTTTGGTATCACGCAAACGATAAGTTATGGGTTTAGTGTCTAGGATTTTTGCCACTTTAAAAAGTTCTGTGGACCACAAGTAATTCCCCTTTTCAAAAACATTAGTTGTTCTATTAATTCGAACAGTATCACCAACATTGAATTTATTTTTCTTCTTGACAATCGTTTCATTGGAATATTGTTTAAGAAAGGTGTCAATTGTATCATGATCAGAATGATGAACTTCAGTTGGCGTAGAGTTGGACAATGATCGATGAGCTCGTTGATTATAAATCAACATGATTTTATCTAAATCATGAATAAAAGCCGATGTATTTTTCAATGTACAATATCTTGAAATTAAAAGTCGAATAGTTCTTATCAATCGTTTGGCCAATGCAGCCTTTATAGGACTATGACTATGATAGAGCAGTGTACTATATTTCACTAGTACTTTTGCAACATGGGGATTAACAAATTCACTACCGCGATCCGTTTGAATTTTTTTATATGAATCCTGTTCGAGAATACTTTCAATGGCCTGAGCAACTTCAATGCCTCTCTTTGATCGCAATGGAATTGCATATGCATAACGACTATAAACACTGATTGCAAGTAGAATGTACTCGTACGGTGTATTGTGACGTCGTTGAATCTCATCTAGAGTCAGGAGATCTGCTTGCATTATATGCAATGGGTAAAAGGCTTTAGTTTTTCGATATTGATTAGCACGAAGTCTATGATTTCTATGTAGAGTGTAACTTGATTCATTTTGTAGATAGTCTTGCACACTTTTAGTTTGAACACCAGTGACTTTAGAAAGAGTGGCGGGGAACTTAAACTCCCCGCCTCACCAATATTTTCATAAACACCTTTCAGAACTTCAACCATTTTGAACGTAAACACGTTGTGTAACGTCCGCTACCCTTTTGTATACTAATTGTGGATGGTGACATGATACTTTTTCGCTTTTTCCTCGCCACCATTGTCAAGTTTCCACTAGGTGTGCTAGTATTTTCCAAGATTGATTTAAACTCTTCTTCTTCTTCTTCTTCTTCTTCTTCTTCTTCGTGTTTTAATGGCGTTGTTGTTGTTGATGATAACGATGCATGTTCATTTAATTTTTTTAGAATTTGTCTATTGCTAATAAGACTTTTGGGGAAGTTTGATATATTTAGAAAGTTGTATATATGAGCGTCAAGTGATAATAGTCCTTTACGATTTGTAACCATATCATAGATTAAATCAAGTAGATTATAGCTCTTGCCCTGAATTATAATCCCTTTCCTATTGCTCTCAACTTGAATATGATCTTGACCACTTTCCATGAGATAGGTTAGGAGTCGTTTACTTTGTTCACGATATGAGTGGGGCATTAGATTTCTAATTTTCAATATAATCGAATCCAATTCCTGCTTCTTTAATTGTGTTCCAGCAGCAGAATCCTGAGGAGATGATTCTTTTTTGTGATCAATACCAGTAGCAGTGGCCTTCACACGATAGGGCTTATGTTTGTCCACTCGGCGAAGTGCATCTTGAAGTAAAAGCAGTTTTTTATCATCCTCAATATTCTCATTGCCAAGGAATTTACTCAGATTGTTCTCAAAGTGTTCCACGGGTGAGAGAGCGAGTTCTATTGGAGTCAATTTATAGGGTTTCGCCATTCTCTAGAGAAAACTGTTTACAAGTCCTGCAATTATTGGCAGTAAAAGTGTGAAAAAGCTACCGCCCGCCTGAAGAAGTCGTTTATTTTTAAAATTCTTTCCTTTCTTTTTAGAGGCCAATGTACGTACAATGGAACGATGTTGCTTTGCCTGTTGCTTAACTACTTCTGGCAGTTGAACATTACCCTCGGTCAAATTTAAACGAAGTTCAGATATTAGACTAATGAAATCATTGTCAATACCATGTTTGAGTATGGCTTTCCTAAGTGAGGGTTTTGAAGTGCTTAGAACTGAAAACATATGTCTATTTTCATGTAGTTTCTTCAGTGTCATGATAGCAACTAATAGGTCTTTTTGGTGTTCACAGGGAGATATACTGTAATTTCATTGTCAAAAATATCTGTGACTACACGCAGACCCTCGGTTGTATTTTGATTAAGATCCAATAGGATATATCCGTAGGGTTTATTAGTTGTCTGATTGTATGCTGAAAGCAGAAATTTGGGGGCGCCTGGATAGATTTTTTTATTGAGAGTTATTAGCGAGCTAGAATCACGAACAACTCTGTAGATGATATAGTAGGTGCAGTTCAATGCAAGTGTTCGCATACATTTGCTCTGATGAAAGAGATTGTGTAGAACCAGAGTAACGGAAATCTGTTAATGATGAGAGCGAACAGTGAACAGTTGTAGCATTTCCTGGGACCACTGTTCAATAGATTCAGCCAGATCGTCAATGATCAGCCAAGAGTTTGGTTCAATAATGCTGAAAACATCAAGTCCCTGTATGAATTGTATCTGCACCAATCCCGTCGTGGCAATTGCTTTTATTTTATCGTATGACTCCTGCCAAATACTGTAACAATAGTAGATTTTTTTCGGCTTTTCCCCAAACATTTTATCGCAATTTTTAATTATTTTAGTTAAGAGTGTTGTTTTGCCTGACATTGACGGCCCACACAGAAACGATCTGAATGGTGTTTTAAATTGATACATGTTCCCTTCAACAGTTCACCTAGACAACTAACTGTAGACTATGGCTGTCTATTGACTAAATAATTTCCCTATTACTACTCCGTTCAAGAAGAAGAAGAAGAAGAAGAAGACGAATAAAGAATCATATTTTCTTTTATTATATGCATAAAAAAGTAACAATACTTAAAAAAAATATTACATTGAACATGAAAGCACATTAAACATGAAAAAATACACTTTTTTTAATTTATTTATAATAAAAAATACAACATTTACATAGGCACAGAGAAAAAAAAAACACTTAAATAAATACACTTTTTTTTGTTTATTTATTTATAGAAAAAAATACAACATTTATTAGAATAATGCACTTGAAATAATCTCACTTTTATTTACAGCATTTGGTATGGGACCCCCCCCCCTCCCCCCGGGGGTGGCCGCTGCGGCGGCTGGGGTCCGCTGCGGCGGGCCGGGAAGTGCCGCGGGAAGCGCCACGGGCCGGGAAGCGGGGGCATTAAATACTAGAAATTGATCTGCCTTGCACACACACACACACACACTGAAAATTGTTTATGATATAGAAAAAGAGAATTAAAAAAAACACCCAATTACCCAAAAAACCCTCCCACCCAATTTATACTTTTTTCTAAATGAATTTAAGTTAATTTTTCTAGACCGAGCTGTTTTCTGTACTCTATACATTCAACTCGGTCTGAAATTAAATAATGACCGTGTGGTAGTACCTTCACACCATCCTCAAGTACATAGACTTTGTCCGATATGGCCGACATGGCATTTTTTCTCAACTCTAACTGTGTAGTTTTTAAATTGTAAAGAGGGATTCGCCATGACTTTCGCCCTTGGCACTAAACTACGTTCCACACAGTTTCTATACACATTCATGTCGAAATTATTTTTTACAAAGTGTGTAGGTACCCCCTTGCAAACTTATTTGACATCCTTGAAGTGCGTTTCCACACAGTATATCTTCGGACCAGGAAACACACCACTGGATATGAGATCGCTACCCGTTTCAGATTTTAGTATTAACAATTGATTTGGGGCCTGGCGTTTCACTAGCTCTGGGTAGAGGGATTCGTCCCAATTAGTGTAGTCCATTCGTGAGCTAATGTACTCACCATTTTCCAAATCATTCAATAGGTTTTCAGTTTTGACTTTTAACAGGAGTGAATCAGTCTCCCCGTAATACACTTGAACTTGTCCCTCAATCGGCCACTGTACCTTGTATACATTATAATAAAATGACAACATGAGTTTCTTGGATATTTCAGTTATTGCAATTCCGCCTGCAATATTTTTATTTAATACAATGTTTCTTTTCTTACGGTGTAGGAGCACCATATCAGAGTATATGGTTGTGAACGATGTGAAGTTTGGATCCGCAATGATTCGAGCACAATCTTTGGGGTTGGTTACAATGTCACATCGACTTCTGTTTCGTACGCTCTCGCACTTTTTACCGAAAGCTGAGTTCAAAATGAGTTTATAGACTTCTTTTTCAACTTTCATTTTCGCTTGTGAACGCTTACTGACAAAGGTGTCAATAAACGTTTTCATGAAAGGCTTTTGATCAAATTGGAGGGCTCTATGAATCTTTGTGACCTTGAAACCATTGGACACCATCCACTTCAATAGCACGTGATGAACAACGATATTCTGTTTCGGGTTGAGGTCGACAATTAGTTTTTGTTTTGAAGGTACCCAGTGCATACTCCCGTCCTCTACTAAAGATAAATTGTAGGGGCTCAGAGAGTCCCTACCAACCGGTCTATTTATGCATGGAAAAACAAAGTCTTTTACCGAGTCATGGATTTCCATGGGTATTTCACCGTCAATTTC
Organism: Artemia sinica; assembly: GCA_027921565.1. NCBI lineage: Eukaryota > Metazoa > Arthropoda > Branchiopoda > Anostraca > Artemiidae > Artemia > Artemia sinica. The sequence goes on along the minus strand of CM051260.1, from coordinate 5,462,711 downwards.
AAAAAACCACCCCTGTGCCCCATTCTCCTCAACACTGGCAATGTCGGGGAATTCGAAGCACATGGATTGTCAAGCCATTTATAATTGCCACACGGCAAACAGTAGTGAGACATTGCCGATGGGTAAAGAGAATTCATATCCAAAAAAACTGCGTCCGACTTTTCATCGGTGTGCTGTCCGGTCGGATCAGTTTTCATGATAAGGTCCCCGTGAAAAACATACCCACCCCTCAATGATCTCTCTACAAACGGATGCTGATCCACATCGGTGATCAGACCTATTTCTTCTTTGCTGATTTTAAGTATCAAGTCCATCACCAAATGAGGAGTGGTAAAATATTAACCTAAATCCAACCCAAATACCCCATAGATTTTATCCGTATTTTTGCACACAATGTCCAGAAGATTGAGTACGTCACTGGCCAAGTATAGTTTACAATAATCCCACCCATTTTTACACCCACCCTTTGCCCAAAACCCTCTTAGCAAATTCGTAGTCGCTAGTGGTGCACTCACTCTCAGTAAGAGAATTGTAAAAAGCTTCAATGGGTGGTAGTGACACCTCATCTAGCCTCGAGCCAGAGTTGTAATAATCATATGGATATATACCCTTACACGTTAATAAATCATACATTTCATCATCGGGGAAGCGCTGTTTGAGGAGGGGGAAGCTATCAAAATTATCACAATATGAAAAAGAACCATCTATCCATGCGTCATCTACAACTCCACCCTTGGCAATGCGGGCCAACGCCGGTAGAACAAACTTTAAGTCGTAATTGGAATTGTGTATAAAAACAGGTACGAAATATTGCTGTCTAACGTTTAAATTGCATGACTGGTGTGCTACCCCTCTAAAGTTGCTCCCTCCCGATGTAATTTCCTGCCACAAATGATCATGGTCGATCACCTTCCTCCTCCCTCCATTCCCAACACCATCATCAAATTCTCCCTTGCAAACCCAACACATTTTACGATTTTTAATGGCCACTATGTCATCTGGTGATAGGAGCATAGGATAGTTTGTATAACGAAGGCGCGAAATTGCACCGTTCGCTGTTTTGATTAGACTGACCAATGCCGAGCGCATGAAGTCTTCACCGTCACCCAACATCTCAACTACATCCAGCACTTGCATGGTATTATTGGAATATCGTTGCGCATGAGCGTAAGAGACCCCTATGGCTTCATGTATTTTAACACGATTTGAATTTGACGGATCGCACACGTCTGTCAGTTTAGCTTCGCAGTTCAAAGCGATCTTATTGCTCTGCAGGAGCGTGTTTTGAAAATTTTTAAAACGTAAGATCGCACTATCTCCGCTTACCGTCTCCACAGCCTGATATCCATGACGTTTACAGTGTTTCATGTGATGCTTTAACTTTAAATCAGAGCGAAATCTTGGGAGACATGTTGGACAGTAATAACACACACCTTTCCCCTATTTACCCTCACTTAGAACCCTACTAATATTCGTAATTGTATTAAAATGACCAATTGAATCGGAGTCTGTGGGTGGGGTGTATAGAAGCCACACCCAATGATCTACTGATTCAATTGAAGGAGCCCGCACTGGAAATAATACACTCATCTTATCGGAACGCTGGCCCTCCTCAAATTCTGTTTCATACTGTAACACCGTGACACCAATCTTTAAATGTGTATTAGCCCGCTCAAAAATATCTATTCCTTTTAGTGTCACGGGAAATTGACCATTTAAACAATTAAAATCTACTTTGGGGAACTTTGAACCCTCCCTACCATTAACTGCCATTTTATCCAACTTTTTCTTAGATGCATCTTTTTGAAGTGGTCTGTATGCTGCAATTAAAAATGCATACTTGGAACACTGTAGCCTCGTATCGAAACAGATTCGTTGTATCCCCTACATCCCTCTAAATCTGAATGATATTTTAATTCAATACCCCTTGGCCCACTCCCCCCTCTTACAATAAAATCCTTTTTAAACCTACATATATTAACATTTAAACTTTCAAATAAATAAAACCACAGATCCACTACCCCCCTCATTATAATTTTCCCACTTACTTTGAATACTATTATCCCAATTTAGAAAAACCTCCCCGTAATTGATAAATTTGGGCGAATTGCCAACATCTCTGTGTGCAAGTACTTTGAATACAGCTCGCTCGCATTTTCATTTAAAAAAATATTTTTAGTGCCATTGATGCTTTTAAAACTGACCCCCACCCCCCACACCCCCATCTGTTGTTCAAGAATGGCTCGAATCTTATTAGTATATAAATGTGTAATGGCAGAGGGATCTGTTATTATATCCCCCGACACTAGAGAGTTGAAGGGGTCACCGAATTTGGCGCTGTAGACCTTTGTGTGGTGCAAGGCAGAGTTGGACAGAAAAAAATTTGGAAGAGGGGATACTGGTGTTTTTGTTGTATTACTACTAGTACTAGCTATATCATTAAGCGGAATGGTGGGGAGTGACACAGAATTGTCAATAACACCACCATCCCCAGTCTGTTCAATTACATTGGTTGGAGATGGCATGAGGTCCCCACAGCCTGATAGCACATATTCCAAGGTGTTTGGGGACATCTGATCGAGCCAGCCTGTATTGTCCTGTGTTGGAATTTCTTTATGAGGACCCGGTTCAGAAGCACTAGTAACACCCCCTAAATGCTCATGCATAAATCTATCTGCCCAGTCCGGATCCTCAAGCATGTCAATATCACAAGCTAAGCCGTCTAGGCTACCCATATCCCCAAAAACATCATTAAGAAAACCTCTATGCCACTCCATATTCTCTAGAACTAATGTAGGTTCGTCACTGAACTCCGTTGGTGGTGATAGATTCGGTCCAGTAAATGCTGATGTCTCATCACCCAATGGAGCTGCTATATCATTAATCTATAGAAAAAAGGTTTTATTTCTATGTGAAATGAGCATTATTTCATAAAGTTGAAAAATCATGTTCATTTCTACTCGTATGTTTCCCTAATATTTAACATGTACCATTTTTCCACACCAGCCCCCCCCATAAAACTCAATTCCTCCTCCTAGAATTATTTAAACTAAATACATACCCCCCGCCCTAGAAAGTTCGGAAAAACACAATAGCCTTATCTGTAGTGAAGCTTTTTTCTACTCGTAAACTAATATTTTAAACTAAATAGTTACCCCCGCCCTCCCTCCGCCCTACAAAGTTCAGAAAAACATAATAGCCTTATCTGTAGTGAAGCATTTTTCTACTCGTAAACTAATTTTTTAAACTAAATAGTTACCCCCGCCCTCCTCCCTCAGAAAGTTCAGAAAAAACACAATAGCCTTATGTGTAGTGAAGGATTTTTTCTACTCATAAACTAATTTTTTAAACTAAATAGTTACCCCCAGCCCTCCTCCCTCAGAAAGTTCAGAAAAAACACAATAGCCTTATCTGTAGTGAAGGATTTTTCTACTCGTAGACTAATTTCTTAAACTAAATAGTTACCCCCCACCCTCCTCCCTCAGAAAGTTCATAAAAACACAATAGCCTTATCTGTAGTGAAGCATTTTTTTCTACTCGTAAACTAATTTTTTAAACTAAATAGTTACCCCCGCCCCACCCCCCTCAGAAAGTTCAGAAAAACACAATAGCCTTATCTGTAGTGGAGCATTTTTCTACTCGTAAACTAATTTTTTAAACTAAATAGTTACCCCCGCCCTCCTCCCTCAGAAAGTTCAGAAAAAAAACACAATAGTCTTATCTGTAGTGAAACATTTTTCCAGTCGTAAACTAATTTTTGAAACTATATAGTAAATAGTTTTAAACTAAAAAAAATTTTTAGTTTGGGGGGAAGGGGGATTTCAAAAACATCTCCCCATTATATAATTTGACATATAAAGTCAATTCTGATATTTCTAGCATTCTATATCAATTAGCACTTTAGAAATAATTAAAAAGGCTTCTAAACTAAAATTTTGAGTTTGAGGGGAAGGGGGATTTCAAAAACATCTCCCCATAATATAATTTGACCTATAAAGTCAATTCTGATATTTCTAGCACTCTATATCTATTAGCACCTTAGAAATAATTAAAAAGGCTTCTAAAATAAAATTTTTAGTTTTGGGGGGAAGGGGGATTTCAAAAACATCTCCCCATTATATAATTTGACCTATAAAGTCAATTCTGATATTTCTAGCACTCTATATCTATTAGCACTTTAGAAATAATTAAAAAGGCTTCTAAAATAAAATTTTGAGTTTGGGGGGAAGGGGGATTTCAAAAACATCTCCCCATAATATAATTTGGCCTATAAAGCCGATTCTGATATTTGTAGGAGTCTATGTCTTAGCGCTTTAGAAATATTTAAAAAGGCTTCTAAAGTAAAATTTTGGAAAATTTTGAGTTTGGGGGGAAGGGGGATTTCAAGAACATCTTGCCTTAAAATAGCTTGGCCTATAAAGCCGATTCTGATATTTGTAGGAGTCTATGTCATAGCGCTTTAGAAATATTTAAAAAGGCTTCTAAAGTAAAATTTTGGAAAATTTTGAGTTTGGGGGGAAGGGAGATTTCAAAAAACATCTTGCCATAAAATAATTTGCCTTATAAAGTCAATTCCGAGTTTAGTGTACGGTAACGCTAGACCCTATTTTAAACTGATGACATTGTTCAAACATCACTCACATATCACATTTCAAAGGCTTCATTCTCGCCTAATTGACCACAACAAGAATCTATTTTCTCAAGGAAATTATTGGCACTATGTCTTGGCATGTGGTAATAATAATTCTAGATAATGAACATATAAAAGGTTGTTTTGGAAATTGTCACTCTCACTAACAAGATAAGACACAGATGGCTTTAGGTAGATCGGAAAAAGACGGAATATCTTAAACACACACAATTGGGAAAAGCCACATTTTGAACGAAATAAGTAAAAGTACAGAATTATGCTCCTAACAAAACAATGGGGGAGGGGTTTTTGTTTTGCATAATAGAAAAAAGCATACTTAGCGTTTTCTATCGAATATACTCATCATATTTTAAGGTTTTGTATTGTTGGAGGGGAGGGGGGCTAAGTCCACCTGAAATTTGAATTGACTGGTAAAATACCATTTATCTGGAAATAAATTCAGTAAACTATACTCACATTGAAAATAGAAATATTCATTGTTCCAAAGTTAATAAAATTCAGTGTACTATGCTCGATATGCTAAAACATAATGAAAATTAAATTCCAATGCATGAACATTTTATACGGGATTTCAAGGAAGAATAAAAAACGGATGTTGAGTTACATAATTTTGTGCATGCCCCCAAAACATGTTTGACTACTTTATAACATACCAGTTTTTTAAGAATGTGCACGTGAACTCATGACGTACATTCATTGTGCAATTGACAACAATAACAGAAAAAACCTGTCTGCTTAAATTATATTATTACAACCATACTCTCAAAACATGTTTGACTACATTATACACTGCCAAGTTTAAAAAACCTCGAATTTAGTTTCATAGCATGCATTATATTAATGTCTCAGGCATGGGTTTTTCCTGCGCAATTCCAATGTATATTTTCATGTAAGTTTCGTGGTGCCTATTGCGTCAGGTGTAATTCTTTTAGGCGTGAATGTACGGATGAATGTACGGTTTTAATCTATTATACTCTTACTACTGGCAATATCATCTTTGACCGTCTAGCTGCAGGTCCCATATGACTAAATATCCTTTTAAGATAGGCATTCAAATCATTAATAGAGATTAAAAACAACAAGGGTCACATTCATATAATCAGAATGAACACTCCCAACCCCAACACACTACTTCCTTCCACTCAAAAAAGACAAAATCAAACCATGAAAATGACCACGAATACCGGCATGCTCTAATTTTGATAATAATATACTATGGTCAAGAGACTCAAATGCTTTCATAATGTCCAAAAAAATAGACGCAACCTTCAACCCAGCTTCCAACGAATCATTGGCAAATGTTGTTAAAGAAAAGCAAAGCTTGCTCTGTTGACATCCCATGACGAAATCCGAACCGAGTAGGTTGAAAATAAGAATTTTTATTTAAAAAATCCACCATTCTTACATAAATCAGTTTTTCAAACAGACGCGATATTATTGGGAGCATTGATATCGGTCTGTAATTATTCATATCATTCTTATCTCCACTCTTAAACAGGGGTACCACATGAGCACTTTTCGAACAATCCGGGTAAACTCTACTCTTAAAACATGAATTTATCAAATACAACAGATGACTAGTTGAGAAAACTGAACGAAGAATTCTAACACTGAAAAAATCCGACCCAGCTGCCGAATTCTTCATTGACTTCACTGTCGTCTCAAGCTCTGCAAGAGTCACTGGTCTCAAAAATATAGAGACTTCAGCTGCCTCATCGAGAAAATCATTATAAGAGCCATCACTGGGTGACTGCACAACACTATCAGATACACTCTTACCAATATCTGAAAAATGCGCACACATTTTATTAGCAACTTGATTATCCGAGTAAGCATCTGGAATGTCAGGGATAGTCGGGGCAGCACGAGGGTTCACTACCAACTTGATGATTCTCCATGTTTTCGCAGGGTTGCCCTCTACATCTTTAAATTTATTTTCAAAATAGAGCTTTTTAGCCTGTTTTAAAAGGGTGTTAAGATTTCTATTATAACTTTTATAAATATCTTTATCTGATTGAGATCCAGTTTTAGTAGACTTTTTATCAAAGTATGATCACCTACGGAACAAGTACTGACAAAACCTATCCTCTCCACAAAAAAGTGACCCTTTGTATACCTATGCGAACCTGGCAACTAAAACCCTTAGTTACACGGTTCATCCCGGTCACTCGTCGCCTGAATCATGCTCTAGCATAATTATTGGCCGGAGCAAAGTACTCTGGCTCGGAGCGATTAAGTAGTACAACATTTTGCGTCAGGAGGCGCTGAGGTACGCAGGGTCACTTTTGGATAGTTTTGTCAGTACTAGTTCCGTAGGTGATTATACTTTGCTTTTCATAGAGCTCTTGTCTTTTATCCATCGATTTAAGTAGCGCTTTCGATATCCATGGTTTCTTTGCAACATCATTACTTGTACGCTTTTGTTTGAACTCTAGATTCTCATATAAAATCTGAATCAGTTTTTCATACCATTTACCACATACCATTTGACCTAGCTTTACTTCTTCGATGTGTACTGTATAATACACAAGTGGTGTTTGAACAGTGTTGTCATTTTAAAATAGAGTTTAACGTTATAGTATGCTAAAAATTTGACACTAAGAGAGATGTAGATGGCAAGAACAGAATTTTAATAATGGATAGCTTTACTTCTTCGATGTGTACTGTATAATACACAAGTGGTATTTGAACAGTGTTGTCAATTTAAAATAGAGTTTAACGTTACACTATACTAAAAAGTTGATACTAAGAGAGATGTAGATGGCAAGAAAAGAATTTTAATAACGGTTAGCTTTACTTCTTCGATGTGTTCTGTATAATACACAAATGGTGGGGTGATGGGAGCGGGGTGTCTTAGAGTACTTATAGTGTGATAGTGGGGGGCGAGTTGCTAGCGAAAAACCCAGGTGGATGACTTGAAATAAAAATTTTTAACATGAAATCTCTGAAAAAATATTTTTTGGGGAATGTGTTGCTGGCAGAAGGATCTCTTAGAGTAGTTATAGTGTGATAGTGGGGGCGAGTTGCTAGCGAAAAACCCGTGTAGAGGACTTGAAATAAAAAATTTTAACAAGAAATCTCTGAAAAAATAATTTTGGGGGGATAGGTTGATGGCAGAAAAATCTCTTAGAGTAGTTATAGTGTGATAGTGGAGGGTGAGTTGCTAGCGTAAAACCCGTGTGGATGACAAAATTAAATTTTTTAACATGAAATCTCTGAAAAAATATTTTTAGGGGGTTGGGTTGATGGCAGAAGGATCTCTTAGAGTAGTTATAGTGTGATAGTGGGGGGCGAGCTGCTAGCGAAAAACCCGTGTGGATAACTTGAAATAAAATTTTTTAACAAGAAATCTCTGAAAAAATATTTTTGGGGGGATGGGTTGATGGCAGAAGGATCTCTTAGAGTAGCTATAGTGTGATAGTGGGGGGCGATATGCTAGCGAAAAACCCGTGTGGATGACTTGAAATAAAAGTTTTTAACATGAAATCTCTGAAAAAATATTTTTTGGGGGATGGGTTGATGGCAGAAGGATCTCTTAGAGTAGTTATAAGCACATGGATTGTCAAGCCATTTATAATTGCCACACGGCAAACAGTAGTGAGACATTGCCGATGGGTAAAGAGAATTCATATCCAAAAAAACTGCGTCCGACTTTTCATCGGTGTGCTGTCCGGTCGGATCAGTTTTCATGATACGATCCCCGTGAAAAACATACCCACCCCTCATTGATCTCTCTACAAACAGATGCTGATCCACATCGGTGATCAGACCTATTTCTTCTTTGCTGATTTTAAGTATCAAGTCCATCACCAAATGAGGAGTGGAAAAATAATAACCTAAATCCAACCCAAATTCCCCATAGATTTTATCCGTATTTTTGCACACAATGTCCAGAAGAGTGAGTACGTCACTGGCCAAGTATAGTTTACAATAATCCCACCCATTTTTACACCCACCCTTTGCCCAAACCCTCTTAGCAAATTCGTAGTCGCTAGTGGTGCACTCACTCTCAGTAAGAGAATTGTAAAAAGCTTCAATGGGCGGTAGTGACACCTCATCTAGCCTCGAGCCAGAGTTGTAATAATCATATGGATATATACCCTTACACGTTAATAAATCATACATTTCATCATCGGGGAAGCGCTGTTTGAGGATGGGGAAGCTATCAAAACTATCACTTTTCTGTACCTGAATCAATTGACTTAAAGTTTTGGGGAAGAAGCTGAAAGAGTCTAAAAAACGGATTTTATTCAGGCACGTGTTACCCTTGTCAACTGTTTTCCACATGAATTCTAGCAGCAGTAGCTTCTCCGATGATTTGGGTATGATATTATATGAAAAAGAACCATCTATCCATGCGTCATCTACAACTCCACCCTTGGCAATGCGGGCCAACGCCGGTAGAACAAACTTTAAGTCGTAATTGGAATTGTGTATAAACACAGGTACGAAATATTGCTCTCTAACGTTTAAATTGCACGACTGGTGTGCTACCCCTCTAAAGTTACTCCCTCCCGATGTAATTTCCTGCCACAAATGATCATGGTCGATCACCTTCCTCCTCCCTCCATTCCCAACACCATCATTAAATTCTCCCTTGCAAACCCAACACATTTTACGATTTTTAATAGCCACTATGTCATCTGGTGATAGGATTATAGGATAGTTTGTATAACGAAGGCGCGAAATTGCACCGTCCGCTGTTTTGATTAGACTGACCAATGCCGAGCGCATGCAGTCTTCACCGTCACCCAACATCTCAACTACATCCAGCACTTGCATGGTATTATTGGAATCTCGTTGCGCATGAGCGTATGAGGCCCCTATGGCTTCATGTATTTTAACACGATTTGAATTTGACGGATCGCACACGTCTGTCAGTTTAGCTTCGCAGTCCAAAGCGATCTTTTTGCTCTGCAGGAGCGTGTTTTGAAAATTTTTAAAACGTAAGATCGCTCTATCTCCGCTTACCATCTCCACAGCCTGGTATCCATGACGTTTACAGTGTTTCATGTGATGCTTTAACTTTAAATCAGAGTGAAATCTTCAGAGACATGTTGGACAGTAATAACACACACCTTTCCCCTTTTTACCCTCACTTAGAACCCTACTAATATTCGTAATTGGATTAAAATGACCAATTGAATCGGAGTCTGTGGGTGGGGTGTATAGAAGCCACACCCAATGTTCTACTGATTCAATTGAAGGATCCCGCACTGGAAATAATACACCCTTCTTGTCGGAACGCTGGCCCTCCTCAAATTCTGTTTCATACTGTAACACCGTGACACCAATCTTTAAATGTGCATTAGCCCGCTCAAAAATATCTATTCCTTTTAGTGTCACGGGAAATTGACCATTTAAACAATTAAAATCTACTTTGGGGAACTTTGAACCCTCCCTACCATTAACTGCCATTTTATCCAACTTTTTCTTAGATGCATCTTTTTGAAGTGGTCTGTATGCTGCAATTAAAAATTCATACTTGAAACACTGTAGCCTCGTATCGAAACAGATTCGTTGTATCCCCCTACATCCCTCTAAATCTGAATGATATTTTAATTCAATACCCCTTGGCCCACTCCCCCCTCTTACAATAAAATCCTTTTTAAACCTACATATATTAACATTTAAACTTTCAATAAATAAAACCACAGATCCACTACCCCCTCATTATAATTTTCTCACTTACTTTGAATACTATTAGCCCAATTTAGAAAAAACTCCCCGTAATTTGATAAATGCGGGCGAATTGCCAACATCTATGTGTGCAAGTACTTTGAATACAGCTCGCTCGCATTTTCATTTAGAAAAAAAATTTTTTTAGTGCTATTGATGATTTTAAAATGACCCCCACCCCCAACACCCCCATCTTTTGTTCAAGAATAGCTCGAATCTTATTAGTATATAAATGTGTAATGGTCGAGGGATCTGTTATTATATCCCCCGACACTAGAGAGTTGAAGGGGTCACCGAATTTGGCGCTGTAGACCTTTGTGTGGTGCAAGGCAGATTTGGACAGAAAAAAATCTGGAAGAGGGGATACTGGTGTTGTTGTTGTATTACTACTAGTACTAGCTATATCATTAAGCGGAATGGTGGGGGTGACACAGAATTGTCAATAACACCACCATCCCCAGTCTGTTCAATTACCTTGGTTGGAGATGGCATGAGGTCCCCTAAGCCTGATAGAACATATTCCAAGGTGTTTGGGGACATCTGATCGAGCCAGCCTGTATTGTCCTTTGTTGGAATTTCTTTATGAGGACCCGGTTCAGAAGCACTAGTAACACCCCCTAAATGCTCATGCATAAATCTATCTGCCCAGTCCGGATCCTCAAGCATGTCAATATCACAAGCTAAGTCGTCTAGGCTAGCCATATCCCCAAAAACATCATTAACAAAACCTCTATGCCACTCCATATTCTCTAGAACTAATGTAGGTTCGTCACTGAACTCCGTTGGTGGTGATAGAATTGGTCCAGTAAATGCTGATGTCTCATCACCCAATGGCGCTGCTATATCATTAATCTATAGAAAAAATGTTTTATTTTCTATGTGAAATAAGCATTATTTCATAAAGTTGAAAAATCATGTTCATTTCTACTCGTATGTTTCCCTAATATTTAACATGTACCATTTTTCCACACCAGCCCCCCCCATAAAACTCAATTCCTCCTCCTAGAATTATTTAAACTAAATACATACCCCCCGCCCTAGAAAGTTCAGAAAAACACAATAGCCTTATCTGTAGTGAAGCATTTTTCTACTCGTAAACTAATTTTTTAAACTAAATAGTTACCCCCGCCCTCCCCCCGTCCTAGAAAGTTCAGAAAAACACAATAGCCTTATCTGCAGTGAAGCATTTTTCTACTCATAAACTAATTTTTTAAACTAAATAGTTACCCCCGCCCTCCTCCCTCAGAAAAACACAATAGCTTTATGTGTAGTGAAGGATTTTTCTACTCATAAACTAATTTTTTAAAGTAAATAGTTACCCCCACCCTCCTCCCTCAGAAGGTTCAGAAAAAAACACAATAGCCTTATCTGTAGTGAAGGATTTTTCTACTCTTAAACTAATTTCTTAAACTAAATAGTTACCCCACCCTCCTCCCTCAGAAAGTTCAGAAAAACACAATAGCCTTATCTGTAGTGAAGCATTTTTTTCTACTCGTAAACTAATTTTTTAAACTAAATAGTTACCCCCGCCCCCTCCCCCCTCAGAAAGTTCAGAAAAACAATAGCCTTATCTGTAGTGGAGCATTTTTCTTCTCGTAAACTAATTTTTTTAAACTAAATAATTACCACCGCCCTCCTCCCTCAGAAAGTTCAGAAAAACACAATAGCCTTATCTGTAGTGAAGCATTTTTTTCTACTCGTAAACTAATTTTTTAAACTAAAGAGCTATCCCCCCCCTCAGAAAGTTCAGAATAACGCAATAGCCTTATCTGTAGTGAAGCATTTTTCTACTCGTAAACTAATTTTTTAAACTAAATAGTTACCCCCGCCCTCCTCACTCAGAAAGTTCAGAAAAAAACACAATAGCCTTATCTGTAGTGAAGCATTTTTCTATTCGTAAACTAATTTTTTAAACTAAATAATTACCCCCGCCCTCCTCCCTCAGAAAGTTCAGAAAAAAACACAATAGTCTTATCTGTAGTGAAACATTTTTCTAGTCGTAAACTAATTTTTTAAACTAAATAGTAAATAGTTTTAAACTAAAAAAAAAAATTAGTTTGGGGGGAAGGGGGATTTCAAAAACATCTCCTCATTATATCATTTGACCTATAAAGTCAATTCTGATATTTCTAGCACTCTATATCTATTAGCACTTTAGAAATAATTAAAAAGGCTTCTAAAATAAAACTTGAGTTTGGGGGGAAGGGGGACTTCAAAAACATCTCCCCATAATGTAATTTGACCTAGAAAGTCAATTCTGATATTTCTAGCACTCTATATCTATTAGCACTTTAGAAATAATTAAAAAGGCTCTAAAATAAAATTTTTAGTTTGGGGGGAAGGGGTATTTCAAAAACATCTCCCCATTATATAATTTGACCTATAAAGTCAATTCTGATATTTCTAGCACTCTATATCTATTAGCACTTTAGAAATAATTAAAAAGGCTTCTAAAATAAAATTTTGAGTTTGGGGGGAAGGGGGATTTCAATAACATCTCCCCATAATATAATTTGGCCTATAAAGCCGATTCTGATATTTGTAGGAGTCTATGTCTTAGCGCTTTAGAAATATTTAAAAAGGCTTCTAAAGTAAAATTTTGGAAAATTTTGACGTAGATAATTTCGGAGACCACACTGCCTTTCCATGACGATAAATAAAAGTTCAAATAGGGATAAAATCCTTTTAATAGACAGTGATAGAAATTCACAAAAATACCAGATATTTCGGTCACATATACAGTGACCGTCATCAGTAGTAAACAGTTTTACTACTGATGACGGTCACTGTATATGTGACCGAAATATCTGGTATTTTTGTGAATTTCTATCACTGTCTATTAAAAGGATTTTATCCCTATTTGAACTTTTATTTATCGGAAAATTTTGAGTTTGGGGGGAAGGGTGATTTCAAGAACATCTTGCCATAAAATAGCTTGGCCTATAAAGCCGATTCTGATATTTGTAGGAGTCTATGTCATAGCACTTTATAAATATTTAAAAAGGCTTCTAAAGTAAAATTTTGGAAAATTTTGAGTTTGGGGGGAAGGGTGATTTCAAGAACATCTTGCCATAAAATAGCTTGGCCTATAAAGCCAATTCCGAGTTTAGTGTACGGTAACGCTAGACCCTATTTTAAACTGATGACATTGTTCAAACATCACTCACATATCACATTTCAAAGGCTTCATTCTCGCCTAATTGACCACAACAAGAATCTATTTTCTCAAGGAAATTATTGGCACTATGCTTTGGCATGTGGTAATAATAATTCTAGATAATGAACATATAAAAGGTTGTTTTGGAAATTGTCACTCTCGCTAACAAGATAAGACACAGATGGCTTTAGGTAGATCGGAAAAAGACGGAATATCTTAAACACACACAATTGGGAAAAGCCACATTTTGAACGAAATATGTAAAAGTACAGAATTATGCTCCTAACAAAACAATGGGGGAGGGGGTTTTTGTTTTGCATAATAGAAAAAAGCATACTTAGCGTTTTCTATCGAATATACTCATCATATTTTAAGGTTTTGTATTGTTGGAGGGGAGGGGGGCTAAGTCCCCCTGAAATTTGAATTTACTGGTAAAATACCATTTATCTGGAAATAAATTCAGTAAACTATACTCACATTGAAAATAGAAATATCCATTGTTCCAAAGTTAATAAAATTCAGTGTACTATGCTCGATATGCTAAAACATAATGAAAATTAAATTCCAATGCATGAACATTTTATACGGGATTTCAAGGACGAATAAAAAACGGATGTTGAGTTACATAATTTTGTGCATGCTTCCAAAACATGTTTGACTACTTTATAACATACCAGTTTTTTAAGAATGTGCACGTGAACTCATGACGTACATTCATTGTGCAATTGACAACAATAACAGAAAAAACCTGTCTGCTTAAATTATATTATTACGACCATACTCTCAAAACATGTTTGACCACATTATACCTTGCCAAGTTTAAAAAACCTCGACTTTAGTTTCATAACATGCATTATATTAATGTCTCAGGCATGGGTTTTTCTTGCGCAATTCCAATGTATATTTTCATGTAAGTTTCGTGGTGCCTATTGTCTCAGGTGTAATTCTTGTAGGCGTGAATGTACGGTTGAATGTACGGTTTTAATCTATTAGACTCTTACTACTGGCAATATCATCTTTGACCATCTAGCTGTAGGTCCCATATGACTAAATATCCATTTAAGATAGGCATTCAAATCATTAATAGAGATTAAAAACAACAAGGGTCACATTCATATAATCAGAATGAACACTCCCAACCCCAACACACTATTTCCTTCCACTCAAAAAAGACAAAATCAAACTATGAAAATTACCACGAATACCTGCATGCTCTAATTTCGATAATAATATACTATGGTCAAGAGAGTCAAATGCTTTCATAATGTCCAAAAATATAGACGCAACCTTCAACCCAGCTTCCAACGAATCATTGGCAATGTTGTTAAAGAAAAGCAAAGATTTCTCTGTTGACATCCCATGACGAAATCCGAACCGAGTAGGTTGAAAATAAGAATTTTTATTTAAAAAATCCACCATTCTTACATAAATCAGTTTTTCAAACAGACGCGATATTATTGGGAGCATTGATATCGGTCTTTAATTATTCATATCATTCTTATCTCCACTCTTAAACAGGGGTACCACATGAGCACTTTTCAAACAATCCGGGTAAACTCTACTCTTAAAACATGAATTTATCAAACACAACAGATGACTAGTAGAGAAAACTGAACGAAGAATTCTAACACTGAAAAAATCTGACCCAGCTGCCGAATTATTCATTGACTTCACTGTCGTCTCAAGCTCTGCAAGAGTCACTGGTCTCAAAAATATAGAGACTTCAGCTGCTTCATCGAGAAAATCATTATAAGAGCCATCACTGGGTGACTGCACAACACTATCAGATACACTCTTACCAATATCTAAAAAATGCTCACACATTTTATTAGCAACTTGATTATTTGAGTAAGCATCTGGAATGTCAGGGATAGTCGGGGCAGCACGAGGGTTCACTACCAACTTGATGATTCTCCACGTTTTCGCAGGGTTGCCCTCTACATCTTTAAATTTATTTTCAAAATAGAGCTTTTTAGCCTGTTTTAAAAGGGTGTTAAGATTTCTTTTATAACTTTTATAAATATCTTTATCTGATTGAGATCCAGTTTTAGTAGACTTTTCATCAAAGTATGATCACCTACGGAACAAGTACTGACAAAACCTATCCTCTCCACACAAAAAAAGTGACCCTTTGTATACCTATGCGAACCTGGCAACTAAAACCCGTAGTTACACGATTCATCCCGGTCACTCGTCGCCTGAATCACGCAAAGGCATAATTATTGGCCGGAGCAAAGTACTTTGGGTCGGAGCGATTAAGTAGTACAACATTTTGCGTCCGGAGGCGCTGAGGTACAAAGGGTCACTTTTGGATAGTTTTGTCAGTACTTGTTCCGTAGGTGATTATACTTTGCTTTTCATAGAGCTCTTGCCTTTTATCCATCGATTTAAGTAGCGCTTTCGATATCCATGGTTTCTTTGCAACATCATAATGTGTACGCTTTTGTTTGAACTCTAGATTTTCATATAACATCTGAATCAGTTTTTCATACCATTTGCCAAATTTATCATTAACACAATAAGTACCATCAAGGCATTCAAATGACTCATTCGAAAGTTTAGTCCTATATTTATATATAGCTTTCTTATCAATTATAGGCTGTTTAACTCCAGTCATACCATCTCCTTGACGACAGCAACTAATAGCTGCACGGATCACAATAGCACAGTGATCGGTAACGTCATTCACTAACACTCGCGACAAGTCACAACTAACATTCAAAAACAGATTATTAATCACTGATGCATAAGCTCCAGATATTCTAGTTGGAATATTAACAGAAGGGGGAAGACCATAACTATGCATAAGATTCAAAAAATTTCTTGCCTTCGAGTTCGTATCTTGCACATTATTCAAATCAATATTAAAATCACCACTCATAAAGCAAGGCAATCGTGAATCCGGTATTTTATCCAATATATTATCCATCAGGTCCAAAAACTCATCCACATTTCCTAAAGGGGGCCTATAAACAACAAAAAGAAATAGCTTCCGCCAGTAGTGTCTTATATAAAGGCGCGGAAGGGACATGGAAAGGGACAAGGAAACTTACGCCTGAAGCATGAATATACAGTACATTTTCACGTGCACATTGCAAAAAAGCGATTACCTATAAAGTGGTCAAACACGTTTTGAGAGTATAATTGTTTGTTTTTTTGTTTTTTTTAATCGAAAACTAGAGATTGTCAAAATGCGTATTTAGGAATGATTTTGTAGGAAAAGCTGTCTATCACCCATGCGTTATCCACTGTTCCATTTCTTTGAAGTATGTGCTATCAAGAGTGGTTTCTGATTTTTTTGGACAATTGCCTTTAGCCAAGAATAGTTTGATATGAATGTGTCGGTAGATAGCATTTGCGAATTGGATCCTATGAAAGGTGGAGAAAAAAAGGGGTTAGCATTTGCGAATTTGACTATACGAACGTATAAATTTGGAACAATATCAATCTACGGAAATGGTTAACGATGATAAAATGGTCTTTTGATTTGACCTAGCTTTACTTCTTCGATGTGTACTGTATAATACACAAGTGGTGTTTGAACAGTGTTGTCAATTTAAAATAGAGTTTAACGTTATAGTATGCTAAAAATTTGATACTAAGAGCGATGTAGATGGCAAGAAAAGAATTTTAATAACGGATAGCTTTACTTCTTCGATGTGTACTGTATAATACACAAGTGGTGTTTGAACAGTGTTGTCAATTTAAAATAGAGTTTATCGTTATACTGTGCTAAAAAGTTGATACTAAGAGAGATGTAGATGGCAAGAAAAGAATTTTAATAACGGTTAGCTTTACTTCTTCGATGTGTTCTGTATAATACACAAGTGGTGGGGTGATGGGAGCGGGGTGTCTTAGAGTACTTATAGTGTGATAGTGGGGGGCGAGTTGCTAGCGAAAAACCCGTGTGGATGACTTGAAATAAAATTTTTTAACATGAAATCTCTGAAAAAATATTTTTGGGGAATGGGTTGCTGGCAGAAGGATCTCTTAGAGTAGTTATAGTGTGATAGTGGGGGGCGAGTTGCTAGCGAAAAAACCGTGTGGAGGACTTGAAATAGAAAATTTTAACAAGAAATCTCTGAAAAAATAATTTTGGGGGGATAGGTTGATGGCAGAAGGATCTCTTAGAGTAGTTATAGTGTGATAGTGGAGGGTGAGTTGCTAGCGAAAAACCCGTGTGGATGACAAAATAAAAATTTTTAACATGAAATCTCTGAAAAAATATTTTTGGGGGGATGGGTTAATGGCAGAAGGATCTCTTAGAGTAGCTATAGTGTGATAGTGGGGGCGATTTGCTAGCGAAAAACCCGTGTGGATGACTTGAAATAAAAGTTTTTTAACATGAAATCTCTGAAAAAATATTTTTTGGGGATGGGTTGATGGCAGAAGGATCTCTTAGAGTAGTTATAGTGTGATAGTGGGGGCGAGTTGCTAGCGAAAAACTCTTGTGGATGACTTGAGATAAAAATTTTTAACAAGAAATCTCTGAAAAAATAATTTTGGGGGGATGGGTTGATGGCAGAAGGATCTCTTAGAGTAGTTATAGTGTGATAGTGGGGGGCGAGTTGCTAGCGAAAAACCCGTGTGGATGACTTGAAATAAAAGTTTTTAACATGAAATCTCTGAAAAAATATTTTTGGGGGGATTGGTTGATGGCGGAAGGATCTCTTAGAGTAGTTATAGTGTGATAGTGGAGGGAGAGTTGCTAGCGAAAAATCCGTGTGGATGACTTGAAATAAAAATTTTTAACAAGAAATTCCTAAAAAAAATATTTTTGGGGCGATGGGTTGATGGCAGAAGGATCTCTTAGAGTAGTTATAGTGTGATAGTGGAGGGGCGAGTTGCTAGCGAAAAACATTAGGGAAAATACAATTCTCTGGTTCAAATGGGAAACTTAAGTCCAGTTATGGATCGAAAAATAAACTATTTCTGTAAAATCTGAGCTAATAAGGGTTTTGGACCGTAAACTCTAGTTTTTTGTAAGAACATTATGGAAAATATAATTCTCTGGTTCAAATGCGAAACTTAAGTCCAGTTATGGATCGAAAAAAAAACTATTTCTGTAAAATCTGAGCTAATAAGGGTTTTTGACCGTAAACTCTAGTTTTTCGTAAAAAAATTATGGGAAAAACAATTCTCTGGTTCAAATGTGAAACTTAAGTCTATTTTTGGATCGAAAAATAAAACTATTTCCGTAAAATCTGAGCTAATAAGGGTTTTTGACCGAAAACTCTAGTTTTTTGTAAGAAAATTATGGAAAATACAATTCTCAGGTTCAAATGTGAAACTTAGGTCCATTTTGGATCGAAAAATAAAAGTATTTCCGTAAAATCTAAGCTAATAAGGGTTTTTGACCGTAAACTCTAGTTTTTTGTAAGAAAATTATGGAAAATACAATTCGTTGGCTCATAGGTGAAACTTAAGTCCAGTTATGGATCGAAAAAAAAACTATTTCTGTAAAATCTGAGCTAATAAGTGTTTTTGACCATAAACTCTAATTTTTTGTAAGAAAATTATGGAAAATACAATTCTCTGCTTCAAATGTGAAACTGAAGTCTATTTTTGGATCAAAAAATAAAACTATTTCCGTAAAATCTGAGCTAATAATGGTTTTTTCACCGTAAACTCTAGTTTCTTGTAAGAAAATTATGGAAAATCAACATCCTTTGTCAGATACATCAAATAGAATTGAGAAAATCTAAATTTCAGAATGAATAAATGCTTTAACAACATCCTTTATCGGATATGTCGGATAAAATTGACAAAATCTAAGTATCAGAGTGACTAAATTTTTTATCAACATCTTTTGCCAGATACATCGAATAAAATTGATAAAATATAAGTGTCAGAGTGAATAAATTTTTTTATCAACATCCTTTGTCAGATACATCAAATAAAATTGACAAAATCTAAATTTCAGAATGAATAAATTCATTATCTACATCCTTTGTCGGATATGTCGGATAAAATTGACAAAATCTAAGTATCAGAGTGAATATTTTTTTTATCAACATCTTTTGCCAGATACATCGAATAAAATTGATAAAATATAAGTGTAAGAGTGAATAAATTTTTCTATCAACATCCTTTGTCAGATACATCAAATAAAATTGACAAAATCTAAATTTCAGAACGAATAAATGCTTTAACAACATCATTTATCGGATATGTCGGATAAAATTGACAAAATCTAAGAATTAGAGTGATTAAATTCTATATCAACATCCTTTTCTCGGATACATAGGATAAAATTGACAGAATCTAAGTGTCAGTGTGAATAAATTTTTCATCAACATCCTTTGTCAGATACATCAAATAAAATTGACAAAATCTAAATTTCAGAATGAATAAATTCATTATCAACATCCTTTGTCGGATATGTCGGATAAAATTGACAAAATCTAAGTATCAGAGTGAATAATTTTTTATCAACATCCTTTGCCAGATACATCGAATAAAATTGATAAAATATAAGTGTCAGAGTGAATAAATTTTTTTTATCAACATCCTTTGTCAGATACATCAAATAAAATTGACAAAATCTAAATTTCAGAATGAATAAATTCATTATCAACATCCTTTGTCGGATATGTCGGATAAAATTGACAAAATCTAAGTATCAGAGTGACTGAATTCTATATCAACATCCTTTTCTCGGATACATAGGATAAAATTAACAGAATCTAAGTGTCAGTGTGAATACATTTTTTATCAACATCCTTTGTCAGATACATCAAATAAAATTGACAAAATCTAAATTTCAGAATGAATAAATTCATTATCAACATCCTTTGTCGGATATGTCGGATAAAATTGACAAAATATAAGTGTCAGAGTGAATAATTTTTTTTTATCAACATCCTTTGTCAGATACATCAAATAAAATTGACAAAATCGAAATTTCAGAATGAATAAATGCTTTAACAACATCCTTTATCGGATATGTCATATAAAGTTTACAAAATCTAAATTTCAGAATGAACAAATTCTATATCAACATCCTTTGTCGGATATGTTGGATAAAATTAACAAAATATAAGTGTCAGAGTGAATATTTTTTTTTTATCAACATCCTTTGGCAGATACATCGGATAAAATTGACAAAATATAAATTTCAGAATGAATAAATGCTCTAACAACATCCTTTATCGGATATGTGGGGTAAAATTGACACAATCTAAGTATCAGAGTAACTAAATTCTATATCAACATCCTTTTCTCGGATACATAGGATAAAATTGACAAATTCTAAGTGTTAGAGTGAATAAATTTTTTTTCAACATCCTTTGTCAGATATATCAAATAAAATTGACAAAATCTAAATTTCAGAATGAATAAATTCATTATCAGCATCCTTTGTCGGATATGTCAGATAAAATTGACAAAATATAAGTGTCAGAGTGAATAAGTTTTTCTTATCAACATCCTTTGTCAGATACATCAAATAAAATTGACAAAATCTAAATTTCAGAACGAGTAAATACTAAACAACATCCTTTCTCGGATATGTCGGATAAAATTGACAAAATCTAAATTTCAGAATGAATAAATTCTATATCAACATCCTTTGTCGGATATGTCGGATAAAATTGACAAAATATAAGTTTCAGAGTGAATAAATTTTTTTTTAATCAACATCCTTTGGCAGATACATCGGATAAAATTTACAAAATCTAAATTTCAGAATGAATAAATTCTTTAACAACATCCTTTATCGGATATGTTGGATAAAATTGACAAAATCTAAGTATTAGAGTGACTAAATTCTATATCAACATCCTTTTCTCGGATACATAGTATAAAATTGACAAATTCTAAGTGTTAGAGTGAATAAATTTTTTTTCAACATCCTTTGTCAGATATATCAAATAAAATTGACAAAATCTAAAATTCAGAATGAATAAATTCATTATCAACATCCTTTGTCGGATATGTCAGATAAAATTGACAAAATATAAGTGTCAGCGTGAATAATCCTTTCTCGGATATGTCGGATAAAATTGACAAAATCTAAATTTCAGAATGAATAAATTTTATATCAATATCCTTTGTCGGATATGTCGGATAAAATTGACAAAATATAAGTTTCAGAGTGAATAAATTTTTTTTTAATCAACATCCTTTGGCAGATATATCGGATAAAATTTACAAAATCTAAATTTCAGAATGAATAAATGCTTTAACAACATCCTTTATCGGATATGTTGGATAAAATTGACAAAATCTAAGTATCAGAGTAACTAAATTCTATATCAACATCCTTTTCTCGGATACATAGGATAAAATTGACAAATTCTAAGTGTTAGAGTGAATAAATTTTTTTTATCAACATCCTTTGGCAGATACATCGGATAAAATTGACAAAATCTAAATTTCAGAATGAATAAATTCATTATCAACATCCTTTGTCGGATATGTCGGATAAAATTGTCATAATCTAAGTATCAGAGTGACTAAATTCTATATCAACATCCTTTTCTCAGATACATAGGATAAAATTGACAAATTCTGAGTGTCAATGTGAATAAATTTTTTTTATCAACATTCTTTGTCAGATACATCAAATAAAATTGACAAAATCTAAATTTCAGAATGAATAAATTCATTATCAACATCCTTTGTCGGATATGTCGGATAAAATTGACAAAATATAAGTGTCAGAGTGAATAATTTTTTTTATCAACATCCTTTGTCAGATACATCAAATTAAATTGTCAAAATCTAAATTTCAGAACGAATAAATGCTTTAACAACATCCTTTATCGGATATGTCATATAAAGTTTACAAAATCTAAATTTCAGAATGAACAAATTCTATATCAACATCCTTTGTCGGATATGTTGGATAAAATTAACAAAATATAAGTGTCAGAGTGAATAATTTTTTTTTATCAACATCCTTTGGCAGATAAATCGGATAAAATTGACAAAATATAAATTTCAGAATGAATAAATGCTCTAACAACATCCTTTATCGGATATGTGGGGTAAAATTGACACAATCTAAGTATCAGAGTAACTAAATTCTATATCAACATCCTTTTCTCGGATACATAGGATAAAATTGACAAATTCTAAGTGTTAGAGTGAATAAATTTTTTTTTCAACATCCTTTGTCAGATATATCAAATAAAATTGACAAAATCTAAATTTCAGAATGAATAAATTCATTATCAACATCCTTTGTCGGATATGTCGGATAAAATTGACAAAATATAAGTGTCAGAGTGAATAAATTTTTCTTATCAACATCCTTTGTCTGATACATCAAATAAAATTGACAAAATCTAAATTTCAGAACGAGTAAATGCTAAACAACATCCTTTCTCGGATATGTCGGATAAAATTGACAAAATCTAAATTTCAGAATGAATAAATTCTATATCAACATCCTTTGTCGGATATGTCGGATAAATTGACAAAATATAAGTTTCAGAGTGAATAAATTTTTTTTTAATCAACATCCTTTGGCAGATACATCGGATAAAATTTACAAAATCTAAATTTCAGAATGAATAAATGCTTTAACAACATCCTTTATCGGATATGTTGGATAAAATTGACAAAATCTAAGTATTAGAGTGACTAAATTCTATATCAACATCCTTTTCTCGGATACATAGTATAAAATTGACAAATTCTAAGTGTTAGAGTGAATAAATTTTTTTTTCAACATCCTTTGTCAGATATATCAAATAAAATTGACAAAATCTAAAATTCAGAATGAATAAATTCATTATCAACATCCTTTGTCGGATATGTCAGATAAAATTGACAAAATGTAAGTGTCATCGTGAATAATCCTTTCTCGGATATGTCGGATAAAATTGACAAAATCTAAATTTCAGAATGAATAAATTTTATATCAACATCCTTTGTCGGATATGTCGGATAAAATTGACAAAATATAAGTTTCAGAGTGAATAAATTTTTTTTTAATCAACATCCTTTGGCAGATACATCGGATAAAATTTACAAAATCTAAATTTCAGAATGAATAAATTCTTTAACAACATCCTTTATCGGATATGTTGGATAAAATTGACAAAATCTAAGTATCAGAGTGACTAAATTCTATATCAACATCCTTTTCTCGGATACATAGGATAAAATTGACAAATTCTAAGTGTTAGAGTGAATAAATTTTTTTTATCAACATCCTTTGGCAGATACATCGGATAAAATTGACCAAATCTAAATTTCAGAATGAATAAATTCATTATCAACATCCTTTGTTGGATATGTCGGATAAAATTGTCATAATCTAGGTATCAGAGTGACTAAATTCTATATCAACATCCTTTTCTCAGATACATAGGATAAAATTGACAAATTCTGAGTGTCAATGTGAATAAATTTTTTTTATCAACATCCTTTGTCAGATACATCAAATAAAATTGACAAAATCTAATTTTCAGAATGAATAAATTCATTATCAACATCCTTTGTCGGATATGTCGGATAAAATTGACAAAATATAAGTGTCAGAGTGAATAATTTTTTTTTATCAACATCCTTTGTCAGATACATCAAATTAAATTGTCAAAATCTAAATTTCAGAACGAATAAATTCATTATCAACATCCTTTGTCGGATATGTCGGATAAAATTGACATAATATAAGTATCAGAGTGACTAAATTCTATATCAACATCCTTTTCTCAGATACATAGGATAAAATTGACAAATTCTAAGTGTTAGAGTGAATAATTTTTTTTATCAAAATCCTTTGTCAGATACATCGGATAAAATTGGCAAAATCTAAATTTCAGAATGAATAAATTCATTATCAACTTCCTCTAAAAGAGGGACGATCCCCGCAAGCCGTGGATTACGGAGGCAATAATAGACATGATAAAAAAAGGAACTTGTTATATGAGCAATATCTTAATAGTCAGGATGACGCAGATTTTGCAGAGTTCAAGCGAGTGATAAATAAGGTGAACAGTATGAGAAGGCAAGCAAAGAAGAAGTATTTGAAGAAAAGTTTTCTGATAGTAAGGGAGATACCAAAGCCACGTGGCAGGTTATTAATGAGTTTATGGGAAATCAGAAAAGTAGTCAGTCGCCTTGCATTGATATAAACGGAAGTTATGTGAGTGATAAAAATGTAGTTGCGAATCATTTTGGCCAGTTTTATTCTCAGGTTGGCTCGTCTGTTCAAGAGAGTGTAAGGTGTGACAGGGAAAATTTTCTTAGCGAGGAATTCGTGGACTGTCGTGGAGATACTGTTGGGTTCCAGTTTGAAAAGTGTACAAGTGATGAAGTGATTAAAATAGTGAAAAATATAAAATCGAATTCTGCTGGGATAGATGGCGTGAATCTGAGAACTTTTAAAGCTGTGTTAATGTATATACTACCATGTATTCTCCATATTACTAATTTATCTATGGAAACAGGGACCTTTCCAGAAGCGTTGAAGCAAGCTAAAGTTATCCCGCTTTACAAAGAGGGTGCCAGGTCAGATGCCGGTAACTGGAGACCAATATCGATACTGCCTTTATTGTCAAAAATTTTGGAAAAAGTGATTCATCGCCGTCTATATGACCATCTCACGAAACATAGCCTACTCAGTGATACCCAATTCGGGTTTCGAAAAGGTCATTCCACTAGTCATGCTGCCATTCATCTTGTTGATTTTGTAAATAATTGTTTAGTAAAAGGTGAAATCCCCTAACAGTATTTTTTGATTTTAGGAAAGCATTTGACACGGTAGATTTTGAAATTTTATTGCAAAGATTAGAATGCTTAGGTGTTAAAGGAGTGAGTTTGAAGTGGTTTGAAAGTTATTTGTGTGGGAGGTCTATTAAAGTGATTATTGATGATGCTTTTTCTTCCCCTTATCAAGTGTCGTGTGGTGTGCCACAGGGATCGGTCCTTGGGCCACTTCTGTATCTGGTTTATGTGGATAGCATGAGGTTTTATCTTCCAGATTGTTGCTTAACGTCATGTTGCTTAACGTCTGGTTTATGTGGATAGCATGAGGTTTTATCTTCCAGATTGTTGCTTAACGTCATTATGCTGATGACACTGCAGTTACGTTTTCTAGTCGTTGTTTGGATAGTCTTGTGTTGAAAGTGAATTGTGTTCTGAGAAATTTCCATGTTTTTACTAGTTTGAGTTTGTTATCAGTTAATGTTACTAAGACTAATTTTATTGTATATTCTAGAGTAGGCAAGCCCAGTGATATTGATGGTAGAATTCTGTTTAATAATAAGCCTGTAGTTCAAGTTCAAGAAATCCGGTACTTAGGTTTTTACATTGATTGTAAATTTTCGTGGAAACGCCACAGTGATGTTGTTGCCACAAAGGTTGCACGTGGCCTTGGAGCGATTCGTCGTTTTAAAAATTTCTTACCTCAGAGAGTTTTATTGCTTTTATACCATGCTTTGATCCACCCATATGCTTCGTATGGCTGTATGTTATGGGCAAGTAATTTTTATGTGAATTTTAAACGTGTTCAGACTCTTCAAAATAGAGCGATGCGTCTTATTGGTGGGTATGTTGAAGGTGTAAATAACACTTCAGCTTGCTTCAACAAGTTGCAAGTGTTGAATGTAGGACAGCTACGAGACTACCAAATAGGAATTTTTGCTTATCAATGCTGGAATGATGTTAGTTCAGAGGTTTTTCGTGATTATTTTAATGACAATAGGTCTTTGCACCATTATGAAACTCGTCATGCTAGTGATTTCATTGTTCCGAATAGAAGTGGAACCAGGGTCGGCTTCCATACTAGACTTTCAGGAACTAATGTGTGGAACTCTATTCCGGAGAGCATTCGGGCAGCTGAGCACCTGGGTTATTTAAAAATAAATTGAAAAAATATTTGTTAGGTCAAGGTTCAGTTTTTTTTTTTTTTTTTTTTTTTTTTTTATCATTTATCTTTATTATTATTATTATTATTAAGTTGTTTTTTTTATAGTTAATCATTAATTAGTAAAAAAGTTGTATGTACCCGCCCAGTCGCAAGTGCTTTTTGGTATCTTTCTTGGGGTGGGTATTGGCATATTTGTTAAATGTTTTTTGATGTTAAATAAACTGAACTGAACTGAACTTTGTCGGATATGTTGGATAAAATTGACAAAATCTTAGCATCAGAGTGAATATATTTTTTTAACAACATCCTTTGCCAGATACATCGAATAAAATTGATAAAATATAAGTGCCAGAGTGAATAATTTTTTTTTATCAACATCCTTTGTCAGATACATCAAATAAAATTGACAAAATCTAAATTTCAGAATAAATAAATGCTTTAACAACATCCTTTATCGGATATGTCGGATAAAATTGACAAAATCTAAGTATCAGAGTGACTAAATTCTATATCAACATCCTTTTCTCGGATACATAGGATAAAATTGACAGAATCTAAGAGTCAGAGTGAATAAATTTTTTTTATCAACATCCTTTTCTCGGATACATAGGATAAAATTGACAAAATCTGAATTTCAGAATGAATAAATTCATTATCAACATCCTTTGTCGGATATGACGGATAAAATTAACAAAATCTAAATTTCACAATGAATAAATGCTATAACAATATCCTTTATCGGATATGTCGTATAAAATTGACAAAATCTAAGTATCAGAGTGACTAAATTCTATATCAACATCCTTTTCTCGGATACATAGGATAAAATTGACAAATTTTAAGTGTTAGAGTGAATAAATTTGTTTTTATCAACATCCTTTGCCAGATACATCGGATAAAATTGACAAAATCTAAGTATCAGAGTGAATGAATTCATTATCAACATCCTTTGTCGGATATGACGGATAAAATTGACAAAATATAAGTATCAGAGTGAATAATTTTTTTATCAACATCCTTTGCCAGATACATCGAATAAAGTTGACAGAATCTAAGTGTCAGAGTGAATAAATTTTTTATCAACATCCTTTGTCAGATTCATCGAATAATAATTGACAAAATTTAAATATCAGAATGAATAAATGCTTTAACAACATCCTTCATCGGATTTGTCGGATAAAATTGACAAAATCTAAGTATCAGAGTGATTAAATTCTATATCAACATCCTTTTCTCGGATACATAGGATAAAATTGACAAATTTTAAGTGTTAGAGTGAATAAATTTTTTTTTATCAACATCCTTTGCCAGTTACATCGGATAAAATTGACAAAATCTAAGTGTCAGAGTGAATAAATTCATTATCAACGTCCTTTGTCGGATATGTCGGATAAAATTGACAAAATATAAGTATCAGAGTGAATAATTTCAATATCAATATCATTTCTTGGATACATGGGATAAAATTGACAAAATCTAAGTATCAGAGTGAATAAATGCTTTATCAACACCCTTTAGACGAGGTTACGTGCGCGCACGTAACCTCGTCTAAATTAACCTTAAAAAATGAAATAAAGCTGTGTCGACTTTGCATGTCTCTCTCACTATGTATGCGCCGTCGCGGTGCACACTCCATGTCTTTCTTGTCAATTTTATCCGATATAGCCGACAAATGATGTTGATAATGCATTTAAAGGATATTGATAAAGCATTTATTCACTCTGATAGTTAGATTTTGTCAATTTTATCCGACATATCCGACAAAGGATGTTGATAATGAATTTATTCACTCTGATATTTAGATTTTGTCAATTTTATCCGATGTAACTGGCAAAGGATGTTGATAAAAAAAAATTCACTCTAACACTTAGATTTTGTCAATTTTAATCTATGTATCCGAGAAAAGGATGTTGATGTAGAATTTAATCACTCTGATACTTAGATTTTGTCAATTTTATCCGACAAATCCGATGAAGGATGTTGTTAAAGCATTTATTCATTCTGATATTTAAATTTTGTCAATTTTTATTCGATGCATCTGACAAAGGATGTTGATAAAAAAAATTTATTCACTCTGACACTTAGATTCTGTCAATTTTATTTGATGTATCTAGCAAAGGATGTTGATAAAAAAAAAATATTCACTCTGATACTTACATTTTGTCAATTTTATCCAACATATCCGACAAAGGATGTTGATAATGAATTTATTCACTCTGATATTTAGATTTTGTCAATTTTATCCGATGTATCTGGCAAATGATGTTGATAAAAAAATTTATTCACTCTAAAACTTAGAATTTGTCAATTTTATCCTATGTATCCGAGAAAAGGATGTTGATATAGAATTTAGTCACTCTGATACTTAGATTTTGTCAATTTTATCCGACATATCCGATAAAGGATATTGTTATAGAATTTATTCATTCTGAAATTTAGATTTTGTCAATTTTATCCGACATATCCTACAAAGGATGTTGATAATGAATTTATTCATTCTGAAATTCAGATTTTGTCAATTATATCCTATGTATCTGAGAAAAGGATGTTGATAAAAAAATTTATTCACTCTGACACTTAGATTCTGTCAATTTTATCCTATGTATCCGAGAAAAGGATGTTGATATAGAATTTAGTCACTCTGATACTTAGATTTTGTCAATTTTATACGACATATCCGATAAAGGATATTGTTATAGCATTTATTTTTTCTAAATTTAGATTTTGTCAATTTTATTTGATGTATCTGACACAGGATGTTGATAAAAAAAATTAATCACTCTGGCACTTATATTTTATCAATTTTATTCGATGTATCTGGCAAAGGATGTTGTTAAAAAAAAAATATTCACTCTGATACTTAGATTTTGTCAATTTTATCCGACATATCAGACAAAGGATGTTGATAATGACTTTATTCATTCTGAAATTTAGATTTTTTCAATTTTATCCGATTTATCTGCCAAAGGATGCTGATAAAAAATTTATTCACTCTAACACTTAGAATTTGTCAATTTTATCCTATGTATCTGAGAAAAGGATGTTGATATAGAATTTAGTCACTCTGATACTTACATTTCGTCAATTTTATCCAATGTATCTGCTAAAGGATGTTGTTAGAGCATTTATTCATTCCGAAATTTAGATTTTGACTATTTTATTTGATGTATCTGACAAAGGATGTTGATACAAAAAAATTTATTCACTCTGACACTTATATTTTGTCAATTTTATCTGACCTATTCGACAAAGGATGTCGATAATGAATTTATTCATTCTGAAATTTAGATTTTCTCAATTTTATTTGACGTATCTGACAAAGGATGTTGATTAAAAAAATTATTCACACTGACACTTAGAATTTGTCAATTTTATCCTATGTATCTGAGAAAATGATGTTGATATAGAATTTAGTCACTGATACTTAGATTATGACAATTTTATCTGAAATATCCGATAAAGGATGTTGTTAAAGCATTTATTCATTCTGAAATTTAGATTTTGTCAATTTTATTTGATCTATCTGACAAAGGATGTTGATAAAAAAATTTATTCACTCTGACACTTATATTTTGTCAATTTACCGACATATCTGACAAAGGATGTTGATAAAAAAAATTTATTCACACTGACACTTAGGTTCTGTCAATTTTATCCTATGTATCCGAGAAAAGGATGATGATATAGAATTTAGTCACTCTGATACTTAGATTTTGTCAATTTTATCCGACATATCCGACAAAGGATGTTGATAATGAATTTTTTCATTCTGAAATTTAGATTTTGTCAATTTTATCCGATGTATCTGCCAAAGGATGTTGATAAAAAAAATCTATTGACTCTAACACTTAGAATTTGTCAATTTTATCCTATGTATCCGAGAATAGGATGTTGATATATAATCTAGTCACTCTGATATTTAGATTTTGTCAATTTTATCCGACATATCCGATAAAGGATGTTGTTAAAGCATTTATTCATTCTGAAATTTAGATTTTGTCAATTTTATCCGATGTATCTGCCAAAGGATGTTGATAAAAAAAATTTATTCACTCTGACACTTATATTTTGTCAATTTTATCCGACACATCCGACAAAGGATGTTGATATAGAATTTATTCATTCTGAAATTTAGATTTTGTCAATTTTATCCGAAATATCCGAGAAAGTATGTTGTTAAAGTATTTATTCATTCTGAAATTTAGATGTTGTCAATTTTATTTGATGTATCTGACAAAGGATGTTGATAAAAAAAATTTATTCACTCTGACACTTATATTTTGTCAATTTTATCCGACATATCCGACAAAGGATGTTGATAATGAATTTATTCATTCTGAAATTTAGATTTTGTCAATTTTATTTTATGTATCTAACAAAAGATGTTGAAAAAAAAATTATTCACTCTAACACTTAGAATTTGTCAATTTTATCCTATGTATCCGAGAAAAGGATGTTGATATAGAATTTAGTCACTCTGATACTTAGATTGTGTCAATTTTATCCCACATATCCGATAAAGGATGTTGTTAGAGCATTTATTCATTCTGAAATTTAGATTTTGTCAATTTTATCCGATGTATCTGCCAAAGGATGTTGATAAAAAAATTTATTCACTCTGACACTTATATTTTGTTAATTTTATCTGACATATCCGACAAAGGATGTTGATATAGAATTTATTCATTCTGGAATTTAGATTTTGTCAATTTTATCCGACATATCCGATAAAGGATGTTGTTAAAGCATTTATTCATTCTGAAATTTAGATTTTGTCAATTTTATTTGATGTATCTGACAAAGGATGTTGATAAAAAAAATTTATTCACTCTGACACTTATATTTTGTCAATTTTATCCGACATATCCGACAAAGGATGTTGATAATGAATTATTCTTTCTGAAATTTAGATTTTGTCAATTTTATTTTGATGTATCTGACAAAGGATGTTGATAAAAAAATTTATCACACTGACACTTAGATTCTGTCAATTTTATCCTATGCATCCGAGAAAAGGATGTTGATATAGAATTCAGTCACTCTGATACTTAGATTTTGTCAATTTTATCCGACATATCCGACAAAGGATGTTGATAAAGAATTTATTCATTCTGAAATTTAGATTTTGTCAATTTTATTTGATGTATCTGACGAAGGATGTTAATAAAAAATTTATTAACTCTGACACTTATATTTTATCAATTTTATTCGATATATCTGGCAAAGGATGTTGATAAAAAAATTATTCACTCTGATACTTAGATTTTGTCAATTTTATCCGACATATCCGACAAAAGGATGTTGGTAATGAATTTATTCATTCTGATATTTAGATTTTGTCAATTTTATTTGATGTATCTGACAAAGGATGTTGATAAAAAAATTATTCACACTGACACTTAGATACTGTCAATTTTATCCTATGTATCCGAGAAAAGGATGTTGATATAGAATTTGATCACTCTGATACTTAGATTTTTTCAATTTTATCCGACATATCCGATAAAGGATGTTGTTAAAGCATTTATTCGTTCTGAAATTTAGATTTTGTCAATTTTATTTGATGTATCTGACAAAGGATGTTGATAGAAAAATTTATTCGCTCTTACACTTATATTTTATCAATTTTATTCGATGTATCTGGCAAAGGATGTTGATAAAAAAATATTCACTCTGATACTTAGATTTTGTCAATTTTATCCGACATATCTGACAAAGGATGTTGATAATGAATTTATTCATTCTGAAATTTAGATTTTTTCAATTTTATTTGATGTATCTGACAAAGGATGCTGATATAAAAATTTATTCACTCAGACACTTATATTTTATCAATTTTATTCGATGTATCTGGCAAAGGATGTTGATAAAAAAATTTAGTCACTCTGATACTTAGCTTTTGTCAATTTTATCAGACATATCCGATATAGGATGTTGTTAAAGCACTTATTCATTCTGAAATTTAGATTTTGTCAATTTTATTAGATGTATCTGACAATGGATGTTGATAACGAATTTATTCACTCTGACCCTTAACGAAAAATGGACTTAACTTTCACATTTGAACCAGAGAATTGTATTTTCCATAATTTTCTTACAAGAAATTAGAGTTTACGGTCAAAAACCATTATTAGCTAAGATTTTACAGAAATAGTTTTATTTTTCGATCCAAAAATAGACTTAAGTTTCACATTTGAAGCAGAGAATTGTATTTTTCATAATTTTCTTACAAAAAACTAGAGTTTACGGTCAAAAACCCTTATTAGCTCAGATTTTACAGAAATAGTTTATTTGTCGATCCATAACTGGACTTAAGTTTCACCTATGAGCCAACGAATTGTATTTTCCATAATTTTCTTACAAAAAACTAGAGTTTACGGTCAAAAACCCTTATTAGCTTAAATTTTACGGAAATAGTTTTATTTTTCGATCCAAAAATAGACTTAAGTTTCACATTTGAAGCAGAGAATTGTTTTTCCCATAATTTTCTTACAAAAAACCAGAGTTTACGGTCAAAAACCCTTACTAGGTCAGATTTTATAGAAATAGTTTATTTTTCGATCCATAACTGGATTTAAGTTTCACATTTTAACCAGAGAATTGTATTTTCCATAATTTTCTTACAAAAAACTAGAGTTTACGGTCAAAAACCCTTACTAGATCAGATTTTATAGAAATAGTTTATTTTTCGATCCATAACTGGACTTAAGTTTCACATTTGAAACAGAGAATTGTATTTTCCATAATTTTCTTACAAAAAACTAGAGTTTACGGTCAAAAATCCTTATTAGCTCAGATTTTACAGAAATAGTTTATTTTTCGATCCATAACTGGACTTAAATTTCACATTTGAACCAGAGAATTGTATTTTCCATAATTTTCTTACAAAAAACTAGAGTTTACGGTCAAAAACCCTTACTAGGTCGGATTTTATAGAAATAGTTTATTTTTCGATCCATAACTGGACTTAAGTTTCACATTAGAACCAGAGAATTGTATTTTCCATAATGTTTTTCGCTAGCAACTCGCCCCTCCACTATCACACTATAACTGCTCTAAGAGATCCTTCTGCCATCGACCCATCCCCCAAAAAATATTTTTTTAGAGGTTTCTTGTTTAAAATTTTTATTTCAAGTCATCCACACGGGTTTTTCGCTAGCAACTCGCCCTCCACTATCACACTATAACTACTCTAAGAGATCCTTTTGCCATCAACCCATCCCCCCAAAAATATTTTTTCTGAGATTTCATGTTAAAAAATTTTATTTCAAGTTATCCACACGGGTTTTTCGCTAGCAACTCGCCCTCCACTATCACACTAGAACTACTCTAGGAGATCCTTCTACCATCAACCCATCCCCCCAAAAATATTTTTTCAGAGATTTCATTTTTAAAATTTTTATTTCAAGTCATCCACACGGGTTTTTCGCTAGCAACTCGCCCCCCCACTATCACACTATAACTACTCTAAGAGATCCTTTTGCCATCAACCCATCCCCCAAAAATATTTTTTCTGAGATTTCATTTTAAAAAATTTATTTCAAATCATCCACACGGGTTTTTTCGCTAGCAACTCGCCCGACATATCCGACAAAGGATGTTGATAATGAATTTATTCATTCTGAAATTTAGATTTTGTCAATTTTATTTGATGTATCTGACAAAGGATGTTGATAAAAAAATGTATTCACACTGACACTTAGATTCTGTCAATTTTATCCTATGTATCCGAGAAAAGGATGTTGATATAGAATTCTGTCACTCTGATACTTCGATTTTGTCAATTTTATCCGACATATCCGACAAAGGAGTTGATAATGAATTTATTCATTCTGAAATTTAGATTTTGTCAATTTTATTTGATGTATCTGACAAAGGATGTTGATCAAAAAATTCATTCACTCTGACACTTATATCTTATCAATTTTATTCGATGTATCTGGCAAAGGATGTTGATAAAAAAATTATTCACTCTGATACTTAGATTTTGTCAATTTTATCCGACATATCCGACAAAAGGATGTTGGTAATGAATTTATTCATTCTGAAATTTAGATTTTGTCAATTTTATTTGATGTATCTGACAAAGGATGTTGATAAGAAAATTTATTAACACAGACGCTTAGATTCTGTCAATTTTATCCTATGTATCCGAGAACAGGATGTTGATATAGAATTTGATCACTCTGATACTTAGAAATGTCAATTTTTTCTGACATATCCGATAAAGGATATTGTTAAAGCATTTATTCGTTCTGAAATTTAGATTTTGTCAATTTTATTTAATCAATCTGATAAAGGATGCTGATAGAAAAACTTATTCGCTCTTACACTTATATTTTATCAATTTTATTCGATGTATCTGGCAAAGGATTTTGATAAGAAAATATTCACTCTGATACTTAGGTTTTGTCAATTTTATCCGACATATCTGACAAAGGATGTTGATAATGAATTTATTCATTCTGAAATTTCGATTTTGTCAATTTTATTTAATGTATCTGACAAAGGATGTTGATAAAAAAATTTATTCACTCTAACACTTATATTTTATCAATTTTATTCGATGTATCTGGCAAAGGATGTTGATAAAAATTTAGTCACTCTGATACTTAGCTTTTGTCAATTTTATCAGACATATCCGATATAGGATGTTGTTAAAGCATTTATTCATTCTGAAATTTAGATTTTGTCAATTTTACTTGATGTGAATCTGACAAAGGATGTTTATAACGAATTTATTCACTCTGACACTTAACGAAAAATGGACTTAACTTTCACATTTGAACCAGAGAATTGTATTTTCCATAATTTTCTTACAAAAAACTAGAGTTTACGGTCAAAAACCATTATTAGCTCAGATTTTACGGAAATAGTTTTATTTTTCGATCCAAAAATAGACTTAAGTTTCACCTATGAGCCAACGAATTGTATTTTCCATAATTTTCTTACAAAAAAACTAGAGTTTACGGTCAAAAACCCTTATTAGCTTAAATTTTACGGAAATAGTTTTATTTTTCGATCCAAAATAGACTTAAGTTTCACATTTGAACCAGAGAATTGTTTTTCCCATAATTTTCTTACAAAAAACTAGAGTTTACGGTCAAAAACCCTTATTAGCTCAGATTTTACAGAAATAGTTTATTTTTCGATCCATAACTGGACTTAAGTTTCACATTTGAACCAGAGAATTGTATTTTCCATAATTTTCTTACAAAAAACTAGAGTTTACGGTCAAAAACCCTTAATAGGTCAGATTTTATAGAAATAGTTTATTTTTCGATCCATAACTGGACTTAAGTTTCACATTTGAACCAGAGAATTGTATTTTCCATAATGTTTTTCGCTAGCAACTCGCCCCTCCACTATCACACTATAACTGCTCTAAGAGATCCTTCTGCCATCGACCCATCCCCCCAAAAATATTTGTTTAGAGGTTTCTTGTTTAAAATTTTTATTTCAATTCATCCACACGGGTTTTTCGCTAGCAACTCGCCCTCCACTATCACACTATAACTACTCTAAGAGATCCTTCTGCTATCAACCCATCCCCCCAAAAATATTTTTTCAGAGATTTCATGTTAAAAAATTTTATTTCAAGTCATCCACACGGGTTTTTCACTAGCAACTCTCCCTCCACTATCATACTAGAACTACTCTAGGAGATCCTTCTACCATCAACCCATCCCCCCAAAAATATTTTTTCAGAGATTTCATGTTAAAAATTTTTATTTCAATTCATCCAAACGGGTTTCTCGCTAACAACTCGCCCCCCCACTATCACACTGTAACTACTCTAAGAGATCCTTTTGCCATCATCCCATCCCCCCAAAAAAAATTTTTCAGAGATTTCATTTTAAAAATTTTTATTTCAAATCATCCACACGGGTTTTTCGCTAGCAACTCGCCCCCCATATCCGACAAAGGATGTTGATAATGAATTTATTCATTCTGAAATTTAGATTTTGTCAATTTTATTTGATGTATCTGACAAAGGATGTTGATAAAAAAAATTTATTTCACACTGACACTTAGCTTCCGTCAATTTTATCCTATGTATCCGAGAAAAGGATGTTGATATAGAATTTGATCACTCTGATACTTAGATTTTGTCAATTTTATCCGACATATCCGACAAAGGATGTTGATAATGAATTTATTCATTCTGAAATTTAGATTTTGTCAATCTTATTTGATGTATCTGACAAAGGATGTTGATAAAAAAATTCATTCACTCTGACACTTATATCTTATCAATTTTATTCGATGTATCTGGCAAAGGATGTTGATAAAAAAATATTCACTCTGATACTTAGATTTCGTCAATTTTCATATCCGACAAAAGGATGTTGGTAATGAATTTATTCATTCTGAAATTTAGATTTTGTCAATTTTATTTGATGTATCTGACAAAGGATGTTGATAAAAAAAAATTATTAACACTGACGCTTAGATTCTGTCAATTTTATCCTATTTATCCGAGAACAGGATGTTGATATAGAATTTGATCACTCTGATACTTAGATTTTGTCAATTTTATCTGACATATCCGATAAAGGATGTTGTTAAAGCATTTATTCGTTCTGAAATTTAGATTTTGTCAATTTTATTTGATGTATCTGACAAAGGATGTTGATAAAAAAAATTATTAACACTGACGCTTAGATTCTGTCAATTTTATCCTATTTATCCGAGAACAGGATGTTGATATAGAATTTGATCAATCTGATACTTAGATTTTGTCAATTTTATCTGACATATCCGATAAAGGATGTTGTTAAAGCATTTATTCGTTCTGAAATTTAGATTTTATCAATTTTATTCGATGTATCTGGCAAAGGATGTTGATAAGAAAATATTCACTCTGATACTTAGGTTTTGTCAATTTTATCCGACATATCTGATAAAGGATGTTGATAATGAATTTATTCATTCTGAAATTTAGATTTTGTCAATTTTATTTGATGTATTTGACAAAGGATGTTGATAAAAAAAATTATTCACTCTAACACTTATATTTTATCAATTTTATTCGATGAATCTGGCAAAGGATGTTGATAAAAAAATAGTCACTCTGATACTTAGCTTTTGTCAATTTTATCAGACATATCCGATATAGGATGTTGTTAAAGCATTTATTCATTCTGAAATTTAGATTTTGTCAATTTTACTTGATGTATCTGACAAAGGATGTTTATAACGAATTTATTCACCTTGACACTTAACGAAAAATGGACTTAACTTCCACATTTGAACCAGAGAATTGTATTTTCAATAATGTTTTTCGCTAGCAACTCGCCCCTCCACTGTCACACTATAACTGCTCTAAGAGATCCTTCTGCCATCGACCCATCCTCCCAAAAATATTTTTTTAGAGGTTTCTTGCTCAAAATTTTTATTTCAAGTCATCCACACGGGTTTTTAGCTAGCAACTCGCCCTCCACTATCACACTATAAATACTCTAAGAGATCCTTCTGCTATCAACCCATCCCCCCAAAAATATTTTTTCAGAGATTTCATGTTAAAAAATTTTATTTCAAGTTATCCACACGGGTTTTTCGCTAGCAACTCGCCCTCCACTATCATACTAGAACCACTCTAGGAGATCCTTCTACCATCAACCCATCCCCCCAAAAATATATTTTTAAGAGATTTCATGTTAAAAAATTTTATTTCAAGTCATCCACACGGGTTTTTGGCTAGCAACTCGCCCCCCCCCCCACTATCACACTATAACTACTCTAAGAGATCCTTTTGCCATCAACCCATCCCCCCAAAAATATTTTTTCAGAGATTTCATGTTAAAAATTTTTATTTCAAATCATCCACACGGGTTTTTCGCTAGCAACTCGCCCCCCATATCCGACAAAGGATGTTGATAATGAATTTATTCATTCTGAAATTTAGATTTTGTCAATTTTATTTGATGTATCTGACAAAGGATGTTGATAAAAAAATTTATTCATACTGACACTTAGATTCTGTCAATTTTATCCTATGTATCCGAGAAAAGGATGTTGATATACAATTCAGTCACTCTGATACTTAGATTTTGTCAATTTTATCCGACATATCCGACAAAGGATGTTGATAATGAATTTATTCATTCTGAAATTTAGATTTTGTCAATTTTATTTGATGTATCTGACAAAGGATGTTGATAAAAAAATTTATTCACACTGACACTTAGATTCTGTCAATTTTATCCTATGTACCCGAGAAAAGGATGTTGATATAGAATTTGATCACTCTGATACTTAGATTTTGTCAATTTTATCTGACATATCCGATAAAGGATGTTGTTAAAGCATTTATTCGTTCTGAAATTTAGATTTTGTCAATTTTATTTGATGTATCTGACAAAGGATGTTGATAGAAAAACTTATTCGCTCTTACACTTATATTTTATCAATTTTATTCGCTGTATCTGGCAAAGGATGTTGATAAAAAAATATTCACTCTAATACTTAGGTTTTGTCAATTTTATCCGACATATCTGACAAAGGATGTTGATAATGAATTTATTCATTCTGAAATTTAGATTTTGTCAGTTTTATTTGATGTATCTGACAAAGGATGTTGATAGAAAAATTTATTCGCTCTTACACTTATATTTTATCAATTTTATTCGATGTATCTGGCAAAGGATGTTGATAAAAAATTTAGTCACTCTGATACTTAGCTTTTGTCAATTTTATCAGATATATCCGATATAGGATGTTGTTGAAGCATTTATTCATTCTGAAATTTAGATTTTGTCAATTTTATTTGATGTGAATTTATTCACTCTGAAACTTAACGAAAAATGGACTTAACTTTCACATTTGAACCAGAGAATTGTATTTTCCATAATTTTCTTACAAAAAACTAGAGTTTACGGTCAAAAACCATTAATAGCTCAGATTTTACGGAAATAGTTTTATTTTTCGATCCAAAAATAGACTTAAGTTTCACATTTGAAGCAGAGAATTGTATTTTGCATAATTTTCTCACAAAAAACTAGAGTTTACGGTCAAAAACCCTTATTAGCTCAGATTTTACAGAAATAGTTTATTTTTTGATCCATAACTGGACTTAAGTTTCACCTATGAGCCAACGAATTGTATTTTCCATAATTTTCTTACAAAAAACTAGAGTTTACGGTCAAAAACCCTTATTAGCTTAGATTTTACGAAAATACTTTTATTTTTCGATCCAAAATGGACCTAAGTTTCACATTTGAACCTGAGAATTGCATTTTCCATAATTTTCTTACAAAAAACTAGAGTTTACGGTCAAAAACACTTATTAGCTCAGATTTTATGGAAATAGTTTTATTTTTCGATCCAAAATGGACCTAAGTTTCACATTTGAACCAGAGAATTGTTTTTCCCATAATTTTCTTACAAAAAATTAGAGTTTACGGTCAAAAACCCTTATTAGGTCAGATTTTATAGAAATAGTTTATTTTTCGATCCATAACTGGACTTAAGTTTCACATTTGAACCAGAGAATTGTATTTTCCATAATGTTTTTCGCTAGCAACTCGCCCCTCCACTATAACACTATAACTGCTCTAAGAGATCCTTCAGCCATCGACCCATCCCCCCAAAAATATTTTTTTAGAGATTACTTGTTAAAAAATTTTATTTCAAGTCATCCACACGGGTTTTTCGCTAGCAACTCGCCCTCCACTATCACACTATAACTACTCTAAGAGATCCTTCTGCCATCAACCCATCCCCCCAAAAATATTTTTTCAGAGATTTCATGTAAATTTTTATTTCATCTCTAAACGGTTTTCGCTAGCACTCGCCTCCCCCAACTATCACACTATAC
Source organism: Artemia sinica (assembly GCA_027921565.1). Classification (NCBI taxonomy): domain Eukaryota; kingdom Metazoa; phylum Arthropoda; class Branchiopoda; order Anostraca; family Artemiidae; genus Artemia; species Artemia sinica. Next base: position 5,422,582 of record CM051260.1, on the reverse strand, counting down.
TACTCAAGTTCTTTTGCATCACCCATCCCCCAAAATATTTTTTCAGAGATTCATGTAAAATTTTATTCAAATCATCCACCGGGTTTTCGCGAGCAACTCGCCTCCCCCCACTATCACACTATAAGTACTCTAAGACACCCCGCTCCCATCACCCCACCACTTGTTTATTATACAGAACATATCGAAGAAGTAAAGCTAACCGTTACTAAAATTCTTTTCTTGCCATCTACATCTCTCTTAGTATCAACTTTTTAGTATAGTATAACGTTAAACTCTATTTTAAATTGACAACACTGTTCAAACACCACTTGTGTATTATACAGTACACATCGAAGAAGTAAAGCTATCCGTTATTAGAATTCTTTTCTTGCCATCTATATCTCTCTTAGTATCAAATTTTTAGTATACTATAACGTTAAACTCTATTTTAAATTGACAACACTGTTATAACACCACTTTTGTATTATACAGTACACCTCGAAGAAGTAAAGCTAGGTCAAGTCATAAGACCATTTTATCATCGTTAACCATTTACGTAGATTGATATTGTTCCAAATTTATATGTTCGTATAGTCCAATTCGCAAATGCTAAACCCTTTTTTTTCTCCACTTTTCATAGGATCCAATTCGCAAATGCTATCTACCGACACATTCATATCAAACTATTCTTGGCTAAAGGCAATTGTCCAAAAAAAATCAGAAACCGCTCTTGACAGCACATACTTCAAAGAAAACGAACAGTGGATAACGCATGGGTGATAGACAGCTTTTCCTACAAAATCATTCCTAAATACGCAATTTGACAATCTCTAGTTTTCGATTTAAAAAAAAAAACAAAAAACAAACAATTATACTCTCAAAATGTTTTTGACCACTTTATAGGTAATCGCTTTTTTGCAATGTGCACGTGAAACTGTACTGTATATTCATGCCTTAGGCGTAAGTTTCCTTGTCCCTTTCCATGTCCCTTCCGCGCCTTTATATAAGACACTACTTCCGCCCGGAGAATAAAATCTCTAACACCATTGATTCAAAAATCATTTCTCGATATACAGCAATATCCGGCCTTGGCTTAACATTATATCCATCTTTCACATAAATTGCAAGGCCACCATGCTGTCTTTCCACTCGATTCCGAAGAAACAACCTATAACCTAGTATATCCAATAATGAAGAGTTATGGTCTTCTAGCCTAGGTGAAACTTCAATAATATAATTAAACGCACTATTTAAACCACGACAATTCATACCATACATTTTCAGCTCCTGCATAACTTTCCATTCATTCAATTCATTCAGGCACACATATTTTGAACCAGCACACTTGACATTCATTCCACCCTCAACCTGGTCTTCATTCATGATACCCTCAATCATCTGCACAAAATCAACACGACGACTCTCAAGTTCCCCCAATCTGTTCAAATTTATCTCAACCATTATCAAACATCAAAGACGGGCAAGGGAACGAAGCGTTTTCAGCTCCTGCATAACTTTCCATTCATTCAGGCACACATATTTTGAACCAGCACACTCGACATTCATTCCACCCTCAACCTGGTCTTCATTCATGATACCCTCACTCATGCGAGAAACTAAACCATTTAACTTACCCCAAATTTTCATTCTACCATCAAGGTCCCAGGAAATAATGGGGCCATAACCAGGCACCAAAAATTGTTATCTTAGCATTTTCATTCGATAGAATTTAGTCCTTTTTGGGTCAGACTTTTTGTCTAGAGCCAAAAAATGGTAGAACTTTCTCCTTTTATGTCGTTCAATCTATTTTGTCACTTAAAAAGAGTACTAGCAGTTTTGGTTTTCGTTCAAAAATGCCCTCTTCCAAATTTCTATGACAAATACTTCAATAGGCTACGGTTCCCTATAAAAAAAAACACGGTTATTTTGTGATAAACCCCTTACCGTCTTTTTTTTTTTTTTTTTTTTTAGTTTCTTTCAGCTTAACATGAGACTAGACAAAGAGAAGTGACAGAATAGATGGGAAATATATAATTTGGGCTCTATATTTGCACATTAGAGGGGGGGAGGGGTGGTGGTAAAGTATTTGGAGTGTGTGAAATTAGAAAACAATTCTTACTGCATAATATGCAGAATAGTTGTGCCTAACACATAAGGCATGCAGACCCGCTATGCTCAAGCCCCCACCCCGCCCCCTAATGTGCAAATATATAGCTCAAATTTGTTTCTAAAGTATTATATTTTTATCTTACTTTGATATATTTCATTAGGATTGAGCTACAGTGAAACATATTAGAAGAATAATAGGTAGGGGGTATAACATACCAGTACCAAAAACACGAAAAAAAAACAAAAAAAAAACAACTAAATAAACACGCATCCATGACCATCCTTTTAGGGGAAAATATTAAATTTTTGTATTTTGCAGAAAAGGACTTGAAACGTCTATTGATACCCTGGGTTTGAAAGGGTCTACTGATATGCTTAATTTCATTGTGTAATTTTCATGGAGATAGCTTCCCTTTTTTTTGGGGGGGGGGGGTTGGCCATTTCTTAAATTATGCAGTTTTATTATGCCAAAGTCTCTTTATTGCTGATTTTAAATGGGCAGGAGGGGCAGTCCTCCCTCCGCCTTTGATTTTTCAAATATCTGTTTTTGGTTTGCTTCTTTTTGGATTTTGAGCGAAAAAAAAAAACAAGATCCCCCCGCTAATTTCTGTGAACTGATATCTCTTTCTCTGCTACGTGATCATTTCTTTCATGGATCTGGGACTTCATCGTTCAAGAAATATTAAACACTGGCAAAAGCAGTCCCCAAGAGACAGTTGACTCATTTAGATAATATTTACAAAAATGAGTCTTGACGACGACATGGCGGTATCATGAGAAGAAAAAACGAGACATCAGGCAGGTGGTAAGTATTGACCAAGTCATCTATTCATAATCCGTGGCTGTCTTTAGCTTTATAAATATAATTAATAACTGCTGCTATTTTAGGTGAGTGATATCACCAACAGCCAACTGATTTTATGTGTTCGTTAAAATTGATGCAAATGATAAAAGTTCCAATTAAGAAGAATGAAGTCATAAGATCCAGCTCCAGACCTTTTTATGAATAATTTAGCCATCGTGTAGCCGAAGGGCTGTCAGAATGAGACCACGCAAAGGCGAAACATATTCTGTGGGAGACTTAGTGTCTTGAATGTAATATATTAATTATCATTATTCAGTAAGTACATTATTTTATGGGTTCCAAACTTTTTGTAAAGAAGGTCAGAAGAGGACAAAGTGATTACTTTCCTTCAGTTCCATTGTAAAAAGGAAAGGGTGATGTCATTTCGATATTTTACGTTTAGGACGCATTTCCGAAAGAACAACCGTATTATCTCGAGTAGCCAACCCAACTTTGATAAACCTGGTTGATTCTCCTATGTTTTTATGGAAAACTGCAAGTCAGTAAAAAAAGAATAGTTTTTGAGTCACAACATTTTTTTAAAAATCTCTCCGTTTCTTTGTAGCATGACTATTTTCACCTTTTCTTTAAAAAAAAAAAAACACTCAACTGTAAATACTATTCGACATCTTTTCAAATTTTTGTGTCTAATATGGCAACCAAATTACAAAACACTACTTTAAATAAGCCAATTTTGAGCAATTATCATTTAAATTTGTACAGGTTATGCCGGGAAAAATATTGAATATCGTGTTTTAAAGATGGATTGATAACAACTGACGTGTTAGTATCGTTTTTAGTTAATATGATTGATAGGCTACTAATATCAAACTATAGTTGTAGATAATTTCGAAGACCACACTGCCTTTCCATGACGATAAAATAAAAGTCCAAAATAGGGATAAAATCCTTTTTAATAGACAGTGTATAATAAATTTCACAAAAAATACCAGATATTTCGGTCACATATACAGTGACCGTCATCAGTAGTAAAACTCTGATGACGTTTTACAGCGTAAACATCAAATCTTTGCTACTGATGACGGTCACTGTATATGTGACCGAAATATCTGGTATTTTTTGTGAAATTTATTATACACTGTCTATTAAAAAGGATTTTATCCCTATTTTGGAATTTTATTTTATCGTTAACTATAGTTGGATAAATTAGTTCTTAGGTCTTAAAAGTCAACTTTAGGCCAACAAGAGTGAAATTTTTGTATCGTTGTAGCCGAGAAGGGGAAGGTGGAGAAAGCTCAGAAATGTAAGTCAACAGCAAAAATAAGAATATTCCTGCAATACGACTTGTCAAGGGGCAATTCTGCAAGCGTTATTGTGGCAAGAAAGTCTCACCTCTGCCTTTTACTGCGGTGTTTCCAAACGCATGCCATTTAATGGTATGATTGATACCATTATACCATTTAATGGTATGTTAATATGATTGATAGGCTACTAATATCAAACTGTAGTTGGATAAATTAGTTCTTAGGTCTTAAAAGTCAACTTTAAGCCAACAAGGGTGAAATTTTTATATCATTGTAGCCCAGAAGGGGAAGGTTATTGTGGCAAGAAAAACTCACCACTGCCCTTTACTGCGGTGTTTCCAAACGCATACCATTTAATGGTAAATTCCGTGTAGTTGCTGCCGTAGTTTTTTCCGCATAAAAATAAATAGATAAAAATGAGAATTCAAGTGATTAATGTAGTGTTTTATTAATGTGATTGATACTGTTGTCAAACTATAGTTGCATAACTACAGTCAAGAATGTTACAATTTCCTGAAATTTGTGTATTGTAATAGCCACGAAGGGGAGGCGGAGGGAGCTAAAAACTCGGGAATTTGAAAAAAAGTAAGAGATTGAGAAAACCTTTGATTTTACTTGTCAAGGAGCAATTCTGCTGAGTCATGGTAAATCCCTCTGTTACGATGTGTCCAAGCTCATAGCATTTAAAAGTAGGTTTAGTGTAGTGGTCATCCCCTGTTTTTAGCTGCCACAGCACGCCATTGATTAATAATTGAAACTTAAACACATGTAAGCACACCTGCTCATTGTAAAATCAGCTTTCATTGATAAAGATATTCCTGTAATAAAGTAACACTCCCTGCTTGGACAAGACAGCCGCTCACCAGGGTATGAAGCTTCTTTAGTTTTATTACTAACAGGAAGTATCCCGCCATGAGAAGAAGTTCATTCAAAATGCAAAAATAATCCATAGTTGATGCTGAAGATAAATGTACACACATTTACATCGCATCAAACAGGGTTGTAGAATTATATTCTACTGTCAAGTCCATTAGCCTACAAGGTCTGCTGGAATGAAATATTTTCATACGAGGGTCTCGACCATCCAGTTTTCCATGTCGCTTTTTTATGGTGTCGTTTTTCTGAAAACCAAATTAAAAGGTTTCATTGAACCATATTCCGTCGGTATTACAAAAGAGAAAAAGAGGAATTGTTATAGTGTAAATTCGGAGCAAAAATATGCTTTAAATTCATAGGTCTTTAAGTGTATGTAAGAAAGGGAAGCCAGATAAATATGTCTTACCCCTCGTTAATATGTCCATTTTTAAGTGAATTAAATTTAGATTAATTTTACCAATTAAATCAAATCTATCAACCATCAATCAATTAAATTTTACCTAAATTAAGAAAACGTAATACCTGATTGGCTCTTTTTTTTAGGAAATTCTAAACAAGAAAAAAGAGCGGATGGACAACATTCTCACATTACGGTACATCTCGGAGCAATTTTAGTTGTCTTTATATCCAGGCCCTATTGTTTTTTCCGCATATTGTCCTTTTGTTTAGAATAAAATAACCATCAAATTAAATTGCTGTTTCTATTGTTTCGAAGAAATTACTTAGTTTACTGTCTGAAGTTCCAATGATTTTTTCAACCGAGTAAATTGCTTGGAAAATCAACCAAAATTGTTTAATTCGGTATTAAAATTACCGTGACAGGTGAATACTGCTACTGTGTAGACCAGAAGTTACTAGTAAATGAACGAACGATGGAGCTTCTCGAGTATCATTTTTAGTTATTAAAGCTGAACTAAATAAGAAACTATTTAACTTTCAAATCTACTTCAATTTTAGCTAGAAATAAGATGTTAATTGCCTTTCTGATCACGCAGTATTGTCTATTCCGCATATTTTTCTGTTATTAAGAAAAAAAAATGCAACAATCATATCAATTTACATTGCTGTTGCTATTGTTCAAAAGAAATTCTTCAGTGCCCGACAAAAGTTGAATTTTTTTCAACTGCGGGAAGAGGATTTTGCTACTGTGTAGACCAGCTTCTCCAATAAGATGCTAATTTATCAAAGCTAAACTAAATAAAAAATTTTAGCTCTCAATACATATACAAATTATACCTTTTTGTTATTGCAAAAAGTAACAAAAGAACTAGATTTCAGAAGAAGGAAAAAAAAACTGGAGAAAATAGATTGATGTTATCTATCCATTAGTATTGCAATAACATAGATATCTATGTTATCTATGCAATTAGTCCTGTTTTCAACTTTTATCTTCTGGATTTTAGACCACAAACATGGCAGAGTCTAGACGAATTGGTGTCAGACTTTTTGGTTCTATGGCACACCTAAAATCCTTGCATATTTCGTTGAACACTACTACTAATTCTAACAACACACCGCAGCACCAAGCCGCCTTAGGCCAACACAGCTGCGCACGCTCCTCCTTCATCCTAACCTGTTAAAAACCTTTCTCCTTACATCCTTAAAGGAAGTTTCCATTTTCCTTAAATCTTTCTTTACGACATCCCAACCGTACTTTCCCATCCCAACCGTGGACGATGTGCTTTCTGTTTAGCCCTTGACGGTTGGCCGAAAAGGACAATCTTTAGCAATTTGTCTTCCTTCGTCCGCATAACTTGCCCTAACCTTCTCAGCCTTTCTCTCGTTATTGCCCGAGAAAGCGGAATTGAACCACACTTTTCGTGCAGCTTACTGTTTGAAATACGGTCAGTCAGTCGGGTACACAAAACAATTCGTGGGCAATTTCACTGGAACATATCTAGTAAATCTTCCTTCGTTTTTTGGAGTGCCCATGCTTCCGAACCGTATTTGACCATGTAATTACTGTAGCATCCAATGTTCTAATCTTGATTCGCAGACTTATTTTCCTATTCTCCCAACTTTTTTCTACTGTGAAAAAAAACTCCCCGTGCCTTGGCTATTCTACCTTTAAAGTCTTCACTGCTCCCACCATCTTTACTAATAATACTACCAAGGTAAGTAAAACTGTCCGCTTGATCGATCTTTTCGTTACCCAACGTCACCTTTCCGTCTTCACTTATTCCTAGTCGTAGCGACTTAGTCTCCTTAACATTAATTTTCAAACCTATCCTAGCACCCTGAACTTGCAAGACCTATAAAAGTTCATTTATTTTGCTCACACTTTCATCTAGGATGCTTAAATCATCAGCAAAATCTAAGTCCAGGAGCGTTATTCTTTCCCTTTTCATTCCGTCTTCTCTCATTGCTTTTCCTGTGCTCCTTCGAACAAAGTCCATCAAAATGATCTGTATAAATGGTGATAGAATACAGCCCTGCATAACTCCTGATTTAATACGAAACCTGCTACTAACCTCATTTCCTATCTTATCCGCAGATGTGCTTTTCTCGTGCATATCCCTAATCACTTTAATATTTTTGCCTGTTGTACCATAAAAGGATAGAGGACACCCTAAACGGTCAATCATTTTGATCAAAAGCTTCTTTCAATCAATTGATTTAAGCATGATTGACAGTCTAGGAACCGATTGAGTCATTCAAACTTTCTCTCAATCACCATCAACGCTTGATTCAAGCGTCAAACAGATTCCTAGACGGTCAATCATGGTTTAATCAATTGATTGCCGGAAACTTTTGATCAAAATGATTAACCACCTAGAGTGTCCTTAAGACCTTCGTTAAAGCTCTTCTATTAGCTAAATCGAACACTCAATAATAATAATCTGTAAAACTGAGTACTAAAGGCGTCTGATGACTTAGGCACTTCTTAATTGTTAACATAAGAGTAAAAATTTGGTCGACACTTCCTCTATCCTTCCTAAAGCTGCCCTATTTGTGTCTTTAAATTTTGTCTGCAGTATCCCCCAATATAAAAAGTATCATCATACTAAGTAATTTACTACACACTTGGACAAGGCTAATGCCTCTTTAATTACCACAGTCATTCATATCACCTTTTTTTATACAGGGGATCTAATTAGGGGGTGGCCAGCGTTTACCCCCCGCCGGGAATTACCCCCCACCCGGAAAATAACCCCTCAAAAAATACCCCTCCCCCCACGGAAAATACTACCCCCACAAAGTGCCTGCCTGCAGAAAATACCCCCCGCGGAAAATACTCTGCCCCCTCAGGTAAATTCGCCTCCCAGAAAATGCCCCCCCCCGTGGAAAATAAGGTTTTCTAAATATGAGAGCTTTATTTGAGTTTTATTTTTTTTTAGTTTCCGTAGGGGGAAGGAGTTTTGGTACTTGTCTTATGGGCCCCTCACTCAAGTTTACGCTGTGTAAAATTCGAGAACCAACCGGTTTTAGTGACAGAATATGGGAAATATACAATTTGGGCTATATGTTTGCGCATAAGGGGGGGGGGGGGTTAATTATTTGGATAGTTTGAAGTCACAAAACAATTCTTTCTAGGTATATAGCCAATGAAAAGTTACAGAAGAATAGCGAGGTATCTGGAAATTGTGTTAACTAAAAAAAAAAAAAAAAAAAACTTACACAGCGTAAACTTGAGTGAATGTTGCATAATACACAAGTGCCAAAATTCCTTCCCCCTACGGAAACTAAAAAAATAAAACTCAAATAAAAGCCTTAAATTTTTAAAGCCTTATTTTTCACCGTGGGGTATTTTCCGGGGGGGAGGTATTTACCGGGGTGGGGTATTTTTCACGAGGGGCATTTTCCAAGGGAAATTTTCTTAGGGGGTGTTTTCTGCAGGCAGTATTTACTGGGGGGGGGGCATTTTCCCTGAGCTAATCGCTGGGGGGCGGTTAAATGCCTAGAGCCTAATTAGGATTTTCCTAAAATCGCTAGGTACTTTCCTCTCATAATATTCAGTAACTTATCTCTAACCTCAAAGCTACCATATCTAAGAAACCCATTTACCTCACTAGCAGCACCTAGGGCATAATTACTCTTTCTGGCCATCCCTCTAGGACCCAGCGAAAAATAGGTCGACAACGAGTCAACGAGCAACGAGCGAATCAACGGCAGGCAACGATTTCTGCATGCTCAAGGCGGTCTGAAACAGATCAGTGGGTGTTCTTGGAATGGAGGAAACCAATAGTGAGAACCTTAAGACTACCAAATAAGACTCTTGAATAAAGGAAAAAGAAAAAGAATCTAAGCTAACTCTATCTCAAAATGCCACGTTAAAGGGGGTACCAATAGCCTTGGGGTTATTGGTGCTATATTATTTTATTCTCGATTGTGGAAGTCATGGACCTTTGTGGTCTGAGCCTCGACTTTCTAACTCAACTCAAAATACTAAAATTATAGATTCACAATGTCTATGTCCTTTTAACCTTAGAAGAGTTCTATGTTCCATCGATGTATTGGGCCAACGTCTCATATACCAGCTCGGGCATCTTCTTCCTACCTAAAACTCCCCACAGCGTACGACATTTACGAAAAGCCAACTCGTCAATTATCTCCCGTATCTCAATAACGATGGTGGGTATGATTTTTATGAATGAAGTTGTAGTAACTTGACGTCTACGCCCATTCAATAACTGTTTATTAGAACAAGATCTAGAAGCAAGTAGTTAGTTTTACTACAGCTTCTAAACCAATAAGATGATCTGCATGTTTTTTAAATTAGCTATAACTTTTCTGTTTTTGGATATCTCGTCTGGTCGCCACAGTAAGTGCAATTTTATTTTAACTAGGTAAAATCAGTTAAAAGTTACATTTGCCAATATTCAAATGTAACCGGTTGTGAACAAAATTATACCATGAACAACACATATTATAACATGAATCCAAGGCCGTACCTAGGGTTTTTTTTCGGAGGGGCTTTTACTCAAAGATTTTTTTCGGGGGGGGGGTTACACAAAACACATCAAAAAACGCATACAAAATTTGTTTATATCCATTTTTATTTCGTTTTTACGAGTAAAAAAAAATTGGGGGGGGGGGGGGGTTCACCCCCCCCCCACCCACCCCTAGCACCCCTCCCCCCCCCACCCCACCCCCCTGGGTACGGCCTTGCATGAATCTAAGCATTCTTCGAAAGAGTACTTACGTGTTACAACGACGACAATCAAGGAGTAAAATTAGGTTAATTATAATGAAATATGCCAAAACATAATGAGATCATAATACTTTAATAAATAAACTATGGAAACAGAGAATTATGGAACGCAGGCCGGCCAGAACACATTATTTTAAATACCCAACCTAACCAACTCTGTATATTAAATATTTAATTAAAATATACATGCATAGTAGTTTATTATATAACTCAAGTTAAGGTAATTATCTCCGAGTGCACACAGAGAAACCGGTTTTACAACAGATCAAGAACAATGGTGTGGTCACTATAATACGTAAGTACCTTCCATGGAACTTGTGTTTTCAAACTTGTGTAAACTTATAATTAAGTTTACTCTCCTAGTGGGTACCAGTCTAGTTTACTTTCTCTTATCAATTAGACAATATATTAATAAATTCATGCCTTGTTGCAGTAAGAAAATCCCTGGTCAATTTGGAGTTTATCTAATTGCTTAGTTAGGTCGAAGATTAATACACCAATCGATGCACCCTTTTATGCTCTTTCAGAATATACCCAATCCTTTGTCATTTTCGTTTTGAGCCCTTAAATAGCTCCTTATATGTGACACCTAGTTCATTATTAGAAAATGATTACCAAATATTCTGAAAACTGTTTTAAAAACACAAAAAAATTACGTATGTTTAAATAATTACATCCCTAAAATTTTTTACTTCACTCCTCCCCCCACTCCCACCATACTCCTGATGAATAAATATACATTCCGTTCTGTATATTCAAACCATATTTTTCAGTACTGTGACTCTTTTATTCTTTATTATTCTACGGAAAACGCTAACCGATTGGTGGGAAGGAGTCGCTGTGTTCTGAAAAACATATTTATAGTTCGCTGTACATGTATCCATCACAGGAGGGGGGGGGGTGTTAATGAAGTAGAACGCTTTTTGGAATTAGATAAGTTAGTAATTATGATTGCGCTAAAGTTGTTTTCAGGATTTACAATAACCATTTTCCACTGTGAAATAATAAGAATCAAGGTGTCATTTGTCAAGGTGTCAGGTGTCATCACTCCTGATGAAAAAATATACATTCTGTTTCGTATATTCAAACCATATTTTTCAATACTGTGACTCTTTTATTCTTTTTCTATGGAAAACGCTAACCGATTGGTGGGAAGGAGTCGCTGTTTTCTGAAAAACATATTTGTAGTTCGCTGTACATGTATCCATCACAGGAGGGGGGGGGTGTTAATGAAGTAGAACGCTTTTTGGAATTAGATAAGTTAGTAATTATGATTGCGATCTCTAAAGTTGTTTTCAGGATTTTCAATAACCATTTTCCACTGTGAAATAATAAGAATCAAGGTGTCATTTGTCAAGGTGTCAGGTGTCATCACTCCTGATGAAAAAATATACATTCTGTTTCGTATATTCAAACCATATTTTTCAATACTGTGACTCTTTTATTCTTTTTCTATGGAAAACGCTAACCGATTGGTGGGAAGGAGTCGCTGTTTTCTGAAAAACATATTTGTAGTTCGCTGTACATGTATCCATCACAGGAGGGGGGGGGGTGTTAATGAAGTAGAACGCTTTTTGGAATTAGATAAGTTAGTAATTATGATTGCGCTAAAGTTGTTTTCAGGATTTTCAATAACCATTTTCCACTGTGAAATAATAAGAATCAAGGTGTCATTTGTCAAGGTGTCAGGTGTCATCACTCCTGATGAAAAAATATACATTCTGTTTCGTATATTCAAACCATATTTTTCAATACTGTGACTCTTTTATTCTTTTTCTATGGAAAACGCTAACCGATTGGTGGGAAGGAGTCGCTGTTTTCTGAAAAACATATTTGTAGTTCGCTGTACATGTATCCATCACAGGAGGGGGGGGGTGTTAATGAAGTAGAACGCTTTTGGAATTAGATAAGTTAGTAATTATGATTGCGCTAAAGTTGTTTTCAGGATTTTCAATAACCATTTTCCACTGTGAAATAATAAGAATCAAGGTGTCATTTGTCAAGGTGTCAGGTGTCATCACTCCTGATGAAAAAATATACATTCTGTTTCGTATATTCAAACCATATTTTTCAATACTGTGACTCTTTTATTCTTTTTCTATGGAAAACGCTAACCGATTGGTGGGAAGGAGTCGCTGTTTTCTGAAAAACATATTTGTAGTTCGCTGTACATGTATCCATCACAGGAGGGGGGGGGGGTGTTAATGAAGTAGAACGCTTTTTGGAATTAGATAAGTTAGTAATTATGATTGAGTTAAAGTTGTTTTCATGGTTTTCAGTAACCATTTTCCGCTGTGAAATAATAAGAATCAAGGTGCATTTTAAGGGCGTAAATTAAAATTTGTGAACTATCATTATGCTTGGAAAGAATATTAAAAGACGTATTTAGTGGTGTCCTCACCTTCTACCTAGCTAAGCAATAAAAAAACTCAAAATTTTCCAAGTTCCTTTTTATTCAGTGAAGATGAAAAGGTGACGCTGGCTAACGAAAAGATTGTTCAGGTGGGCAGATTCGCTTACCTTTGTAGTATCAAACAGTTCGTGGTAACGAACTGTGAGTAAGGAGCGACCCGGCTCAATAGTAACCGAAGCTCTAAAATACAGAATTTTGATACCAGTAAATCATAGGCAGCGCGATAGCGCTGCCTAAGTAAAGAACGACGTGGGCTCAATGTAATATTTATTTATTTTAGTTTTCCTGCATACCCGGGCACTTCGTATCGAAGTAGTTGTCGTAGAAACTTCAAAAAGGGATCATTCGATTGGAAATTGGAATGGCTAGTGCCCTTTTTATTAGTCAAACGTGATTAGAGGGCAACTAGCCCCCCCCACGCCCATCATTCCCCCAAACACATCTAATCAAAATTTTGAGATAGCCATTTTCTTCAGCGTAGTTGATTTCCACATAGAAATTATGTTTTTGAGGAGGACACTCCCCCACAGCCTTCAAGGCAAGGGTTGTAAGTTATGCCCTGGGGGCATATAAGGTTTTTATAGAAGGTGTTGTCGTAGAAACTTCAAAAAAGGCTCATTCGATTGGAAATTCAAAGGGCTAGGGCCCTTTGTAATAATCAAAAGTGATAGGAGGGCAGATAGCCCTCCCCCCACGCGCATCATTTCCCCGGTTTAGGCCAGGGTCTTTCATTTCGATGGAGTTATCATAGAAACTTCGAGAAGGGCTCATTCGATTGGAAATTGGAATGGCTAGTGCCCTTTTTAATAGTCGAAAGTGATTTGAAGGCAACTAACACCCCTTCCACACCCACCATTTCCCCAAACACATCCAATCAAAATTTTGATATAGCCATTTTGTTCAGCGTAGTTGATTTCCAGATAGAAAATATGTTTTTGAGGAGGACACTCCCCCAAAACCCTCGGGGAAAGGGTTTGAAGTTATACCCTGAGTGCATATAAGAACGGTGTTGGCACAATGCATTATTTATTATTTTTTTTTCCTTCAGAGCAGGGCACTTCGTATTGAAGAAGTTGTCGTAGAAACTTCGAAAAGGGCTCATTCAATTGGAAATTGGAGTGGCTTGTGCCCTTTTTCATAGTCGAAAGTGATTGTAAGGCAACTAGCACCCCTACCACGCCCACTATTTCCGGAAACACATCCAATCAAAATTTTGATATAGCCATTTTGTTCAGCGTAGTTGATTTCCAGATAGAAATTATGTTTTGAGGAGGACACTCCCCCATAGCCTTCAGGGCAAGGGTTGTAAGCTATGCCCTGGGGCATATAAGGTTTTTATAGAAGGCGTTGTCGCAGAAACTTCAAAAAAGGCTCATTCCAGGGCCGTATCCAGGATTTTTGTTCAGGGGAGGTTTTTACTAATTTTTAACTTTTTTTTTGGGGGGGGGGGGGTTTACTAATTTTTGACTCAGTTTTCGACTAATTTTACTGATTTTTACCTAGGTTTTACTAATTTTCGACTTATTTTCGAGTCGGTCAAAAATTTCGGGGGGGGGGGGGTCAAACCGGGTAACCCCTCCCCCCCTGGATACGGCCTTGGCTCATTCGATTGGAAATTCGAAGGGCTAGTGCCCTTTTAATAGTCGAAAGTGATTGGAGGGCATCTAACCCCCCTCTCACGCCCACCTTTTCCACAAACACAAACAATCAAAATTTTGAGATAGCCATTTTATTCAATGTGGTTTTAAGTTCTGTAAATTAGGTTTTTGAGAATGACAACTTCCTCACTGCCCTCCAAAAATAACAGCCTAAAAAATACAAATGAATGTGCATTGTCAGTTTGATATACATATACTGATATTTGGTAATCAAAATATTAATATTATTTGATTTATTAAAGTTATAAAAGTAAGAACATATATATTTTTCAGTAAAAAGCAAATTATGTTCTGACCTTAGGAAGGCATAGGGGGTTTTGAGCCCAACTTATGTTAATTTCTGCTCGTTTTGAGTTTTTTGTCGGTTATTTACTGTAATTTCTGTTCGTTTTGGGTTTCATTTGTTTATCGATGCTGATTTGCAGTATTTTCATGCTTGGTAGATTATTTGATTTTATTTTTGCTCATTTTTTTTATTGGAGTTCTTTAATTTTCTTCGAAAAACTTATTTCGTGGAAAAAAGTTTTTTTAATCAATCAACTTAATAAGCCTATGTTACATTGATTGACATCAAAATTCCTTTTCTAGAATTGCGGTTACTATTGAGCCTTGTAGCTCCATTATTACAGTTCGTTACCACAAACTTTTTGATACATTAGCACATAATTCTAAAAACTTAAAAAATAGGACGTTACCTGCGTTTATTAGGTGTTTCAATTACAAATAAGAGAATCTAGAGAATTATTGGAGATTTGATTAAGTTTTAAAGGTATAAATTTAAAATCATTAGACCCTTCCCAAAGTAGATACCCCCCTCCCAATCCCTTACTCCCAACCGACTTCAATCATCAAACTACAATCGATTTAATCCATCTAGTTATATTACAAATCCTATTACAAAAAGCATTCCTATTATAAAAAGTCCTATTTTTTTTTTTAGAAAATTATATTTAATGTATACCCTCCTCCTTATTTTTCAGCTACTCCATTTCTGTTCTATTTGCAGATGTAGATGTGTATTTGCAGATGTGTATTCTTATCCACCATTCTTTCCACTTTAAAAAGTTCTAACAGAATAAAATCTAATTTAGAACTGATACATTTCAGAGAAAATAAAACAACATAAATATGAAGACAAAAATTCGACCTGAGCAAATGTTGTAAAATAGGAAGTGTAGAACATTTTTGCAATTTTGCGATTAACTAGTTCGCCTACCGTCTTGATGATGACGCTCTGGGTTCATATCTGATATGGACATATGGTGGGGAATCGGAAGTTTTAAAGGCGGCTTATTTGCATAAATGCTAATCTGGAACATATTAGGAACTGTAGTGAATCACAATTTTATGTTTTTTTATTAGTTAGCTTCTTGTATGAATTATTCGATTGAATTACGAATCTACGCGATATATCGTGAAAAATCATTAGATTTATGAAAAAATCACTAGTTTTAGAAGAAAAATCACTATAAGTTACTATCTAGAAGAAATCACTAGGCAAAATAAAAAACACTAGAAATAGTGATCAATCACTAGGGGGTGGCAACCCCGACGGGTGCTTTGAAAAGCGGATGAAGATTTGCTAGATGTTTTCCAGAGAAATGGCCTTCGGATTGTTCTGGGTACCCGGCTGACTAACTATATTTCAAACAGTAGGCTGTAGGAAAAATATGGTTCAATCTCGCTTTTTAGAACTATCATAGGCAGCGCAATCCCGCTGCCTAAGTAAAGAACAATGTTGCCACAACGTATTATTTATTATTTTTTATCCTTTATACCAGGGCACTTCGTATCGAAAGAGTTGTCGTAGAATTTTGAAAAAGGGCTCATTCGATTGGAAATTGGAATGGCTAGTGCCCTTTTCAATAGTCGAAAGAGATTGGAAGGCAACCAACAACCCTTCCACGCCCACCATTTCCCCAAACACGTCCAATCAAAATTTTGAGGTAGCCATTTTGTTCAGCGTATTTGATTTCCACATAGAAATTATGTTTTTGAGGAGGACACTCCCCCACAGCCCTCAGAGAAAGGGTTGTAAGTCATGCCCTGGGGGCATATAAGGTTTTATTGTAAGATTTGTCGTAGAAACTTCAAAAAGGGCTCATTCGATTGCAAATTCATAGGGCTGGCGCCCTTTTTAAAAGTCGAAAGTGATTGGAGGGCAGCTAACCCCCCTCTCACTCCCACCTTTTCTTCGAAACTTCAAAAAGCGCTCATTCAATTTGAAATTGAAGTGGCTTGTGCACTTTTTAATAGTTCAAAGTGATTGGAAGGCAAGTAACACCCCTTCCATGCCCACCTTTACCCCACACACATCCAATCAAAATTTTGAGATACCCATTTTGCTCAACGTAGTTGAAAGTTCTGGAAATTTGGTCTTTGAGGATGACAACCTCCCCCCTCAGTCCTCGGGCAAGGGTTGCAAGTTATGCCCTGGGGGCATATAAGGTTTTTATAGAAAGTGTTGTCGTAGAAAATTCAAAAAGGGCTGATTTGATAGGAAATTGAAATGGCTAGTGCCCTTTTTAATAGTCGAAAGTGATTGAAAGGAAACTAAAACCCCTTCCAGACCCACCATTTATCCAAACACATCCAATCAAAATTTTTAGATATCCGTTTTGTTCAAACTAGTTGAGAGGTCCGGAAATTATATCTTTGAGGATGACACTCCCCCCACAACCCTTAGGGTAAGGGTTGTAAGTTATGCCCTGGGGGTATATAAGGTTTTTATTGAAAGCATCGTCGTAGAAACTTGAAAAAAGACTCATTCGATTGGACATTCAAAAGGCTAGTACCCTTTTTAATAGTCTAAAGTGATTGGAGGGTGGCTAACCCCCCTCTCACGCTGACCTTTTCCCCAAACACATACAATCAAAATGTTTGGATGACCATTTTGTTCAACGTAGTTAAAATGTTTAGAAATTAGGCATTTGAGGATGATAACCCCCTCAGAGCCCTCGGGGCAAGGGTCATAAGTTATGCCCTGGAGTCGTATAAGGTTTATATAGATAGCTATGTTGTAAAAACTTCAAAAAAGGCTCAATCTATTGGAAATTAGAAGGGACTGTGCCCTTTTTAATTGTCAATTGAAGGATAACTAACACCCCTCTCATACCCACCATTTCCCCAAACACATCCAATCAAAATTTTGAGATAGCCATTTTGTTCGACGTAGTTAAAAAGTACGGAAAGTGTTTTTTGAGTATGACACTCCTCCCACAGTCCTCAGTGCAAGGGTTATAAGTTATGCCCTGGGGTATATAAGGTTTTTATAGAAAGTGTTGTCGTAGTAACTTCAAAAATGAATCATTTGATTGGAAATTGAAACGGCTAGTGCCCCTTTTAATGGTCGAAAGTGATTGGAAGGCAAGTAGCCCCCTCTCACGCCGACTATTTCCTCAAACACATCCAATCAAAATTTTGAGATAGCCATTTTGTCCAACGTAGTTGAAAGGTCTGAAAATTATGTCTTTGAGGATGACAACCGCCTCACAGCCCTCAGGGCAAGGGTTGTAAGTTATGCCCTGGGGCATATAAGGTTTTTATAGAAAGCGTTGTCGCAGAAACTTCAAAAAGGACTCATTCGATTCGAAATTGAAAGGGCTAGTGCCCTTTTTAATAGTCAGAAGCGATTGGAGGGCAACTAACCCCCCTCTAACGCCCACCATTTCCGCAAACATATTCAATCAAAATTTTGAGATAGCAATTTTGTTCAACGTAGTTGAAAGTTCTGCAGATTAGGTCTTCGAGGATGGCAACCCCCCCCTCAGCCCTCAGGACAAGGGTTGTAAGTTATACCCTGGGGGCATATAAGCTTTTTTTTTAAAGCGTTGTCGTAGGAACTTCAAAAAGGGATCAATTGATTGGAAATTTAAAGGGCTTGTACCTTTTTTAATAGTTGAAAGTGATTGGATAGCGACTATTAAAAATAAGTGCATTATTTTTTCTCCAGAGCCACTTTATATGAAAGAGGTGGTCTTAGAAATATCAGGGAGCCAAACTATGTTGACCAAATTATGCCAAACTTGTTGGACAATTGTTTAAATATATGTTTTATAATAAAAAAGGAGGGGGTCACTATGCCCCCCATTGTGCCCATAGTGTCTATAGTGCTCTCATATGGAAATAGTGGTTGTAAAACCTTTGGAGACGGCCCACTCGATGGGAAATTGAAAGCCCTAGTCCCTGTCTAAGGAAAAAGGTTAACGGTGGGTAACTAGACCCTCTCCCTTGCCATTCCCTTCTTAAAACTATCCCTGTACCCTACAAAAACATTCGAGCAAATTGCTGTGCCTGCAATATTTCGGAGGCGACTAAGGTATGTCAAAACGAAACTTCTCAAGAGCTGCTTAGTGTACTAAGTTGAAAGTTTCAGGGAGTAGAAACTTATAACGAAGAGAAACTATTGAATTTGGCAATCGCTTATAGTGATATCTGTTCATTTTTAGTTTGATTAAATAAAAAAAAACAAGTTTTTTCAACTGAAATTAAGGAGCAACATTGAAACTTCAGACGAAGAGAAATTATTCCGTCTTTGAGGGGGCCTCCCTTCCTCAACCCTCACTCTTTACGCTAAAGCTTGACTTTTTGTCATAATTGTTTGTGGTGGCCGAACAAGGATGGTTGAATTTGAATAAGAAATTATTTTTTAAATCCTTTAAGACTTTAGCGCAAAGACCAAGTTCTTAGGAAGGGGCAGCCCTCCTTAAATACGGAATAGATTCTGTTCGTTACAAGTTTTAATGTTATTCCTTACTTTCAGTTTAAAAAATTTTTTTGCTTAATTCCAAGGTGTTTCCAAATCACGTCAGGAAATCCTTTGCCTCCCCATGGGAAAAATCCCCCCGGAAGCTTTCCTCCCCATGGGAAAAGTTTCTCTGTGAAGAATTCTCCCACAGAAAAGGCTCCCCCAAAAATGCATGTATAAATCCGATTAAAATACACTATGTATGAATAATGGACAACTTGCGAAACTTACAGCCCTTTCCCCAGAAACTATGGGGGCCATGTCATCCCAAAAAGCCTTGGTTATTGAAACTTTCAAGTGTAATGGGGGGATAGTTTCCCTCCAGTATTTTGGTCACTTAAAAATGGCACTAGAACTTCTTATTTCTGATCAAATGAATCCTCCCTCTCCCGAGCTCTAGGATCTCTGGTTTGGTACAATCACGCCTGGGGGAAAATTTTAACAAGTATTCGTGACCTTTCTCCTGGCAAAAATGCCAAATTCCATATTTTTGTATATAGAAGCTTCAAAGCTCTACAGTAGGGTTCTCTGATATGCTGAAACTGATGGTGTGATCAAGGATACAGCAGTAGCTGCAACCTAGTTAAGGACGAACATGACCTTTACTAAATAAACAGAAATAGCCCGAAACCAGCAAAAAGTGTACCACCGGAGTTGCCTTGGCTGGAAACCATATGCTAGAAATAACAGTCCCTGCTAGAAATAACAGCGACCCGGCTCAATAGTAACCGAAACTCTAAAACCGGATTTTTTATACCAATAGATACACCAACAGAATCAAATTTTTATGTTGATTTCAAATGTATAAGTTTCATCAAGTTTAGTGCCACCCATCAAAAGTTACGTGCATGAAAAATTTGCCCTATTTTTGAAAAAAGGGCGAAACACCCCCTAAAAGTAATTGAACCTTAATGAAAATCACACCATCAGATTCAGCGTATCAAAGAACCCTGCTGTAGAGGTTTCAAGCTATTTTCTGTAAAAATGTGCAATTTTGTATTTTTTGCCCGAAGAAAGATCACGGATGTTTATTTGTTTATTTTGTTTGTGTGTTTATTTGTTTTTTGTTTTTTGTTGTTTTTTCTCCAGGGGTGATCTTATCAACCCAGTTGTTCTAGAATATTGCGGGAGGGTCTTTCGAACGGAAATTAAAAGTTCTAGTGCCCTTTTAAGTGACCAAAAAAATGGAGGGCAGCTAGGCCCCCTCCCACGCTCATTTTTTCCCAGAGTCACCCGATCAAAATTTTGAAATAGCCATTTTGTTCTGCATGGGCAAAAAATATAATAACTATGCCTTCGAGAATGACCTAATCACCCACAGTCCCCGGGGGAAGGGTTGCAAGTTTTGAACTTTGCCTAATGTTTACATATAGCATTGGTTATTGGGAAGTATACAGACGTTTTCTGGGGGGATTTTTCTGGTAGTGGGGGGTGGGGGGATGGATCAGGGGTTACGTGGGAGGATCTTTCAATGTAGGAAGTTGTCATGGGGGAAGGAACATCGGATTTCCCAGCATCAAATAGTTCGTGGTAACAAACTTTACGGAGCGACCCGGCTCAAAAGTAATCAAAACTCTAAAACAAGAAATTTTGATACCAATAGATACATTAAAAAATCAGATTTGTATGCTGATTTAAAATATATAAGTTTCATCACGGTAAGTCTTACCCATCAAAAGTTACGTGCCTGAGAAAATTTACATTTTTTTTTTGAAAAAGAGGGAAACGCCCCCTAAAAGTCATAGAACCTCAATGAAAATCTCACCATGAAATCCAGCGTATCAGAAAACCCAATTATAGAAGTTTCAAGCTCCTATCTGCAAAAATGTCGAATTTGGTATTTTTTTTTTTTTTGCCAGAAGAAAGATCACGGATGCATGTTGATTTGTTTTTTTTTTGTTTTTTTTTTTATTTTTTTTTTTTTTTCCAGGGGTGATTGTGTCGACCCAGTGGTCCTAGAATATCTTGGGAGAGCTCATTCGAATGGAAATTAAAAGTTCTAGTCCCCTTTTTAAGTGACCGAAAAAATGAGGGGCAACTAGGCACCCTCACACGCTCATTTTTTCCCAAAGTCGAGACAGCCATTTTGTTCAGCATGGTCGAAACTATAATAACTATGTATTTGAGGATGACTTAATCCTCCACAGTCCCCCGGGGAAGGTCTGCAAGTTATGAACTTCGCCCAATGTTAACATATAGTATTGGTTATTGGGAAGTATACAGACGTTTTCCGGGGGATTTTTTCTGGTAGTGGGGGTTGGGGTGTATTGGGGGTTACGTGGGAGGATCTTTTCATGGAGGAAGTTTTCATTGGGGAAGGGACATTACTATAAAGATGGCGCCGGATTTCCCAACATTATTAAAAAAAAACGATTAGAAAGTTTTCAACTGAAAAACTTTTCAACTGAAAACTTTTCAACATCGAAACTTAAAACGAACAGAAACTGTTACGTATATGATTGGGTTCGCCCCCAATCAATACCTCGCTCTTTACGCTAAAGTTGATTTAGTACTTTCCTAAGAGCTATGTATTCTAATTAACGGCCTTTGTGATTAAGGGGTCATTCTTAAAGAATTGAAAAAAATTTGAACTTAAGCGTAAAGAGCGAGGTATCGACTAGGGAAACGAACCCTCCTAATATACGTAATGAAAATATACGAATATAGAAGTTCGTTACGTAAGTTAATTCGTAAGTTACATATATTTAATACTAATAAAACGTTAGTAAATAAAATTAAACAACTTTCGAGAAAGCCATTTAGCCAAAAAAAGTAAAATTAATATGCAAATTTTGTTTGAATTACTCATATGTACTGAGCCAAAATCAAAACCAGTATTAATTTAAAAACGTTCAGAAATTAAATTAAAAAAAAACAAGTTTTTTTAACTGAAAGTAAGGAGCGACATTAAAACTTAAAACAAACAGTAATTATTCCGTATATGAAAGGGGCTGTCCCCTCCTCAACGCCTCGCTCTTTACGCTAAAGTTTGACTCTTTCTCACAACTCTATTTTTTTAAACAATAAAAAACAATAAAACCATAAAAAGAAAATTACAGTCCGTTTTCTTGAAAAACAAGGAAATTACCTTGTTTGCATAAGAAGTATCTGTTCTTTTTTTTTGCCGCTGCTACAGGGGCACTTGAACATTATATAAAGCTGTTTAACGGGTCAAGTTAAAGGAAATTATTACATCTACTCGTTTTTTAATTAACAAAACACAATATTTAAAATAAAACTAGTTTTTTGACAAAAAAACTGCATACTCTTATATGTAATGACTGACTTGATACTTAAAAGGGTGCCCTGGGTAACGATGACAAGGTAGTTCGTCCTTTACTACTCCAGCTAAGGAAAAGCTGAAGGCTTTTTCCTGTGTCTAATATATCATGGTTGCAACCGTAGCAGCAACCCAGTAAAGTACGAACACAACCCATGCTAAACAAAATATAGCCTGAAACCCCCTAAAAATGGCATCAGATCAAAACAAGAAGCACAGCATTGTAATTTTTAATAAGATCGCTTGACTCTTTGGGGTCGTTATCTCCTTGTTCAAAAATTTGACCAATTTTCTCGCCTCAGAACCACACTTGAACACTTACCACTTGACCAATTAAACTTTAATATGGCTCTTTAATTTTCATCGAATAGTTTCAATTTTTTTGGCAGACTTTTTAAAAATTAATTAAAAAAATTATTTATTCGCAATAAAAAATATAATCATAAGAATTATTTGTGCTTAAAACAGTTGAAGGGATCAAACAGAAATCTGGGGATTGGGAATTAGGTTTTGAAGGGAACAAAGCAAGGTCTATGCTGCTTTTATTCCATTCATCTGCCCAATAGTAATTTATGCCTCCGATCCTAGTAAGTTTATTGTGTCCTTAAATGACTTAAAGCTGCTTCTCTTTTCAGCCCCTTGGCGATTGCGTCCTCGTCTGACAGAAAGCCTTGATGAAGTGGAGGGAGATGAAGAACAAATTCGTAATGTTTGCTGCAAAAGAATGAAACAGACCCTACTTATAGGAAAAGGTAATGAAAATTCCTTTTTATTTAAAAAAAATTAGTTTTTGTCCCCTATTATTTTTAAAGGTCAATATAAACTTGTAAGTTTTGGATAAAAGTAAGCGGTGTCACCATTGTCGTATCCAGGGGAGGGGATTTCACGGTTTGGACCACCCTTCTCCCCTCGATATTTGTGTCTGTTTCGTGCAAAAGAAGCAAAATACACGTAATACATGTGAAAGCAGGTTCATGAGAAGTTATTTTTGTAAAACGTCCCCCCCCCGGACAACAATCCTGAATACGACCCCGGGTGTCAACAATAACCCTGGAACCTTTTTATTTATAACATTTGAAACTCCACTTAAATAAGTTTGAAGATAGTGTCATGGTAGAACCATAAATATGGTTAAACGTGCTAGAAGCTTGTTTTACGTTTTAACTGATCACCAGATTAAGTTTAGATTATAGCTTTAAAGATTATAGCTTTATAGCTTAAAAGACCCTTAAGTTTTCTGATAGATTGTTCACATACAAGTCTTTACCAAGATGTGTTCAGATTTATTAAGGTTCCGAACAACACAGTTTATATAATTATCCAGTATGATCTTTCCCTATCTCACCCATTATAAAAACCCGGACCGAGGTGCGAGTGCTCCAGAGAACGTTTCAGCCCGGCAATATCTCTGCAAAAGGATACCCAATCCCATAAACTATAGTTTTTATACCATAAGTCAACCACATTAAATCCGGCCAATTGACATCCATGGCAAGGAAAGCAGTTATTTCTCAATTTCCTTTCCAAGCCTCACTTACAAGGATGTTTGCTTTTATCTTAATAAAAAGTGGTATTTCAAAACCGTGCACTTTGTTTTTTGTGTCTTAATATTTTTACTAAAATTAAATTTTTACTTAATTAGTTAGCTTCACCACACTAATGTGTCCCTTTAGGATCAAATGTCCCAGTTGCATCGTAACTTAAGCAGAAACTTAACAGGAAAATGTTGCTTTATTTGTTGTTTATCTTGAAGTTTTCTTTTATCAATCTCCTACATTCAATCGTTCAGTTTTTGTTGAGATAGATGTTGGATACTCTACGAACTACCTGTGGGTTCAGACAAGGCTTTGATCATAGTTGCAGCGGTAGATGCAACCCAGTAAAGAGCGAACCACAGTCCATAGTAATCAAAAGTTGAAAAATGTGTTTTCAAAAAACTGTATAGGGAGAAAAAATTGCCGTTTGACACTAAGTCAGGAATAGTAACTAGTGTGTCGGTTAATCTTAGAAGTAAAAGTTAATTGCGAAAAAAAATGTTTAAGGTGATTTCGAAAAAGAGCCTGAAACCCCTTGAAAATTGCGTCAAATCGAAATAAAAAGTGCACCATTGGAATAAGCATGGTTCAAAACCTTTTGTAGGATAGTTACAGTCCCCCACCTTGAGCACCAAGGAAAATGACTTCTTTGCATGGGTAGCACTGATCTGTCTCCTTTTTTTTTTCTTTTTTTTTCTAGCAGAGCTATGGGGTGGCCTGAGCATCATAGAGAGATGTGTAATAGCTCATTCAAAAGGGAATTAAATTTTTAACTGCCTTTTGCAAGTGAAAAAAAAGATTGGAGGGCAAATACTCCTCCCTACATACAGACCCCTGAATTATTAACCCCCCCCCCGAAAAAAATCCTGGATCCGCCCTTGCTCAAGCCCCTCGAAAATGGCGGTAGATCAAAATGGAAAGTGAACCATTGGAACCAACATGGTCGAAAACCTTGTACAGGTAATTTACAGTCCCCCTCCTTGAACAACAAGGAAAACCACTTTTTTGCATCGGTAGCACTGATCTGTCTCCCGTTTGTTGTTGTTGTTTTTTTTTCTTCTTTCTTTTCAACAGGTCTAGCGGGCTACCAGAACATCGTAGAGACATGCTTAATGGCTCATTCAAAAGCTATTTCTCATATCTACGTGATTTTTATAAATTTCTGTCATCTGCAAATGCCATATGGCACTAAAACGGCACTTTTTGCACTATTTCTCAAGGCGTGGCACTAGCAGGCTACCAGAACATCGTTGACAGATCTTTTATAGCTCATATAAAAGATATTGCACATATCAACGTTTTTCATATAAATTTTACCATCATCAAGTTCCATATGACTCTAAAAAGTGACGTGTCTCCAATGGAAAAGCTGGGGCTACTGGAGTAGCAGAACTTATAAAAGTGATATTTAATGACTCATTTGAAAGCTATTGCTCTTATAAATGTGTTTTTTTTTTCAAATGTACATTCGTAAGTGCGATATAGCACTTAAAACAAAACTTATGGTGCCACTTCTTAAGTGGAAAAGCTCTGAAGTACAAAAACAGGTATCATTGTAGTAGTTATGTTCCAGAACCCTTAACTAGAGGTTCACAAGAACCCCTCCTGTACTCTCCCCTCCCAGCCCCCTTAGTAAGTTTCATAAATCGTCTGCTCATCAGTAAGCTACTGAAACATTAGCAGGCTACCACACCGTCGTAGATAGATGTTTAGTCGCTCAATTATAAGCTATTGCTTATATTTACTAGGTTTTTAAAAATTCTACCATCTGTTAGATTTCACAGATTTTAATATTAACTAGTTTCTGAGGAGAACTTGCAATGAACTCTTTGTCTTGGTTGAAGCATTAGCTGCAACCTAGTAAAGAGCGAGCCGCAGCGCATAGTAACTAAAAGTGAAAAAATGTTAAAACGGTGCTTTTTCTTCTTTATTCCACGCCTAGCAGGTTACTAGAACATCATAGAGAGATTCTTAAGAGCTCATTCAAAAGCTATTTCTCATTTGTATGGTGTTATATAAATTTCGCCATGTGCAAGTGCCATATGGCA
The DNA here is from genome assembly GCA_027921565.1 of Artemia sinica. Lineage (NCBI taxonomy): Eukaryota > Metazoa > Arthropoda > Branchiopoda > Anostraca > Artemiidae > Artemia > Artemia sinica. The sequence continues at coordinate 5,396,676 of CM051260.1, read as the reverse complement.
CGAAAAAAGGCACTTTTTATTCCATTTCTTGAGAGGTGGGGCTTTGGTGCCATGTCTCCTGGAAATCAACTACGCTGAACAAAATGGCTATCTCAAAATTTTGATTGGATGTGTTTGGGGAATGATGGGCGCGGGGGGGGGCTAGTTGCCCTCCAATCATTTTTGACTATTAAAAAGGGCACTAGAACTCTCGATTGCCAATCGAATGAGCCCCTTTTTAAGCTTCTACGACGACCCCTTCCATATGAAGTGCCTCTGGGAAAAACAAAAATTATAAATAATAAATAATAAAACATTGGAGCCGTATGGCCTTTACTATAGGCAACGCTACAGCGTTGCCTCTGATACTAAAGCATATTTCTTACAATTTAAGACTGTATATTACCGACTATTGGTAATAAAGCTGGTGAGAGTAAAATGCTGCTTGATAAATCAATCCAATATTTCTGTAGGCTGTTCAATTACTTCGTGGTTATTAAAAACATTTAATTTTACGCTTATGTTTTTAAGATAATTCTAATTATATACTGAAAGTTACTAATGTCACAACTGGTGTAAGACTAAGAAAATCTTTATAGATTCGTTTAGTGTCGTGAAGCTTCATACTCACTTTTAACTCTTAAATAAATAATCCTGTTTTTTATACTTGACTTTTGCGTTTTCAGTAAAGTGCTAGTTTTGTATAGGCGTAATCCTAAAAGCATAAGAAACATAATTAGTTGGTTTATTTATACTAGTTTTATTAATATACATTAAATAGGCTGTGAAGTAATAATTTTTGTCCATTTTAATTTTCAACTTCGCTCTTTACTTCCCTCGGAAAAACTTTATTTTTTAAAATTAATTTTATATAAAGACAGTGTGACTTACAATTTACTAAAATTCAGGATATGCCATTTCAAAATGCACATACTGAAAAACTGGCAGCATCACATTGTAGCGATGGAAAAATATTGGAGATAATATTTTTATGGTTTGTGATAGAAAAATTAATATTTGAATCAAGCGTATTTTTATTAATCAAAACAAAACCCGGTTTTCTCTATAAGTCAAATATGAATGGCATAGGTTTATTTCCCTATTTCTTATTTCTTACATTTGAACCGGATGCCGTATTTCCTCTAATATACATATTAATCGAATTGTATTTTAATGCTGATATTGAATATCTTTGAATTATTTCATTTAATTTAATCCATTAAAAGTTACGAGGAATTAAGAATTATTGAACTATAAATTTTGACGTCTCAAAGCTTTGTTTCCACGGCGCAATTAGATCTTGCTTAAGAGATACGAATTCTTATAGGCCAGCAGGGGTTAGAAACTCTTTCTAAGCTGTGGCGATGACAACTTTTGATGCTTGTAGGAATGAAAAAGCGTGGCCTCTTCTTCTCGGGCTATCTGGAGATCAGATTCCTCTGGGAGCATTTACTTTGGAGACATACGAACTAGTTACCCATTGTCGGACTAGACGCAGACATATAAATGAAACAAACACAGATAAAAAGACAATAGATTTATTGAACTTACATGCTTGGTCGCACAGGAACAAGTCACTTCTATGACAATAACGGTGACCAAAATACAATAAATTCGCCTGAATCTCTCTAGTTCTAAGGTACTAATCGCTTCAAATCTGGATAGAGATTCAAATTAAAAAGGCACATTTACCCCACTCCCAAACGCAGTTCTTTCGTCCTGCGCTATAGGGACTGCCTGCCATTGGCTTACGTGGCCCAAGGACGCGAACCCTCGTCCAATAATACGTCTTAAATATTTTTGATGATTTAGGCGTTCACACGGTTCTTATCGTTTAAACTTCCTTAGAAATATTGTGCGTAGCACTTTTCTTATTGCTCACTGTCTTAGCGAAATCCAAAGACTGCAGTTTCTTTTCTTTGCTGATTAAGGACTTTTTCATTTTTGAAACTAGATTTAGCTTAATTATAGGAGTCCGAATTAAAGAAGGAACTTTATTTTGGTATTTCAAATACATCGTGTTTTACTCCCGGTACATATCACCCTTCCCATCAATTAATGACGTCCCGTCATTAGTAACTGCTCGCCTTTGGGCTTTTTTAAATGTTCGCCATTTATTAACTATTTTTTTTTTTTACATAATTATTTTATATATATGTTATGACTTAATCAGGAGTGCTAAAAATTTTCTCTATTACTTTTCTTATTTTATTCTACATCCCTATCTAAAATTCATCTACCGGACTAAGATTATTCATGGTTCTAGGCTAGCTACTATACTAAAGATTTTTTTTTTTTTGATTTTGCTGTCTATATGGCATGCTACATTCTATCTACGCTACATTAAATGAATGACATGATAATACTACACCTAATTCTACTTGTGGTACATACATGAATGATTTATAACATACAATATTTGGTTCATCATATTCACTGATGACATTAAAACACTTTCACTATTGAGATTTTTGAATTGTCAAAGTTATTAGGAAGTACAACATGTAGCTTCACATCTATTCATCACCTTTCGTGTCCTTAGTGTACTACACCCTTCTGTTGTAAATTACTGTCCTTCATTCCTTTTGTCCTGGCAAAAATTTCGAAGCACTTACGTTATGGTTTCTTCATGGAACAGTTTGAGTCTAGTTGTCTTCACACGGTAAGTTTTCCCATATAGTCAACTGGGAAATGACCGTTAAATATCGTTCTAATAGTCAACTGGGGAATGATTCTTCCCACTGCAGGTGTTGGTGTTTTTCTTCTCAGCATATCATTTTTTTAGGACTTTAGAGGCACATAGAGAATGTATTCTCGCATAAAATTGTTCATTTGTGCCTTTTGAAACGGGTTGTCGTCATACTATAGTGACTCTCTTAATATATTGTCTTTAAATTCAACTTCGAATATCTTCAACTATCATTTAACTTCAAATATCGTTAAATATCGTTTATCTTGTACTGCTCGATGGTGTTCTCAGAGTTAAAGTTCAAATTGTCTTTAATTTCTGCTTCAAATATCTTCAAATGTCTTTAAGTGTCATTTAACTTCAAATATCGTTTATCGTGTGCTGATCGATGGAGTTCTCAGAATTAAACTTCAAATTGTCTTTAATTTCGTCTTCAAATATCTTCAAATGTCTTTAAGTATTTTTCAACTTCAAATATCGTTAAATATCGTCTATCTTGTTCTGATCGATGGGGTTCTCAGAATTAAACTTCAAATTGTCTCTAACTTCAGTTTCAAATATCTTCAAATGTCTTTAAGTATCTCTTAACTTCAAATATCGTTAAATAGCGTTTATCTTGTTCTGATTGATGGGGTTCTCAGCATTTATGTGATTATATAGTTCGTTAAAGCACTTGATACTGAGGTTCAAATATAGTGTTACCTGATACATAATATGGTTCATAGTCGAAGAAACGACGATCGAAGGTAACTGTTGTTTTCGTAGACGAAACTGGGATGGAAGTTGCCTGGAGTTATGGTGAGTACTCTTCGTTGGTTGAGATATGATGAAAATAGATGCTACTGGGTCGTATCTGTACTGGGCAGCTCATTGTAATACTCAATGACCAAAGTGTCCATTTACTTTCCTGTAATAAAAACAACGCGGCAGAATCACATGTTCTTTGAAGTAAATACATATACAATAATTCACGCATTAATTGGGTTATAATTTCTTAGCTATGAGACAGAATTAAATAAATACACTGATATTAGTACTCACAATGAAAATTTAAAAATTTAAAACAGAGATGTTTTCAAATTTGTTTTGAGAACGGAAACATCGATAAAGGGCTTATATACTTCTTCAATACTTATTAAATAAACGTTATTTACCCTACATTATTAAGTTTGAGGTCTAATTTTACGACTTATTTCATGCCTTCATTGTTCACGCAAGTCCGTGCTGTTTAAGAAACGCATGTGCAGCGTCATAACCGCACGGTTTTACGCAAACGATACTACAATGAGGGAACAAGACATAACAAGGACTAGTGGAGACCTCTATACCCACTAGTTTTCTGATGTCTTCCCTATTTCTTGGCTTAGACGTTCTCATGGGGCTCCGGGTTTAACGGCTGAAATGCCGAGGTTCTTAGTCTCAGGATTTTTCCGTAATTGCAAGTCAACATTGGTGCCTCGTATTCGCCTTTCGAATAAGGTCATTAGATGCAGGATTTCCAAGCTTGCCCGCGTAGATTCCAGTTGATGCTTGGCAAAGAATATAAGCGTAATGAAGAACTGACATCAATATCTTTTTAGAAGGCTATTGTTTAAGCAAATCCTTCAACACTAAATAAATAAATATTATATTAAAGTCTTATTAGAATCCGTTAAGCGAGAGACACCTTCACATTAATAGGGAATTCCTTGTGGGTTTTACTTAGTCGCCATTGGACATACACAGGGTTTCAATCCATATATCTTAACTGATTAAATGGTTTTAAAATTTTACATATTATTATTGAGATATAATTTCACATCCGCCGTGAAATTCTACATATAAACGTACCATAGGTTGTTTGGTTATAGTTACCAATAGTTGGCTATTGGTACATATATTACTCGAGTAAGAAACATTATATTTCTCGAGTAAGAAACACATGAATAAGCAAACTTGCGGCGCATAATTACACTGGTAGGCCTAAAATAATTATAATCTGCACTAAGATAAAATATTTCATATAATTAGACGCTTCTGTACTGATAATTTCTTGTTTTTTTTTTGATAATATCCATGGGTCGATTTTTCACAGAAAATCTGAGGGGACCTGAGTCAGTATAGGTAAGATATAACGTGACTGACTTGCGAAAATATTTCACAAAAATTAGAGCACAATATATGTCATAGATAAACCAATGAAATTAAAGGACATTTTTGTCACAGAACTATAGAACAGTGATCTCTCTGTTATTGTATATGTCATAGATATAAACTAGTGGAATTAAATTTTTCGCCAAGGAGCTAAAGACATTAATGTCTCTGTTTCTCTTTGGAAGTAATGTTTAACACAGAGCTGTAGGACAGCATACGTCATTGATATAATATAATGAAATTAAAAAGCTTTTCTTTTTTTTTCTTTTTTTTTGCCTCGGAGCTATAAGAAAGTAAACTCTTTGTTTCTCTTTCAAAGCATTCTGATTCAAAAAACGAAAACTTAACTAGCTCACAGAAGTTTCTATTCAACCTTTAAGTATTGTTTTGACTGGCCCTGATTGGCATAAAAATAATAATTTCTTACACTTGAGGGACTGAGAAATATCCCTTCCTACGTTCATTTACACACAAAAAAATTACAAAACAATCATGGGCCTTGAGTTCCTCCCCGGGCTTCCCACAAGACGTGGTCCAACGCGAGTTGTCGTTTTCAGTAGACCACTAGCTTCCTACCTTTGGTTATTTTCTGTGATCGTCAACGTTTTGACATTACTCGTATTATTTTATTTTATTTTTTTTTCATTAATATTGACTTGGTTAACTTTACTTGTACACTTTTGAATTTATTATGGTGTTAAATTCATATCTTTGAAATTTGTCTTTACATTAATTAGGGATATTTCCATCTGTCAGGTTTTTTAACCGTTCTACCTGACTGTGTCGTTATTTTCTCCTCTGTTTCTTGCGGTTTTTTCTTTTTCGGTTTGTCTAGCGAAATAAGGTCAAACTTTTTGTATTGTTTTTTCAAAAATTCTTGCCCTTTTAATTTCGTTTGTTTCCCGTGTGCGGCTGCTGAGGTCGGCCTTGATTTCCCTATTTCTTTAGCTACTATTTGGCCTGATTCACCATCAGACTCTTCGGAACTAGTTTCTGACGAATCCGGATTGGAACTTTTAGAGGTGGCACTTTTTGTGGTATCCTCTGCCATTCCTTCGTAAATTTCTACTCCCCTGGAAGTAGAAGGTTTATTCCCTAGGTCCTCGCCTTGAGTTCTCAACTCGGGGGATTTGAAAGATTCTTGAGAGCTTTGGGAGGAATCAAAAGTTTTTGCGGGGTTCCTCCATTGTTTGAAGGCCATGTCTTCAGGGGGATGGGGCACTCTTTGCAATAGGGATTCCCTCCGTGAAGTCCACGTCCAGTCGTGTTTAGGTTTGACCTTGGACACAGTTATATCATGATATTGACCTTGCTGGTCATCCTTTGGAGTTTTATTCCCGGGCAATGTGCTTTGACTCGTTTTTATGGGAAAATTTATTAAATCCATAGCTTCTCGCAGGTTTGTTTTAGTTAAATCTTTGGGAGGAGTTTTCTTTACAGTAATACCGGGGGTTTCTACAGCTCTGTTTAATTCTTCCTGTAAGGACAGGGGCCTTTCTATTGGTGTTACAGGGGAAACCATATCGTCTGGAAATCTTTTGGGGGGACATGGTGTCGAAATTCTATCGGGGAAGAATTGGGTTTTTGGAGATATTGTATAATCTAAATCTCCTGCGTTTGCCGATGAATAACTTTTTGGACTTTTTGGCGTTTTTATTTCAGGAAAAAATCCTGGTATTAGGGATTTTTTCTTAGGAACAACTAGATTTTCCATTGCTAAAAATTCTTCAAAGTTTTGTTCATCACTGTCATTTTCAAAATAATCTTGTTTAAAATTGAAAGGTTTTAGCTCTGCCAATCTTGACCTAGGGGGCTCATTTTCCGAATCTGACGAATCAGTAGAAGAGGGATGTGACATCCATCTCTCTGGAAATTTTGCTCTTTTTATTCAGCTAACATGCGCCTTGTAAGTTTTTCCACTATCGGGGTTTTCCATTTTAAAGGTATATTCATTATCGTACTTTTTGACTATTCTGTACGGCCCAGAATATTTGTTGGAAAGTTTTTTTCCTTCCTTTTTCGCCTCGTTCTTTAGGTAAACGAAGTCTCCTACTTTGAAATCTATATTCCCCTTAACTTTGGGTTGGTTTCTTAGCTCTTGGTTTATTTTACATTTTTCCAACTCTTGCCTAACTATTTTATAAGTTTTCCTCATCCTATTTATGAATTCTTGTTTATAATCTTCTGAGTCGTTATAATACTGCCGAGACTCAATAATCTCATCATATGGGACTCTAAAATCACGACCAAAAAGTAAATAAAATGGATTGTCTTTGGTTGTTTCGGAATAAGCAGTGTTGATTACGTTGGTTAAGTAAGGTAAGAATTTATCCCAGTCGCTCCTATTGTCTTTCGTATAAATACTTAGAACGTTCGAAAATATTTTATGCCTGTTTTCTATTTTGCCATTAGCTTGTGGATGGTACGGCGCTGTTACCATTTTCTTTATATTAAGGAAACTCATTAAATCTTTTGTTACTTTTGCAACAAAATTGCTCCCGTTGTCGCTCAAAATTTTATTAGGAATGCCAAATTGTAAAAATAATTTTGCTAATGCCTTACTTGTGGCATAAGCACCTTGATTTTTTAATGCTTTTGCAAAAGTAAATCCGGAAAAATGATCTACAACCGAAAGAATACAAGTATGGCCTCTGCTAGAAACAGGTAAGCCTCTACTTGTACCGTATAGGTCAAATGAGATAATATCGAAGGGGTACTTTGCTACCGGGACCCTTCCCATTGGAGGATTTGGATAAGCTGGGGGGATTTTTCTCAAATTACATGCTTCGCATGTACTTACAAATTCTTTAAGTTTTGTCAGTGCCGATTGTACGTAAAAGTATTGTTTTAACTTATGGAACGTTTTCATAACTCCTAAATGTCCACCTGTGTCCGAATGAAAATATTCAAATGCAGGCCCTATCAAGTTTTGTGGTAATACAGGTATTATCGAGGTTCGGTTTCTATTTGTCTCAGCAGTCACAATTCTACACAGTATTTCTTCATCAAGGTCGTAGTAAAAATTATCTATCTCTTTTCTAAGAGTTTTGAATTTATCCGGTAACGCCTCATCATTCACAAAATAATTAATTAGTGCTACACACATTTCGTCCTTTTTTTGCTTTCTTTTTATATTTTTCAAAGATAAGGGACAATAGTTAATCTTATTTTCTTTTACTGCGTCTTTGACTTTGTTTTTCTTACATCCATGTTTGCTTTTAGCATTAATAGCATTAACTTCATTTTCTTCAGTTTCCGACGGACTATTTTCTGGATATCTACTCAAAAAGTCGCAAGCTGCGTTTTGTTTTCCCTTTAAATGTTCAAATTCATAATTTAGGTCTTGGATTTTCATAATCCATCTAGCTAGAATGCCCGTGGGGTTTTTAAATGTGCGCAGGTACTGCAAGCTTTTATGGTCTGATCGTAGTATAAATTTTCTACCAATTAAATAATGTCTAAATTTGTCCAAGTGGTAGATAATAGATAGTAATTCTAAGTTTGTGGCGGAATAACTACTTTCGCCTTTTGATAAAGTTTTACTTGAATAGCATATAACTTTTTCTATTTGTTTAGGTGTTCCCTGTAGAGGGTTAGGGTTTTCTACTGGGATTGTTTGGGAAAGAATTGCGCCTATGCCTTTTGAACTAGCATCAGTGGTAACGATGAATTTTCCGTTTTCGAAATCAGGGAGTGATAAAATTGGTTCAGAAGTGAGCGCCTTTTTGAGTTGGTCTAGGGAAGTTTGAGCTTCCTGGGACCAGGTAACATTATGGGAGTTTCCTTTGGTTAATTCCGTGAGGGGTTTCGCAATTTGGGCATAATTGCGTACGAATTTTCTAAAGTAGCCAGTAAGTCCTAAAATTCCCCTTAATTCTTTCATAGTTCTGGGGGGCTTGAGGTTTTCAACACATTTTATTTTATCAGGGTCTGGGGATATCTCTCCCTGGGTTACTACTACTCCTAAAAATTTAATTTTGGATTGAAATAAATTTACTTTCTCAGGCCGGCATTTTAAATTGCCTTGCCTGAACTTCTCGAACACCTTAGCTAAAGTTGCTAAGTGTTGTTCAGTGTTTTCCCCCACGCATATAATATCATCAACAAAATGAATTATATTCTTTAATCCTCTTAACAGGTGCAATAGGGGTCTACATAACGCGCTTGAACTTGTTTTAAGCCCAAATGGTACTCTCAAGTATTCATAAGATCCATATTCGGATGCTGAAAATGCAGTTTTATGGACATCCTTTTCGGCTATTTTCACTTGGTGGTAGCCTTGGGTAAGGTCCAAAGAAGTAAAAATTTTGTTTTTGCTTGAAATTGAGTCAAGAATTTCGTCTATTCTTGGTAGAGGAAATTTATTGCTAACTACTTGTTTGTTGAGAGCCCTATAATCTACTACGAGTCTAAGATCTCCATTCTTTTTTGGTACTAAGATCACTGGTGCACTATACGGACTTATACTTGGGCGTATAATTTCGTTTCTTTCTAATTCATGGATTTTATTTTTTAACCACTCTTTGTGCTTATATGGCACACGATATGGCTGTTTTGCTACGGGATTACCAGTCGTTAAAATTGAATGCTGATAAAATGGAATCAGCCCGATATCATCTTCAGATGCAGAAAATACATCCTTAAATTTCCATAATAATTCGCATAATTTTTTCTTAAGTTCCATATCCGTAATATGATCCATTTTAAATTTGTTTAAAAATTGCGATTTAGTCAAAGGATATTCGTTATTTGAAGTTTTAATACCGTTAACTAGGTTTCTTTTAGAATTTTCCCATTTATTTAAATCATTTTCCGTTAAAACCTCGATTTGGGCTAAACACATCCCCTTTTTAATTGTAATTGTATCATTTTCATGGTTATTGGTTACCCAAATAAAACCTTCCCCTTTGTCATAAGATATAATCTGTTCCTCGCATAACAGATTTTCAGGTATTTCAGACGGTGTCGCAAACCATATTTCTGATTTGCTAACTATTGGCTCGATCATTTGTGATATTTGAATTTTTTTGCATCGTTTTGGGAGGGATTTTTGTTTTCCTTATCGCAAATCCGTAATATTTCTCTTCATTTTCATTGTTTATTAGATTCATAGTGGCGCTATGCTGCGCCATTGCGGCATCTTGCGGCGTCACGTTGGGTTTTATTATGTTTTTCCACAATTCCACTATTTTCTTAATTTCATTTGATCTCTACTGTCGCATATCTCCTATTTTTATTTTCGCAGATTCAATACTATTATTATTTAAATTTACTTCATTTCTGCGATATCTCTCAGGATAATTGAACAAATTTCCAATTATGCCATGTCTTTGCGAGACATGGGGTTCAAAATACTTCGACATTATACCACTAGAAATTTTTACTGTTATGTTATCTTCGTAACCTCTGTTACGATTTCTTAAGGTAGAAATTTCTTCCCCCACCTTAGCTGGGTATACAAGCTTCTCGTTGGCTACGTCTAATAGTATTCTATTAGACCTTAGAAAATTTGCCCCTATAATAGCTTCATATGGGAGATTGTCACATATAATAAAATTTGTCATGAAGGTTCTGTTGTCTCTTTTTACGTTTAGGCAAATTGACCCTTTTGCATTTAATTTATGACCTGTAACGCTTGTTAATTGGGATTATTAGGGTTCTTTTGTCGCCTAATGTGCAGAGGCAACGTATTAAATACGCAAGAGTTTATGATATTTACAGTAGCTCCACTGTCAACTAAGGCCGTAAAGTAAACGTTTTCTACACAAAAATCATTAAATTAGGTAACTTGTTAATAATATCACTACAAGAAGGCACTAGTATTGTTTTGGACCTATTAAATATCCCTGGCACCCTCTGGGTCCAACTTATGTTTCTGAGGGGCCTGAAGCGTTTCCCTGAGGATATATTTCATTTGTCGGTGCCTGTAATAGATATTCAGACGTATTAGGTTCCGTAGGCATATTTAAATGATTTACGTCTGCCTGTCTTCGCCATGTATTATTATGGTAACGTGGATGTCTCGTGTCAGTGCCATTTGCTGGCGCTGTTTGCCAGTGCTGTTGGCTTGTAAAATTTTTATTTCTCATCGGCAAATTTTCATGATTTTTATATTTCATTCTCGCATTATATTGGCCTTGGCGTGTATTTGGGTTTTCAAACCGGTAATTAATTTGCCTGTTGGGGAGAGGGTTATACAGATTTGGTTGGTACGCATTATAAGGTACTGATTGGCGCAATCCCCCCTGGCTATAGCCTATTGCACGACCGGTGCTAAAATTTGTTCTTCTGAACAAATGGTTACCGTAATTTTGCGTATTACCGACAGCATTTCTTGGTATGGGATTGGTGACGTAGTGGCACTCTCTTGCTATGTGGCCAACACGATTGCAGTTATAGCACCTTATTATTGTAGGGTTAATGGGCTGAAAACGTACTGTTTTCTGCCTAGCGGGTTCTGGCGTTTTGTTTCTTTGTGCTACTGGGGAGTTATCCCTTGAAAAGAAATTGGGGGATGCTTGATCGCCCTTGAAGATTGGGTTCGCGTTTGAGTCGCCTAAGCTATTTATTTTTGCATTACTATGATTAGCAACCATTTTATCAACTTCGATTAATCGTTCTACCTCTTGGACTGCAAGATCCAACGTCTGAATATTCTTGGATATTACTACTCTATATAGTTTTGGGGTAGCCCTTGCAAAAAGGTATTTAGTATGACTTTTTCATACAGTTGCCCAGAACCACTTCCGTATTTTGCTTCTACAGAAATGCGTATATTATCCAGATATTCCCTTATATTTTGTGAAAAATCAAAGTTCACTACTCCATGTTTTAATTTATTTATTGAACTGGTTTCTATAAATCTCTCTTTGAATGCTTTTAACAAGTCATCAACCGTATTTATTGGCAAGTTGGCGTTATTTCCTATGGTATGTTCGACCTGTTTTAGAAAGGTTAAGGCCTGGCCTCTTAATCGTAGAAGCAGCATGTCTTTTAATGCTCCAACGTCTGTTTTTGTTAATTGTACAAACTGGGTCAATTGGATATTAAATTCGTCAATATCTGATTGACCATTGTATTCCGGGATAGATTTTGCAATCTCTATATTTTTTGCGATTAACTTTTGCACTATTAGTAATTCATTTAGATCGTCCATGTTTTTTTTTGCGTTTATATCAACTTAAAATTTTACTTAACCTATTTTGGGGTAGGCTATTATCTCCTATGAGATATAAGGGGTTTCCTATCGTAGCCTAGCGGTTATAGGCCTAATCAATTTTCTTATATGTCTGTATCTTTCCAAAAATTAAATCTGAATTACAAAGTTTAAATAGCCCAACTAGTTCGCAGTTTTCCTCCAATTTCCGACTCGCGCCATTTGTACCGATGGAAAAAATATTGAAGATAATATTTGTTATGGTTTGTGATAGAAAAATTAATATTTGAATCAAGCGTATTTTTATTAATCAAAACAAAACCCGGTTTTCTCAATAAGTCAAATATGAATGGCATAGGTTTATTTCCCTATTTCTTATTTCTTACATTTGAACCGGATGCCGTATTTCCTCTAATATACATATTAATCGAATTGTATTTTAATGCTGATATTGAATATCTTTGAATTATTTCATTTAATTTAATCCATTAAAAGTTACGAGGAATTAAGAATTATTGAACTATAAATTTTGACGTCTCAAAGCTTTGTTTCCACGGTGCAATTAGATCTTGCTTAAGAGATACGAATTCTTATAGGCCAGCAGGGGTTAGAAACTCTTTCTAAGCTGTGGCGATGACAACTTTTGATGCTTGTAGGAATGAAAAAGCGTGGCCTCTTCTTCTCGGGCTATCTGGAGATCAGATTCCTCTGGGAGCATTTACTTTGGAGACATACGAACTAGTTACCCATTGGACTAGACCAGACATATAAGAAACAACACAATAAAAGACAATAGATTTATTGAACTTACATGCTTGGTCGCACAGGAACAGGTCACTTCTATGACAACAACGGTGACCAAAATACAATAAATTTGTCTGAATCTCTCCAGTTCTAAGGTACTAATCGCTTCAAATCTGGATAGAGATTAAAATTAAAAAGGCACATTTACCCCACTCCCAAACGCAGTTCTTTCGTCCTGCGCTATAGGGACTGCCTGCCATTGGCTTACGTGGCCCAAGGACGCGAACCCTCGTCCAATAATACGTCTTAAATATTTTTGATGATTTAGGCGTTCACACGGTTCTTATCGTTTAAACTTCCTTAAAAATATTGTGCGTAGCACTTTTCTTATTGCTCACTGTCTTAGCGAAATCCAAAGACTGCAGTTTCTTTTCTTTGCTGATTAAGGACTTTTTCATTTTTGAAACTAGATTTAGCTTAATTATAGGAGTCCGAATTAAAGAAGGAACTTTATTTTGGTATTTCAAATACATCGTGTTTTACTCCCGGTACAACATTCAAGGATATCGCCATCTAGTTCTAATATAGTCAATTTTATTATAGTAGAGTAAATTTTAAACCGTCGACCGTCCAGAAAAATGTTTGATAAATCATCCATAGCCTTTTGAGGCGCTCACGTTTTAAAGTCACACTTGACCACAGTAATTGCCTGGTTTCCAATATTTATATTTGGTTCACAAATTTTTATTCCTATTGCTCTGAATTTTTTTTCAACTGCTCACAATTGAAACACTACATTCAGTGTTGTCTGCGATCTGGTGACAAGCTGCAGCTTGTCACCAGTTCGCAGAATGGCTTTTTCGAATGCGCACTATTTGATGATTGGTGATTAAACAGTAAATGTAATACCAATATGCACAGAATTTATAAAACAAATGTAATTTTAATTGATTAAATAGTATCTGCACATTAATTTTATATTAAAGTTATTTTAAATTAACCTTAATTAAATAAAAAATAATAATTGAAATAGTACTTATAATAAAAAAAAATCAATGGCAATAATTATATTCTAATCAAAAATATAGGACAAACTTAATTGTGTTAATATAATGCTTTATACTACACTGTGCTACAGGTACGTAAGTAGGAATGCTAACTGCATATACATTTTATATTAAAATGATTTTAAATTAACATCAATTAAAATTGAAAATAATAAGTGGAATAGTAATTACAATAAAAAATTTAATGGCAATAAATGTTTTCTAATTAAAAACATAGGAAGAATTTTAAAATGTATTAATAAAAAGTTATATGCTACACTGTGCTACAGGTGCGTAAGTAGGGGTGCCCTTCCCCCCTCCCAAGAAAAAATTCACATATTTTCTGAATTTCCTAATAGTTCTTATTAAATTTTGCAAAGAAATTCATTTTTTATCATTGCCCCCCCCCCCAAAAAAAAAATATTCCCTTGTATGTTCCTGTCGTACTACATACTAGGTAAAAATATTATGTAACAGCTCTTTTAGGCTCAGAGGGAGAAGATATTGAAGTGGATGTCGGGATTTGTCGGCAGAGCTGTGCTAAAAAAGCCCCAAAGATAAAGAAAAAGGAGTTTGAACTTCTTTTAAAGGAAACTGATCCTGGGATTAACCCGATTGAGGTAAGAAGCATAATGATTAACTTTTATCACCCGAAAACTTTGCTAGTTTTGCTTGTATCAAACAGTTCGTGGTAACGAACTGTAAGTAAGGAGCGACCCGGCTCAATGGTAACCGAAACTCTAAAAAACGGAATTTTGATACCAATAGACACATCAAAAGAATCAAATTTTAATTCTGATTTCAAATATATAAGTTTCATCAAGTTTAATCTCACCCATCAAAAGTTACGCGCCTGAGAAAATTTGGCTGATTTTTGAAAAAAGGGGAAAGCCCCCTAAAATTTATAGAACCTTAATGAAATTCACACCATCATATTCAGCGCATCAGAGAACCCTACTGTAGAGGTTTCAAGCTCCTATCTATAAAAATGGGGAATTTTGCATTTTTGCCAGAAGAAAGATCACGGGTGCGTGTTTATTTGTTTGTTTTTTTCCCAGGGGTAATCGTATTGACCCAGTGGTCCTTGAATATCGTATGAGGGCTCATTGGAACGGAAATTAAAAGTTCTAGTGCCCTTTTTAAGTGACCAAAAAAATGCAGGGCAACTAGGCCCCCTCCCACGCTCATTTTTTTCTCAAAGTCACCCAATTAAAATTTTGAGATAGCCATTTTGTTCAGCATAGTCGAAAATCTAATAAATATGTCTTTTAGGATGACTTAATCTCCCACAGGTCCCAGGGGAAGGGCTGCAAGTTATGAACTTTGCCCATTGCTTACATATTGTATTGGTTATTGGGAAGCATACAGACATTTTTAGGAACAATTTGTTTCTGGTGGGGGGAGGGGGCGGGAGGAGGGGGTTACTCGGGAGAATCTTTCCGTGGAAGATGTTTCTTTGGGATAAGGGAAATTTCTATGAAGGGGGCGCCGGATTTCCAAGCAATATTTAAAAAACGATCGGAAATTAAATTAAAAAAACAAGTTTTTTCAACTGAAAGTAAGAAGCAACATTAGAACTTAAAATGCACAGAAATTATTGCGTATATGAGGAGGTTCTCCCCCAAGTCAATACCTCGCTCTTTACGCTACAGTTTTTTTTTAGTGCTTTCAAAAGAGCTATCTATTCTAATTAAACGGCCTTTGTGATTCAGGGGTTTGTGAATTAAATTTTTTTTAACTTTCAACGTAAAGAGCGTGGTATTGACTAAGGGGAGAACCCCATCATATACGTAATAAAATATAAAAAAAAAAACAAGCGATACGGCTCAATAGTAATCAGAACTTTTAAAAACGGAACTTTGATGTCAATAAATGTATCAAAAGAATGGACTTATAATGCTGATTTCTAAATATATGAATTTTATTAAGTTTATTATTACTCATCAAAGGTTACGAGCATGAGAAAATTTACCTGATTTTTTAAAGAGGGGGGAAATATTCCCTAAAAGTGAAAGAATTTTAATGAAAATCACACCGTCAGATTCAGCGTATCAGAAAACCCTATAAAATAGGTTTCAAGCTCATATCTGCAAAAATCTGCAACTTTGTATTTTTTGCCAGAAGAAAAATATACGAATATAGAAGTTCGTTACGTAAGTTAATTTGTAAATTACGTCAGAACCAAATTTAGAGACAGCCATTTAGCAAAAGAAAAGTAAAAGTTCTATGCAAATTTTGTTTACTTATTCAATGACGGTGAGCCAAAATAAAAGCTGTATTAACTAAAAGACGATCAGAAATTAAATAAAAAAAACAAGTTTTTTAAACTGAAAGTAAGGAGCGACATTAAAACTTAAAACGAACAGAAATTATCCCGTATATGAAAGGGGCTGTCCCATCCTCAACGCCTCGCTCTTTACGCTAAAGTTTGACTCTGTCTCACAACTTTATTTTTTAAAACAATAAAAAACTTTAGCGTAAAGAGCAAGGCGTAGATGAGGGGACAGCCCCTTTCATATACGGAATAATTTCTGTTCGTTTTAAGTTTTAATGTCGCTCCTTACTTTCAGTTTAAAAAACTTGTTTTTTTTTATTTAATGACTGAAAGGATCATATCAGCTTTAACTACCAAGTATTAAGTGATGTAAATATTAGTTTCACTTTCACATAATAGGTAGGATTTAATAGTAATATCAAGTAGAGCTCTGGATAGTACTAATATTAATTACAGTGATTAATTAAAAGATGACTAACAAACAAAAAATTAATCTTATTTTTGAATTACATGGCTAAATTTATATTTTTGAATTATGCCGAGAAACTATTATTAAAGAGCAATTTTAGAGAAAATTATCTTTTTCCCCCTTCTCGTTATTCCTTCTTTACCCTTTTCTTCCTTCCCTTTTTTCGTTCTTCTTTTCACTGAGGTTCCCGACTATTTATATTTTTATAGCATGACATCAAGTGGCTTAGAATTAACTTAAAATTATAGGTTATGCCAAGAGTTTTTTTTTTTGTAATTTCTAAAGCAAAGAGTTCTTACTGCTAATACACATTTTCAAATATTTTCTTCTTTATGTATAGATTATTGAAAAAAGCAATTTTTTAACTTTAAAGCAACTACTAATTCTTATTGATTGTATTATAATTTTTATTCGAGCACAAAATCTTCCTTCTTTTAACCCCTATTATCTGCCTTTTTTTGCATTGTGGTGCTGAGGGTGTACAGGTAATATATATCTTTAAATAATCTCAACAAAAAACTAGTGATTTTCATTTAGCTAATTTTAGCTGAGTTGACCTCTGTTTTGATTTTAGAATATTTGTTTTCATCCTTTTTTACTGTAGGCCACCTGTTATCCTCTTTGACTTGAACTTAATCCATTTTCTAAAATTAATCAAGTATTTACATAATCATATCCATGGCCTACCTATATTGAAAGGGTATTATGCTTTTTGACCTTGTCCTTAAAACTAATAGCTTCTCTGAAAGTGAAAAATCCAAATTTAATAAGATTTTCTTTTTTTATTATCAGAAAAGCGTGATTTTATCCCAGGTGCTATGAAGTTTTGTCCTTTTGTACACTTTTAGTTTTCTGTGGGGGGAGGGGGGGGGAATTTTTGTTACTAGACAAGCATCACATTATTTCCAAGTTTCGTAAAATTCTATAGTTTCAATCAAATTTGAAGGGTTATATATTTCCTTTTTCTACACTTGGCTCAGGGATTCCGCCACAGTCAGTTCCTAAAGTGCTACAATTGCCCAAACTTGATAGCTACACAGCTATTTTCGGTGCACTCAAAAAGGTGACTGGCACAGTGCTAAAAGAGCATTTTCGTGCTACATGTGACAACTCTGAGCACGTGCTACAGTGCTTAACATAATTACATATATCTAAAATAGCCCTTTTGGGCTAAAAGTGGCAACCCTGACTAGGTTTCGACATTTATCATTCATAAAATTAGAAATCAGCGAACAAAATAATGCCTTTTTATCAAGGGCGGATCCAGGATTTTTTTTTTTTTGGGGGGGGGTTACTAATTTTTGACTCAGTTTTCGACTAATTTTACTGATTTTTACCTAGGTTTTACTAATTTTCGACTTATTTTCGACTCGGTCAAAAATTTCGGGGGTGGGGTTTAAACCGGGTACCCACCCCCTCCCCTGAATACGGCCTTGCTTTTTATTATTTTACTTTCAGCTCTTTTTGAGTCTGCGGAAAAATGATGTATTTAACAGTTGCCTCATTGGGTATACTTGTTGTCCTTCTTATACAAAGCTTGAGCGTTACTACACAGTTGATGGGGCTTTAGATGTCCCCATCATAGATTCTTGTGAATGTAAGAAGAGATTGTCAGACTGTGGAGTTATGGATAAACCTGTTCTCTTCTTCTCCGGAACCCCTTTCGAACAATTTGTCAACGTAGGAACATGTCAAGAAGATGCAATGT
The DNA here is from genome assembly GCA_027921565.1 of Artemia sinica. Lineage (NCBI taxonomy): Eukaryota > Metazoa > Arthropoda > Branchiopoda > Anostraca > Artemiidae > Artemia > Artemia sinica. The sequence continues at coordinate 5,378,477 of CM051260.1, read as the reverse complement.
GTTCAGAAGGTATTCTTTTGATTCTCCTTTTCTTTGTTATCTAACAACCCCTCCCCCCAAGCCGAACGCCCCATTCTTTACACTGAAGTTCAACTTTTTCTTTGTAGAGAGCCTGAAAAATACCCATGATAAGTTAAAATTTTAGCGCAAAGAGTAACAAGCTTAAAGAGGGGGGTGGTCTAGTCACCATTATAAATAGGATAGTGCGCTTTTTTTTCAACGAAAACTTTCCCCGAAAAATCCCTCCCCACCGATTGGAATATCCCCCTCCCTAATAATTCCCCCTCAGACCATTTCCCTCGGAAAATTGTTTCCAAAGGTAAAATTGAGAAGCCAAAGGGAAATTATGCGTCAGCTATTATGAAGAGTGTGTCATGGGTCATTTTATAGGCTGGGCGTCGGGAGGGGTGGGGGCAGATGCCTAACAGAGAGCATTTTAATGCCCTAATCTCCATGAACTCTTAGATAAATATAGGAATAGGCATGGAGGGAAGGTGTAGGAATGAATCTCTCATCTCCCTTCATTTAGACTAAGCCCGAATAAAGATGCTACGGGTAGAGTTTGATATCTAATCCCTCTTTATTCTCGGGAATATTTCTAACTACGCCTTTATTATTGTTGCTGATGGAGAAGGGGGGGTTAATGTTGGCCCTGCTATTAGAGCAGCCTTTTTTATGTAGCATAAAATATTTGATTCACATGTGTGCCGGCACAGAGAATAAAAAGGTGAGGCGGGGCGTTATGAACCTCACCAGTAATTTTTTTTAGCGGGGAATGGGTAGAAATTCCTACGAAGAGCTTTATTTTCAGTGACTTTAATTGGTAACATTTCTCTTTTTATATCAAAATAAAATCCTTCGATGTACACTCAAAGTATAAACTCGTAACCTGGGAGGCAACATGAAAAGCGTATTCATTTTCTAAATTGACTTGACTTATGTCCCATCCGTCCTTGAAGGTCGTATTGGGGCCTCTTCTTTAACCAGTTCATTGATGTGCCTCCTGTAGGTGCTTCTGTTGTCGGCCAGGCGGCAGAGTTGTGGCAGGTTGTAAGGTGAGAAGTTTTCTTTCCATCTTTTCGGAGGGCGACTTCTGGGTCGAGAACCGTGTACTCGTCCATCGAAGGCTATCTTCGGGAGACGAGTGCTAGCCATGCGTTGGGTATGTCCAAGCCATTTGAGCTGTTGTAGTTTTATTTTGTCCAGAATTGTAAATTTGACTTTCAGATTATGGAGAAGCTTGGAGTTGGAGATTCTGTCATGGAAGGTGATACCAGCGATGCGTCGTAGGGATTTGGTTTCAAAGGCAGCTAGGTGGCGTTGATCGTCTGCTTTAAGCGTCCAGGATTCACAGGCATAGATGGCGATCGGAATAATGAGGGAGTAGAAGAGTCTCGTTTTGAGAGTTGTTGTTAAGTTCTTATTCCTCCAGATGGACATCAGAGCTTTAAAACTGGAGTTTGCAAGTGTCAGGCGTCTCTTGATGTCTTTGAGTTGGTTGTTATCATAAGTAAGTAAGCTCCCAAGGTAGGTGAAGCCTTCCACCCACTCAATGGTATCTTCACCAAGCTGAAGGCTGAGATTTACCTGTGAATCGAATTTGCGTGAACAGCGCATGGCTTTCGTTTTTGAGGTGTTGATTGCCATCCCGAAGAGGTTGGTGGACGAGTGAACGCTGTTAGCCTGAGATTGTAGATCTTGAAGGGACTCGGCTATTAGGACTATGTCATCAGCATATGCCAGTTTGTCTATCACCACTCCTCCGACAAGGGCGCCGGGCGGGTTATCTGTGAGTGAAAGGGCTGCAGTTAGGAAGAGATTGAACAGCTCCGGTGATATTAGGCAACCTTGAAGTACTCCGGTAGAGGTTTTGAAGCTCTCGGTAAGTCCTTCTCCAGTCATGACGCGGCTACTGAACTTCTTATACATGTCTTTGATCAGCGAGATCAGGTTGGATGGGATGCCAAAGTGAAGAAGGATGTGCCATAGACCTTCTCTCCATATCCTATCAAAAGCTTGTTTAAAGTCTATGAAAAGGTGGTAGATGCTGCGGCCAAGTTCGCTATACTTTTCCATGATCTGCCGAACAGTGAATATCTGATCAATTGTTGATCTATTAGGTCGGAAGCCGGCTTGGTATTCCGGAATGACCATTGAGGAAATGGCTCGTATACGCCCGAGCATGACTCTTGTGAGGATTTTTGCTGCGTGGCTGGTAAGACTTATTGGGCGGTAGTTGTCGCAGACAGCTTTAGAGCCTTTCTTATGCAGGGGGATTATCGTGGCTTCGCACCAGGGTGAGGGGAAGTGACATTTTTCCCAAGCAGCTGTGGCAATTTTGTGGTAAAGGTCAAGGAGTGGTTTGCAGTTTACTTTCAGTAGTTCGGGCTGGATTCCATCGGGGCCGGCAGCTTTGTTTGTTCTCAAGTCTCTGATAGCTGCTTCTATTTCAGAGTGAAGAGGGGGAGGACTTGGATCTGTAGAGGTTATAGGGAAAGTGTTGAGAATTGTTGGGTCTGGGTGGATGTCCAGATTCAGTTTATTTTTAAAATGGTTTTTCCATCGAGAGCGGATTCCGTCTGTGGATTGTATTTGGTTTCCATGTTCGTCGAGAAGGGAGAACGCTCTGATGTCCTTCTTTTTGGCCAATTCCCGCACTCTTCTATACATGTAGTGGGGGTCTCCTTTCTTGAAGGCCGATTCACATTGATCACACGTTTCTTTAATAAAAGCACGATGAGCACGTCTGATGGATTTCTCAACAGCTCGTTTGAGTTGCTTGTATCGGTCCCTACTTTCTTTATCTTGCTTGTTCGTGAGTTGGCGCTTTTCGTCGCAGAGTGAAATGATCTCGTCTTTTATCCAAGGTTTCTGAATGTTTCTTTGGGTACCCAGTGTGGAATGAGCGACATCACATATGATATTTGTGCTGCTAGTCACCAGGTTGTCAATATCTTCCTTAGACAGGATAGGTGGAGATCTCGACGTGAGCTCCGAAATTTTTTCGGATAGAATGGTGATATAGGTCATACGTGTGTTTTCGTCTTTCAGTAGATCTACTCGAAACTTGGGGGTTTTCTGAGATAACTTTGATGCTGTTTTAAGTCTTGTTTTGAACCTAGACATGACAAGCGAGTGGTCGCTGTCAAAGTCGCCACCAGCTAGCGTGACTGTGTTTAGGACAGACGTTTTCCAACGTCTAGACACGAGGATGTAGTCTATTAAGTTTTTTGTTTTTCCATCCGGTGAGGTCCAGGATGTCTTACGGCGAGGTCTGTGCTTGAACAGTGCGTTTGTAATGACTAAATCGCTGTCTCTGCAGAATTCGATAAGGCGTTCTCCTCTTCTGTTCATTTTTCCATGTCCAAATTTGCCCATTACATCTTCGTGTCCTGTGTGGTTTTTTCCGACGATGGCGTTGAAGTCACCAATGACAAAGATTATGTCCTTTTTAGGGACAGAATCAACCAGACTTTGAAGCTGGAGATAGAAGTTTTCAGACTCTTCGTCGTCTCTGCTGGAATCCGGAGCGTATACTTGGATAATTGTGAGGTTGGTGGGTGAACCTTTCAGGCGGATCATGATGATCCGTTCCGTGAGGGGGTTACGGAGATTAAGGATTTTCTGGCTTTATTCGACAGTAGGAAACCTACACCTTGTCGATGTTTCTTATCATTACGTCCCGAAAGTAGAAGGGTAACATCTCCATGTTTCTCTTCACCAGTGACTGGAAGATGGGTTTCGGCGAGACCGATAACGTCCCAGCTGTACCGTTTTATCTCTCTTAGGAGTAGGTCTATTTTTCCTTGTTTAGCGAGGGTTCTAGTGTTGAGAGTACCTATTGACATAGTTATTTTTGGAGAAACAATAGCCTCCAGGGTTGGAGTTGTCAACGTAGATATATTCGCCTGATTCACGGTTGTCGAGTCGTCGGCTGCCCCGGACGCGGTATCTCTTAACGCATTATCGTCGGTTACCCCGGACGCGGTAGCACTGGTTCTCATATTTGATTTCTTTTTCGTATTCATATTCATCATTATAATTAAAGAAGGGGTTTCTTGGCTGGCTTCGGGACAGCGGTAAGCCACTCCTCTCTGTCCCTAGCAGGGGCCGACTGTATCTATTACCGATAGTGCGCCCTTTTGGTGTCCTGCAACACCAGCAATTTAACCCATTGCTTGGGGAAGATTTGTGACTGACGGGACGTATCCATACGCCGATGGGCCCTGCCCAGTGCACATTAGAGGGGTCATTCTCCTCCTCCGTCTGAATTTAAAGCCCCCAGACGAGGGTGCTCCAGCAATATTTCAAGACCCCCAGAGACTGGGTCCTCCCTAGGTCTGCGCCTCACTACCCATGAGGTACCCTACATATCTGCAGGGCGTTCCCCTATCCGCCACCTGGGGACGCGCTGAGTGGCCTGGGGCAGGCCCCACTGAGAACTCTGAAGTTCTCAGTAGTTCTTCAGTAGTTCTAGCAGTTTTCTAAATTAGCTGGGTGTTTTCCTAAACTTCATCTCAAATCATTTTGGCCCGAGTCAAGCCAAAATTTGTGTTAAAATATAGCAAAAATTAGCACGTGGCCGTGGTAGTATATTTTTTATTACTCTAAAGGGCTCCTGTCCTTTAATAACATTTGAATGATCACTTTATCAATATTCCATGATTGTTGGCTTTATTCGACCACTCTTAGAGAAAAAAAAAAAAAACTCATGCACTTTTATTTCTTTTTATGTTGTCGCTTCGTATAATTGGGTGTCTTAAAAATGTATGATTAGATTTCAGTACCCTTTTCAAGATAAAAAGTGACTAGAGGGCAAACAGCTCCCCCCCCCGCGTGCACCTCTTTGCTACCTGTCCATAGGCATCAATGATATCGAATCCAATTTTTTAGACTAAAATTTTGTATAAAATAGTCGAAGATTTCAGGCAGCATTCCTCTGTGAATAATAAAACCTCACAGTCCCTAGAGCAAGGGCCATGAATTTTGAAAGTTTCCAATTATTTACAGATGTGTTTCATTTTGAAAAAAAGTGGGAATGATTGATCTTGGAAGTCCCATTGGCTCAAAGATTTTAGGGATTGTTCCTTGGGCAGAGAGGAACACGCATTTGTTGGGGGTGTGGAGGGTGTTTGGGGCTAAAATTAGGCCAAAACACTTTTTCCCTGTGATCAGTTTAAAACTTTCAGCTGCTAGTCTTTCTATCAAGATGAAACTTGTGCACAAACACTTTTTGGAGAAGCTTTGAAGACCTGGAAATGGGGTACAAAAAATGATCAATAAGCTTTTTTTGAACATTGGATCCTAATAGGCTTCCAGTAGGCTCCCAAGTAGGTAATATAATTACCGACTTGAAATAACGGCACAAGAGTGCAGAAGGAAAAACAATAAAATATTCCGTTGAAAACTAGGCTTCCAAAAGGCCAAAAAAGGGCTAAAGTTTCTTATAAATGGGTTGAAACTTAGAGCCGTTAGGTTCCAAGGGGACCCTGATATACAAAAATAATTCTAGTTTTGGGCATGGGTCTGCCGAAAATGGGATCCCAAATAGGGCCAAAATATTTTTTTCCAATTGCCCTGTAACCTATATCCCCAAGTCCTTGGGCCATAGAGAAACACTTATATAAAATAAAATTAAAAAGAAATCTGGTCTTCCTCAAAATAAACCAGAAAAGAAGGGAAACTACTTTCTTAGTTCGTATAATGGATCCAAAAAATGAGGCCTTGAAAATTTCAATTTTTCTTCTGATTTCATTAAACTTTCAAGAATCGTTGCCTGGGAATGTAAAAAACAATAAATCAAAAACTGATTGTCTTTGATAAGTTTGGAACTTAAAACCATAAATCCTTGAGTCAATTGGTGCCTGTAAAAAACATTAGTTTAGGGGCAAAACCTCCTTAGAAATAGAACCCAAGAAAGGCAAAAACATTCTGAATGGCTCAAAACCTATATAAATAATCCTTGTTTCAAAAGGATCCCGATGCGCAGTCAAGGCTAACCGATGAGAAGTGTCGAATTCTTTTTCCTTTGAATGGCTGGAAACTCACACCCCCCAAGCACCTAGGCCAAGAAAAGCCTCATGCCAAAAAAAAAAATTATGTTTGGGACAAGGACCCACGAAAACTCACACCAGGATTTTTTTTTCAATCGGCTTGAAACTTATATGTGACAGCAAAGGTCAAGAAGACCCCAAGTCACAAAAAAAAATGAAAAATAGGGCCCTGAAAAGATCAAACAAACTTCCTTTTTCTGAACAGCTTGAAACTTAAAACCGTATGCTCATGGCCGAGTCGACCCAAATTTACAGGATGAATTTAATTTTTGCGGTATGGGCCTCCCTCAAAACTGTGGCCAAAAATAGGAATAAAACCTTTTTGATTGGCTTTTCAAACTTTCAATATGCCCTTGCCTAGGCTAAAGACCTTGCATGTCTTGGTTTGGCAGGGGGTATTAAGGGGGCCGAAAATGGCCCAAAAGACTTATTGTCTCTTTCATTTTTTAATCTTTTGGATGTTAATTTTCAGACCTAAAGGAGCCCAGTATCAAACATATTTGGTTTGGGGCGTGATCCCTCTAAAATAGGACCTGAAAAGAATTTCTTATAATAAGCTCAAAACTTCCATCATTAAGTCCTTGGGAATGATTCCAATGCAGAAGAAAAATTGAAAAAAAAATATTCTCTCAAAACACAGTAAAAAGGACATACAAACTCACTCTTTAAAAAAAAATTGAAATTTAAAGCCCTCAGTTCGTATGGCAATTTAACCCTATTGTAAAATATATATTTTTTTTTTTTGGGGGGGGGTGTGTAGGGTGGTCTCCTTCTCAAAATGGAAACAAAAAAGGACAAGATATCTTTTTTTGCTAATTGGCTTGAAACTTTAAAAGACAGTTTCCTGGGTTAAGAAGACCCCACATTTTTTGGGGGGGAGGGGGATTAGGGGCTGAATTTTTTGGGACTAAGTTTTTTGGGGTGCAAAAGAAGGCCAACAAATGGGATGGTAGTCGTACTCTTATTTGCGATATTTTCTTTTGTTTTGAATTTTGGTGGATTGTTTATTTTAGTTATTGTTTGTTTTAGGATTCACCTATTTATCAATTGCAGTACTTTTTTATATTTTCTGTGATTATAAACTTTAGTTTCTGTTTAATCTTGGTTTGATTTATTTATCAATATTAGTTTATGTTCTTTTTAAGTTTATTGTATTATGTAATTGTATTTACGTTCCTTGGAGCTTTTAATAGGGCTCTTTACTTTTCTTAGCAAAACTTCTTTTTTTAGAAAACGTTTCTTTGATATTAATTATGATTAGAGTAAGCACTCTGAACTATCCTTTCCAGAACAATACAGAATTCAGTGATTTTCATCTCGATTTCCATTAAGGCTACCCCCCTTTTCGAGGCTGTTTTCCCCTTTTTCTACGACTATGCTTATTTTCTTAAATCAATAGCTTTTGATACTACTACTAACTTACTGCAGTAATAAACTGCCTGAGGCTAAAACAGCTACGCCCGCTCTTCCTTATTCTCAGTCTATTCAAAGCCTCCCTCTTTACACCCTCCAAAGAAGTTCCCTTTTCCCTTAAATTTTTGTCTCATGGCATCTAGCCACCACATTCTAGGCCAACTTTGTTTTGGTTTGGCCATATACAGTTGGCCGACAAGGACAATCTTTGGGAATCTATCATCCTTCATCCTCAAAAACTATCATATCCATCTCATCCTTTCTCGCATTAGGCTATAGCCCTAGAAAACGGGATTGAACTATATTTTTCATACAGCTTACTTTTAGAGACACTCTCAGTCAGGCGGGTACCCAAAACAATCCGTAGACAATTTCCCTGGAAAACATCTCCCAAATCCTCTTCTGTTTTTTGGAGCACCCATGCTTCAGAGCCTGGTGCTCCAGGCTCCAGAGCACCAGAGTACGGCCCCAGCCTGGTGCCGTACTTGACCACTCTCATCACTTTTTCATAGCTTTTGATTGTTAACTGTAAACTTAATGTGTTTTAATAATTTTAAGTCAGCATTGAAAGGAAGCATTTTGACGCAAGTTCTTACCAAGCTTCTATTTTTGATATTGTATTTTTCTCAATGTAGTTGGAAAACTCAGCAAAAATAGAGTAAATATTAACTGGTCTTAGCAACAACAAAGTCTATTCTAATTTACTTATATCAAGCACTATACTAGGAAAAATATGTTGAAACCCTGAACCAAAATTCGGGTGACTGTTTTCAGTTTTTCAGAAAGTTACATTATTCAAAAAATTTTCCTTGGTAAAGGATAATTCAAAAAGGGTAATTGAAAAAGCACGAATAACTTAAAAACAATAATACATAGTTTAATCTTGATAATGGAATATTTTTGAAAAAATCAAGAAATTTGCCATCTCTTTTGAAAATTATTATCGGAGAAATGGTTTAGCAATTGAGATTTTTATTTTCATAGATTCTACGTGTGTCCCAACAAAAAACACAACCCTTTCGATAGAAGGACCAAATGGTATCCAGTGTGTTGAGGTCATTGAAGAATGTGGCTGTAAATCTTCCTGCTACAGAGCTTCTAAGCTTGAGAATATCTATGATTACAGTGATGTAGATACTGAAAGTGACGTAGTGAAGCCCGAACTTAAGGTAAGTCAAAGTAGTCAAAACAAGGTTGTGCTAAGTTAAGGTGAATGGGAATAAGCTTGTTCTGCATTAGAGATTGAGGTGGTAATTTTGTGTTTTTACTATTTTTCAATTAAAAAATGGCAAATTATTGCCATTAGATTAAAAAATTTAATAGCAACTTCATAACCACTGGGCTGACACGGATTGACCTAAAAAAGTAAAAACCAAAAATTTAGGAAAAAAATTGATTATTTTGTTAGGGTAGGGATAAGGTAGAATATTTAAGATGGATGGGGTTAGCAAATTAGCAAATTATCCGAAAATGTTCGAAGAATCACTCGGATATGAAAATTATCGGGGGAATGAGGGATGATATTTAGTCGTAGCTCTTAAATACTTACCATTATCTTTAATGTTAAACAACAGAGGCAACACTATAGCGTTGCCTATAGTGAAGGCCATGAGGCTTCAACTTTTTATTATTTTTTTCCCAGAGGCACTTTATATTGAAGGGGTGGTCGTCTTAACTTCGGAGGGATGCTCATTCGACTGAAAATCAGAAGTTCTAGTGCCCTATTTAAGAGTTAGAAGTGATCGGTTGACAACTAACATCTCCCCACCCCCAGCCCTGTTTTCCCAAATTGCATTCGATCAAAATTTTGAGATAGCCATTTTGGTCAAAATACCCCAAAGATAAAAAAATGCCTTCAGGGTTGACAAAAACCCCCAAAGTACGCAGGGCAAGGGTTTTAAGTTGTGCAAGTTGCCGATTGTTAACAAATAAGATTTTTATAGATGAGGTGGTCTTATAAACTTCGGAAGAGGTTTATTCATTTTGGAGTCGAAAGTTCTAGTCTTCTTTCTAAGATCTAAAAATGATCGCAGGGCAACCAGCCCCCTCCCCCAACGTCCAATTCGCCCCAAAAGCTTCCGATAAAAATTTGAGATTGCCATTTTATTTAAAATTGTCCGAGGGTCAAATAGCTATGGTTCCGGTCAGATCCTCCCTACAAGCCCTCGGAGCAATCGTTATTAGTTACGCTAGATGCCCATTGTTAACATATAAGGTATTTATGGAAGGGGTGGTCCTATAAACTTTGAAGGGTCCTCGTTCAATTGGAAATCGAAAGTTCTAGTGTTCTTTTCAAGAGTTTAAAGTGATCTGAGGATAAACAGCCCTGTCCCCCTCACGCCCTTTCCCCCCAAATTATCCAATCAAAATTTTCGAGGTAGCCATTTTGTTCAATTAGTCCAAAAGTCAAATAACTATGACTCAGGGGTTGACAAAATCCCGCAGTCCCCAGGGCAAGGACTGGAATCTACTCATTGTCAACACATAAAGTTTTTAGGGAAGGGTTTTGTCGTATAAACCATGAAGGTGGCTCATTAAATTAGAAATAGAAAGTGCTAGTTTAGTTTTCAGAATCCAAAGTGATCGAAGGACAAACAATTCTCCTCCCTAAGAGTCTAAAGTGATCAAAGGTTTTAACAGCTCGCCCCACCCTTTTCCCCACACACATCCGGTTAAACTTGTGGGATAGCCATTTGGTTCAAAATAGTTCAAAGGTCAAATAACTATGCCTCCAGGGTCAAAACCCCCATCCCCTGGGGCAAGGGCTGTAAGCTATGCAAGTTGCTTGTTTTTAATATACACGTTTTTTAAGGAAGGAAAGGTCATATCAGCTTTGAATGGAAATCAAAACATTCAGTGTCATCAATAAGATTCAAAGGTGATCAAAAGGAAAACATCCCCCTCCCACGCTCTTTACACAAATGAATCGGTTCAAATTTTTTAGAGCCATTTTCTTCAAAATAGTTCAAAGTTTAAATAGCTATGCCTTCAGGGTTGATACACCTCCCCCAGTCTCCGAGCAAGGGCTATAAGTTGTACAATTTGCCCGTTATTAACATATAATGATTTTTATTGGAAAAGAGAATATGTTTGATCCTGGGTTTCCAAAAAGGCATAGGGTATTAAGGTGAAACTTTAATGAAATGTTCAGAGGGAATATCATTCCCTCTCATTTCATTCTCTTTTCATTTGTGAAAAGGAAATATCAGCGATATCTGAAGGACGACTGAGGGTATTAAGTTGAAAATTTCAAGGTATCTTTAGAAGATGTTAAAAAGAGAGATTTTAGAATAACCAGCTATCCCCCTGCTTGCTCTTTTTAGGTGCTCTTACTGCTCAAAACTTATCGGAAATTTGAAATTATCAATTTGTTCAAACTAGTTAAAAGCTCTAATCTCTATACTATAAGGAATGCCATGCCCCCAAAGCCCCCGGCAAGGATTGTTAATTAAGCGATTTGCCCATTATCAGAAAAGGCTAAGGGCATTAAGGTGAAACCTTGGAGAATCTTGAGGTGTATGCCATACTTAATCGAAAGACATTATGTGCATCCAGTTTATCAAACAGGAGGATCTGCAATATTTTAAAAATGGATGAGGTTATTGAGCTGAAATTTTCAGGGACATGCTGGCTGGAATGTAGGAAAATAGTTGGGGAACTTCAGCCCCCTCTCATGCCTATATAGTTGAAATCCCTCCAAAAATATTTGATTAAAAATTTTGAAATAGACATCTTGTTTTAAAATAGGCAAAAGCTCAAATAACTATGCCTATGGATGACATTACCCTCCTAAGTTTTGGGGAGGGATGCTCAATGCAATAAAACACACTGTGAGCATGCTGATTTTCAGAAGGAGGCATCATTATGATCAAAAATTTGGAATAGCCATCTTGTTCATAATAGTCGGTAAAGTCAAATAATTATACTTTCGGGGATGACGTAACCCCTACAGCCCCTGGGGGAAGTGCTGTAAGTTACAAGTTGCCCATGTTTATATACAAAGTTACTTTCCGAATAAGAAGTTTTTCAAGGTGAAATAAAGAGCCATGTTAAACCCAAGATCAGTAGAAACCTATTTCAATAATAATTTTAACTTAACATATCCAGAAATTACTATTAAAGGAAAAATATAACCCATAACTAACAGAAATTAAATAAACAGTCATAGCAAACAAACACTGAGCAGGTACTAATATAAATGAGTAAATAAATCTTAAAACGAGTAAAACATAAATTGAATATTCAAGTCAAAATTAAAAAATAAATCGCTAAAACATGAGTTTGACAGCTGCCCCCTCCCTAGCTGTAAAAGTCTAAGGCTTACTGCGTGTTTGCGCTTTACTGAAAAGCGCAAACAACGCGCAATCTTGAACTGCTGGGCTTTCAGCGACTAATATTCTTATATATATCAAACATTTAGTTTAATTTTATTATTTCTTTCCAAGGACTGTTAAAGACATTTATAGTTTTCAAAAAACGAATAATGACGCAGTGACACAATGCTACAAAGAAAAATGCTTAAAGAATCTCGTGGGGCTTATCTCTCCTGTTTCTCATTTTGACTTTTATTTCACTTTTATTTATTTTTCTTTCAATACCAACTATGTTATTTCTTCTCTTATTTCGCAATTGGCCAGTGCGCGTTTTATTTATCCTTGTTTTTTATTATTTGATCTATCTGGTTTTATTTTTACTGATTTTATATGAACTGGCTAAAAGAATAGCATTAAAAGAAAACTCTCGAAATGTTCTAAATAGCCGGGTTGGAATACCTTCTCTTTGTCTCTCTCTTTCTCTGTCTGCTTTTTTTCTTTTTTGTTTGGGGGGGGGGTATCATGTTCACCCTATCCTCCCCTGTTTACAATTTTGCCTTTTATTCCACTTTCGTTTATTTTTCTTCCAATTCCAAACATATTATTTCTTCTTTTTTTACTTAGTTGACTAGTACGCTTTTCAGAAGTTTGTACTGTTTATTATTTGATCAATATGGTTTTGTTTTTATTGATTGAGTTACAAATTAACTGTTTCCTTACAGTTATCTTTATGTTTAGGGTCACTTTGCCTTTAATATTACCGTCATTCAGGGGTCTATCCAAGGGGACAATACTGGGGTTGAACAACCCAAAAATATTTTTTCTGACTCACAATTAGGGCGTTAAAATTCAGGTAAAATGACTATTTCTCATGAGAAACTAAAAGAATATCCCCCCGATCAGTAAACTGGTCTTAAAAATGTAGGTGAAAATCCGATAGCCGGCATCTTCGAACTGAAAGTCTTATGGTAAGCCCAACCCCCCAAAAAAATTTTCTTTGGTACCCCCACTCCCTGACCAAAATTTATGATGCAGTCATGCCACAACTGTTAGTGAAAATTTTACAGTGCATGTTTGTTTTCGTAGCTTAACTTTCCCTGACTTGCTAAATCTGCTTTCCCAGTTTAGCCTGGTTGAAAGTAATTTAATAAAAAAAACAAGTTTTTTTAACTGAAAGTAAAGAACGACGTTAAAGCTTAAAACGAACAGAAATTATTTCGTATATGAAAGGGGCTGTCCCCTCCTCAACGCCTCGCACTTTACGCTAAAGTTTTTTATTGTTTAACAAAAATAGAGTTGTGAGAAAGTCAAACTTAGGCGTAAAGAGCGAGGCGTTGAGGAGGGGACAGCCTTTTTCATATACGGAATAACTTCTGTTCGTTTTAAGTTTTAACGTCGTTCCTTACTTTCAGTTAAAAAAACTTGTTTGTTTTATTTAATTTTTGAACGTTTTTGAATTAACACAGGTTTTGATTTTGGCTCACCGTACACGAATAATTAAAAAAAAAATGCATATTAATTTTACTTTTATTTGGTTAAATGGCTTTCTCGAAACTTGTTTAATTTTATTTACGAACGTTTTTTCTAGTAATAAATATACGTAACTTACGAATTAACTTACGTAACGAACTTCTATATTCATAGATTTTTAATACGTATATTAGGGGGTCACCCCTAGTCATACCTTGCTCTTTAAGCTAAAGTTCGAATTTTGCCCCTATTCTTTAAAAATGACCCCTAATCACAAAGGCCGTTAATTAGAATAGATAGCTCTTATGAAAGTACTAAAAAATCTTTGGCTTAAAGAGTGAGGTGTTGACTAGGGGGTGAACCCAATCATATACGTAATGTTTTCTGTTCGTTTTAAGTTTTTATATTGTTGCTTACTTTCAGTTGAAAAACTTTTTTTATTTATTTAATTTCTGATCTTTTTCTTTAATAATGATGGGAAATCCGGCGCCCCCTTCATAGCAATGACCCTTCCACCATGAAAACTTCCTTCATGGAAAGATCCTCCTATATAGCCCCCGACCCATCCCCCCCCCCGCCTACCAGAAAAGATCCCCCCTGAAAACGTCTGTATACTTCCCAATAACCAATACTATAGTAGGGAGCCAGGTATTAATCGTGACAGGGCACCACTGCTGCCATCTATAATCGAGTGTAACGGGACAAGATCACGTGTCTTTTTCAAGGTCAATCAGGGGGTGTTTCTAAGTGTATTGACTCGGGGACGAAGTTTGCACGTGCGCACTGAATACTAACGGGGAAATGTATTGATCCACTAGAGGGGACAGAATTTATGAGAAATTGATTTACATAATCGAAGGGGACCTGATTGCTTGGAAATTAATTACATAATCGACGGGGAATTATTGATCCACTAACGGGACATGATCGCAATGAATATAAGGAAGGATTTTTTGCTATAGTTGTTATTAGTGTGAGAATAGAATTCAAGGAGTGAGAACAGTTTGACTTTACTCATTAGGATATATTTGTAATAATGAGTGGAATGTTTACACTATTAGAAGTTGATAGTGGAGTTGGTAGCAATGATTCAAGAGCACCAAACATTGCGGTGGAAATCACGAGAGGATCACGGCTTTGTCTGGAATGGGATGAAGTATATGCAAGATATGTGATATTTTCGAGCAAATTTAAAATGGAGGATCAATTATGCTTCGCTGCAAAAGTTGATATAACACATGTGAATAGACTTCAAAGTGCTTTAAAGGCAATAGTGAAGCATATCGAAGACAATAAGCTGTATCGCTAATTGTACATGTGCAATATAATTGTTGTAATTATACAATAAAATTGTTTCAAAATCGAAAATGTCCCTTTCTTTTTGTTAGAATAAGTAGAATGATTCATGGTTAGTCTAGAGTCAGCAGTGAGAGTGATAGGATTGAAAAATGAATAAATTTGAGAAAGGGAGAATTAGATCTAATCTTGTGATTATGGAAAAACATTTGATTCTGGATGATAATTTTCTCGAGTTATCCCTTCAACGAAAGATATTCTCACAGGGAACGCTTGACAATATAATGAAAACTGATTCTCCCCCATTGGACTATTGTATGAAACTTTTACGATGTGACTCAAATGCTTATACTCAATTTATTGATATATTAATCGAAACAAAGCAGAATAATATCGTGGATATACTTTTGAAAACATTGCCATAGATTCAATGTAGATCGCTCCCCTTCGAAAGAGGTAGCGTCACAGAGTTATTCCTCTCACCATTCCCCTCTGAGTTTATCGAACGAGGATCAGTTTCTTTTTAGCTGTGAGAGAGTTGACATCGGAAACCAAAAATGTTCTATATGTCCACTATGCATGTACACTCTTGGCAATTGGTCATCATGTGAGAATTGTATAATTATTGATGACTATAATGAAAAGTGCAAATTATGCAATCCTTGTAAATTACATAGAGGATATGCAGTACTAATTAAAGGATGTAATTCATGTCTTGAAGCGATTTGTGACTCTCACCCTAGAGGACATCTATGTTCCAATTGCCATTATGACAAATGTGATCAGTGGGAGAATACTTACCCCGGTATGATTGGAAAGAACCCCAAACGTGATTTTAGTTTATTTCTACGAGATTGGTATCGTCGTGGATTTAAATTATTTTGGGAGGAAGAATCTTGTCTACGATTCAACTGTTTGGGTAACAAGACAATTTGGTTTTCTACGTCATCGTTATGACGACACTGCCTATTATGACTATAAACCTAGTGATTTTTATTTGGCAGTTACCGAATGTGATTCACCATTTGAAACACTGTACGTCATATTGCTTCAAATAGACAGATTGAAACAAGCGAATTTCACAATATGAATGCAATTAGTGTGATTCACTATATAAAGAGATATGACAAGAGTGAAGTTACATTATACTGTAGAAAATGTGACTCTGACTTTGCAGCCAATCAAGATCAATATACAGTGAATTCAAATGATTTACCAGCATTAGTGGTCCACGACAGTTGCCTATACACCGAAGAAGAAGTGAAGAATAAAGACATTGTTGTATATACATTTTTCATTTATTAATAAACAAATTCACATACATTTTTTAAGCACTTTACTTTTAGGACACTAAAATCAATATTATACAGGTCTGAGAGGATATTTTTCACCATAAAGTCGTTCATAGATGTTGAGAAACTGCTTGTAAGTATAGCCGCGACATCTGAGCACGAAATACAGTAGCGCATGAAAGCCACAGCTTTTAGTCGTCAGATCCTTCACTCTCTTCTGATTTTGAATAATAGTTTTCAAACTGCTCTCAATATAGTTACTGATGTGTGGAGCGTAGAATGTATAGGGTAGGCCAAGAGGTTCAAAAAGTTCAATCGTCTTCATAGTTTGAAAGATACAAAACCAATGGTCAGTATTCACAGTCGACGGACTGCTATTAACCATGATTAGGGTATTGTTGGCACTTTAAATTTTTCCAAGAAAGTCCGAGGGTAGACAATAGGATCAGTATTTGGACATGTAGGGGTCCATATTAAATACATTGATTATTTGACTGGTGTTCAAGGTACAAGGTCTAGTAGAACACTGCCTCCGGGAGTGATTTCCGAAAAGGTTTCAAATTGATTTAGCGAGATTAGTGCAATACTCTTAGCTAATGGGTCGGCACATGTACACTCTAAACGCACACTCCCCGTTCGTACTATACTCATATCCTGGGTGCCAGACAAATCCAATACAATGATACCATGTGTTTTAGCAAACATGTCTTCGGTTATACCATTTTCAAATAGTTGAGAATCATGATCTAGGGTTTGCAATGTCAACTCATGCAATCTCCTACAGGATTTATCAAAAGATAGATTGTAGAGTGGGATTCCGTCTACTTTGAAGACAAGAGATGTAAGCCCAAACATTTCATATTTATGTGGGCATCCAGTCCACGATCCTATTGCACTAGCGCCTTTTACAAATGCCAAGGCTAATTTTGACGGAATTTCGCCATTGATAAAGGATGAGTCGGTGAAGGTACGTGAGCCTGTGGCAATATGACGCTGATTGGTGATTGTATGAGGAACAAGTAGTTTAATATTATTTCCACTGACTCTCAGTTTTTCCACTGCCAAAGCAACAGAACTCATAACATGTTGTTTGCGTACATGTAGTATTGCCGAGGTGAGGAAGAGAGTTACATCAGGATTGGCAGCAAGTTCCTTTCGTAAAATGAAATTGGATGGAGCAAGCGTCAATTTTATATCCACTTTAATATTGGATGGTAGCCAGTGAGGTATATTAAATATTTCATGATATATTTTTCCAACTAGATGTAATTCACTAGTTGTAGCATTTTTAAGTGTATCTGTACTATCAGTATTATTAATATATTCATATCCATTGGAGGTGCCTCTCAATTCCTTGTATGACTTGGGTGTCATCAGCATGAATTGTATATAGCTTGTATAATTTGAGAGATTGTTGCTTGTGCTCACCAACGTGCCATTTATGTAGACACTGATTTGACGAAATAAATTATTTAATACACAATTTTCATAGGATATTCCATCGGCAAGAATTGGCAATGTATTATCGGATTTTCGGACTTTCATTCGTAAATCTATAAATGTTGAAGACATGTCCATAAAGTAGTCTTCATTGTAATAAATTTGAAAGTGAATATTATTGGAGAGGGGTTGTTGTGGATAAAATTGTTCATAGTATCCATGTTTTACACTCACATCAATATTGTCTGCATTGAATAGATTTAAAGATGAAGTGATTGAAGGTTGAGAATCCTTATGCGGTAGATATGACATCTTAGGAAAATAAATCTAGTTTCGATTTAACAATTCTCTTCCTGGGGCTTCTTCTTCTAATGTTTACTGAACGTGTCGGTGTTTTCCTTCTTTTCTTTGACAGGGGTGATGTCTTTCGTTTCTGTCCTGAGTAGAGACTGATGAGTGATGCACTGTTTCTCGACCTTTTTTAACCTTTTCCATTTTGATGAGATTTCAATTGTTCGCCAAGGGTTAGCGCACTGGACCTAAGATTTTCCGCAGCACTTTTTTTAAAATGCTTGCCAGAGCCCCAATCGTATAGTGTATAGGATGCAAAATCTGTTGCAGCCGGTACAATATATTTTCTAGCCAGAGGTAGTGCAGAGCAAAACAGCTTAGCAAACCAACTGCCAAGACCATAGCCAGACATCGACGAACGACCTTTGTAATAGTCCATTCCATTGCCCAATTGTCTTGGGCCAAGAGTATTAACATAGCAGTCAATTTCAGAACAAATGAATACCACTTTTCTATTAGACATCTTGTTGTTGAATGGGTCGAAAATGGCATGTAATCACTGCTAAACCTTTTGTTATTGCTAGGGGATCACCTAATTCAGTTCTTAGTGTTAACTGACAGAATTCCAAATAGGAAGTGTTTACGGGGATATAATGAAGATGCTTTATATTGTAGTCGTGAATATGTTCTTGATTGGTTTTTCGTTCAAGAACTCATAGGAGGGGAACATTGCTATTAACAACCCGGAATGTTTCAACAGATGAAGCGTAAAAGAATATACAAGTGTCCGTGGAGAAGGCAGGAGGGTAGTCAGCAAAAATAAAATTAGTGTTTCCAGCACTTTTACCGTTGATTATATTAAGCTTAAAGCCAAGAACATCTTTTAGATTATCATTGAGAATAGCCTTTTCATCGGAAATGGGTGAACTAATGTAGATCTTGCTCTCCTCCTTTGAATAGTTGAAATGAAAGGCTCCTTTCTTATGAGCGGAAATTCTTTTATTGATAGAATGAGATAAATCATTCATACAGGTGAGTTCTTCATAGGGTAATTCAATATATGGATAGTTCATCCAATTGATCTTTTGAATTTGTTCTTGATCACCTGAGGGTGGCGGCCAATCATAGGGTCCAATTTTTATATCATATTTGCGATCCTTTCTCAGGATATCATATGTATTTTTGAGAATACAGTCGACAAGAGCCACTTCATACTTTCCATCGTCGAATTTAATGATGGGAGAGAGTTTCGTCCAAAAATCGCTTGTTCTATTCAAATCATTGTAGAGAGGATCAGAAACATTGGACATGAAAGTCACATAAAATCATTGGGCATTGTTAATGGGTTCAACTGCAACCCAAGAATCAAAATCAGATTTGTATCCTACCCAGCGAACAGGCAACTGTTTCGTGCCCTTGCGAGTATGAATCTAATATCTTTTCAATTTGATAAATTTCACTAGTGTTTCTAACTTTTTGTAGTTCGTATTCATTAAAACCGCCAAGAATCTCATCACCTTTGGTATCTCGCGGTCGATATTTCGTGGGGGTAGTGTCTAGGATTTTGGACACTTTAAAAGGTTCAGTGCTCCATAAATAATTCCCCTTTTCAAAAATATTGGTGGTTCTATTAATTCGAACAGTATCACCAACATTGAATTTCTTCTTCACATTTTTTTTGCTTTATCACTGGAATATTGCTTTAGAAAAGCATCAAATGTATTTTCACTGCAATGAACTTCCCGAGGGCTAACATTAGACAGGGATCGATGTGGTCGTTGGTTGTATATTTGCATGATTTTATCTAAATCATGAATAAAAGCAGCAGTATTTTTCAGGGTACAATATCTTGAAATTAATAGACGAATCGTTCTTATCAATCGTTCAGCCAATGCAGCCTTTATCGGGCTGTGACTATAATAGTGTATTGTATTATATTTCAATAGAACTTTTTGCACATGAGGATTAACAAATTCGCTACCGCAATCCGATTGAATTTTTCTATAGCAATCCTGTTAAAGCATACTTTCTAAAGCATGAGCAACTTTAACACCTCTCTTTGATTGCAATGGAATGGCATAGGCATAGCGACTAAAGAAACTGATTGCCACTAGAATTTATTTATAGGGTGCATTGTGACGCCGTTGAATCGCGTCTAAAGTTAAAAGATCAGTTTGCATTATGTGCAGAGGGAAAAAGGCTTTAGTTTGTCGATATTGTTTGCCACGAAGCCTGCGATTCCGATGCAATGTGTAACTCGGTTCATTTTCTAGATACTCTTTTGTTTTTTTTAATGTGCTGCCATCTATGTTAGAGGCAACTGTATAAAGCGTTGTGGGGGAACCTAGACTTCCCGGTTCACCAATATTTTCATAAACACGTTTTAAAACTTCATCCATTTTGAACGCAAACACGTAGCGTAATGTCCACTCCCCTTTTGCACACTAGAGAGTGAATCAATACGTCTTCGCTTTTGACTAGCAGCCACTAGTGTTATAAAATCATTGCTGCTGCTACTGCTGCTAGTATTTTCCACTATTGAATCTTCTTCTTTTTTAAATGTTGTTGCTGTTGTTGGAGGACTATATTCTCTTAGTTTCTTTAATATTTTCTTATTGCCAATAAAACTTTTTGGGAAGTTTGATGTATTTAGAAAGGTGTATAGATTATTGTCAAATGATAAAAGTCATTTACGATTCGTAACCATATCACAAATTAAATCAACTAGATTATATTTTTTTCCCTGAATTATAATTCGATTCCCTGTGCTATCGACCTGAACTTGATAATCACCACCACCAGTTTCCAATATGAAATATGTTAATACTCTTTTACTCTGTTCTCGATAGGTCACTGGCAATAGGTTTCCAATTGATGTCACTATGGAATTCAATTCCTTCTTCTTTGATTGTGCTGAATCTTGAGGAGATGTTTCCTGTTTAGGGTGATCTGTGACGACGGCGGTGGATCTCTTACGATAAGGTCTATGTTTTTCCACACGTCGCAATGCATCTTGAAGTAAAACTAGCTTTTTATCATCGGCAATATTTTCATCATTAATAATTTTGCTTAGATTGTCTTCAAAATGTTCCACGGGCGAGAGGACAAGTTCAAATGGCGTCAATGTATTGGGTTTAGCCATCTAGAGAAAACTGTTTACAAGTCCTGCAATTATTGGCAGTAAAAGTGTAAAAAAGCTACCGCCCACTCGAAGGAGACGTTTTCTTTTAAAAATTTGTTCTTTGTTTTTGCAAGCCAAGGCACGTACAGTTGAACGATATTGCTGTGTCTGTTGTCTAACACCTTCTGGCAAGTGTACATCGCCCTAACTTAAATTTAAACAAAGTTCAGATATTAGATTAATGAAATCATTGTCAACACCATGTTTGAGTATGGCCTTCCCGAGTGGGGGTTTTGAAGTGCCTAAAACTGAAAATAAATGCCGTCGTTCCTGTAGTTTCTTCAGTGTCATGATGGCAACTAATAGCTTTTTCTACTGTTCACCGGAAGATATACTGTAATTTCTTTGTCGAAAATATCTGTAACTACACGTAGATCCTCGGGTGTATTCTGATTAAAATCTAGCAAAATGTACCCGTAGGGCTTATTTGTTGCCTGAGTATATGCTGACAGCAGAAATTTTGGAGCGCCTGAATATATTTGCTTATTCAGAGTTATTAATGAGCTAGAATCACGAACAACTCAGTAGATAATATAGATGCTGCAATTCAAAGCAAGGGTTCTCATACATTTGCTCTGATGAAACAGATTGTGTAGAACTAGGCCTATGGAAATGTGTTCATGATGAGAGCGAACAGTAAACAGCTGTAGCATTTCCTGTGAGAACTGTTCAATTGATTCAGCCAAATCATCAATAATCAGCCCTGAGTTTGGTTCAATACTATTGAAAACATCAAGTCCCCGTATGAATTGTATTGGCATGAATGTGGCAATAGCTTTTATTTCATTATAGGATTCCTGCCAAATACTATAGCAATAATAAATTTTCTTTGGTTTTTCCAAAAATGTTTTATTACAATTTTGAATTATTTTAGCTAAAAGTGTCGTTTTCCCTGATATTGATGGGCCACACAGAAACAACCTGAATGGTGTTTTAAATTGATACATACTACTGCTGTTGACAACAGTCGGACTACAACTAACTGTAAACCATACTTGTCCAATTGAATAAATAGTAATTTTCCCATAGATCTATCTAGTATAAGAACAACAAAAACAATAGCAACAATAGCATTTATTAACATAGACACTTGTACAGCATGAATAGCACACACACACTATTTGTTCAACAAGAACAACAACAGCATTTATTAACAAAAACACTTTTCTGCACAGCAATAATAGCACTATTTGTTCAACAAGAACAACAACAGAATTTATTAACAAAAACACTTTTTCTGTACAGCAAGAACAACAATATTTATTAACACGAACAACAACAACTTTTTTCATTTATTTACAAAAACACGTTTTGTACAGCAAGAACAACACACATACTATTTTTACAAAAAGAATAGTGCACACATTTTTGTACAACTTAAAATGGCAATAGCACTATTTGTACAATAACATTTTTCACATAAAAAAACAACTTACAACACGAACAGTAGCACAGTTGAACACTATGAACTTAAAGGATACCTACCTCCCCCTAAGGGCCCCCACCCCTCTGAAGCCACGGGCCGAAGGCCAGCCGTGGGTGGGACTCCCACCCCCAGGGATCGCGGGCCGAAGGCCGGCCACGGGTTTTTGTATGCAAAAGTCGCCGCTGCTGCAGCTTAGGTTGAGCATTTAAGTTAATTTATCAGGTTAGGTTAGGTTTGAGCATTTAAGT
This sequence comes from Artemia sinica, assembly GCA_027921565.1. Taxonomy (NCBI): domain Eukaryota; kingdom Metazoa; phylum Arthropoda; class Branchiopoda; order Anostraca; family Artemiidae; genus Artemia; species Artemia sinica. The sequence goes on along the minus strand of CM051260.1, from coordinate 5,356,054 downwards.
TAATTTATCAGGTTAGGTTAGGTTCGAACATTTAAGTTAATTTATGGATTTGTTGTCTCCATAGAAATAAAATGTGGACCACAATTTGCTTTAAGGGTTAGGTTAGGTTAATTTATCTAGACCAAGTTGGTTGCGATAGTCTACACATTCAACTCAGTCTGAAATTCGACAGTGACCGTGGGGGAGTACTTTTACACTACCCTCGAGCACAAAGACCTTGCCAGATATACACGAGATGGCATTCTTTTCAACTCTAACAGTATAATTTTTATACTGCAGAGATCGAATTGCTAGCACCGTTGCTCTCGTCACTAGACAACTACCTACACAGGTTCTGTAGAAACTCATGTTGAAAATATTTTTTACAATATATATAGGCACCCCTTTACACGCTTGCTTTATATCTTTGTCTTGGGTTTCTACACAATAAACTTTAGGACCGAGGAACACCCCATTGGATGTTAAATCACTCCCTGTCTTTGATTTTAAAAATAAAAGTTGGTTTGGAGCTTGACGTTTCACCAACTCGGGGTAGAGGGACGCATTCCAGTTAGTCAAATCCATCCGCGAGCTGATGTGAACCCCTTTTTCTAAATCATTTAATAAATCCCCAGTTTTAACTTTTAACAGTAGAGAATCTGTATCCCCATAGTAAACTTGAACCTCTCCCTCCTTGGCCATTGTACCTTGCACACATTGCAAAAAAAGGACAACATGAGCTTTTTGGAAATTTCCAGTACTGAACTACCTCCCGCTATATTCTTGTTCAGTACAACATTTCTCTTTTTTCCTGTGTAGAAGAACCATGTTCGACTCTATGCTCGTGAATTTTGTAAAATTGGGGTCGGCTATAATTCGTCAACATTCTTGAGGGCAGGTTACGACGTCACAACGGGATCTGTTCCGTACGCTTTCACACATTTTGCCAAACGCTGAATTTAAAATGAGCTTGTACATTTCCTTTTCTACTTTAGTTTTTGCCTGAGAGCGCTTATCGACAAAAGTATCGATATACGTCTTCAAATAAGGTTTCTGACTGAATTGCAGGACCCTATGTATTTTTGTGATCTTGAAACCATTGTTCACCATCCTTCGCAAAAGCACATGTTGAAAGGCGATATTCTGTTTATGGTCTAGGTCTGCAATTAGTTTCTGATTGGAGGGGGTCCAGTTCATGCTATATCATCGACCAAAGATTGATTGTATGGGCTCAGCGAGTCCTTGGTCACTGGTCGATTGACACATGGGAATACAAAATCCTTGATAGAATCATGAAGTTCCAATGGTATGTGCCCATCTATTTCAAAGAACCATCCTTTTGGCCCATTGTCCTCGACGGTGTGAATGTCGGGGATCGCACAAGGATTCTCAAGCCATTTATGCTTTCCACACGGCAAAGAGTAGCGAAACATTGCTGAGGGGTACAACGAGTTCATGTCAAGAAAACTGCATTTGACTTTACACCAGTGTCTTGTCCACTTGGATCTGTTGTTAAAACGCGATCACCATGAAAAACATACCCCCCCCCCTTATTGATCTTTCTACAAAAAGGTTTTGATCTGCATAAGTGATCAACCCTATTTCCTCCCTACTAATTTTTAAAATCAAGTCCATCACCAAATGTGGTGTGGAAAAATAATAACCTATATATAATCCAAACTCTGAATAAATTTGGTCTGTGTTCTTACATACAATATCTAAAAGAGTTAAAACGTCACTGGCCAAGTACAGTCTATAGTAATCCCACCCATTTTTACAATTACCCTTATCCCAAACCCTCTCGGCAAATTCAAATTCCTCGGCAGTGCATTCACTGGTGAGTGAATTATAGAAAGCTTCAATTGGAGGTAGTTTCACCTCGCTTAAGCGTGCACCAGAACAGTAATAGTCGTATGCATATACGCCTTTACAGGTCAGTAGGTCATACATTTCACTGTCTGGAAAGCGTTGTTTAAGCAGAGGAAAACTATCAAAATTGTCACTTTTCTGCACTTGAATCAATTGACTCAATGCCTTGGGGAAAAAACTAAAAGAATCTAAAATCCGGATTTTATTCCAACAGGTATGCCCATTATTCTCCGCCTGCCATTTCAACTCGAGAAGCACCAACTTTTTCAGCCGATTTGGGGATAATATTGTAGGTAAATGAATTGTTTACCCATGGACTGTCTACTCCCCCTCCCTCCCTGTGAATAGGTGCCAAAAATGGTAAAATAAAGTTTAAATCATAATTTGAATTGTGAATGAAAGCCGGTATAAAAAACTGCTGGCTTACATTCACATTGCACGATTGATGTGCAACACCACGAAAATTACTACCCCCAGATGATATATCCTGCCACAAGTGATTATGGTCACGCACTTTACCCTTTTCCCCTCTTTTCACTCTAGTCCCTTTCCCCTTAGCCCCCTCTACAAATTCCCCCTTACAAACCCAGTATATTTTCTGATTTTTAATCGCTAGACGATCACCTGCAGACGACAACATTGTGTAATGGGTAATTCTCAAACGAGAAATAGCTCCATTTGCAGTGACAATTAATTTAGTTAATGCCTTGATCATGAACTCATTCTAATCCAATGTCTCGACTATTTCTAACAACTGCATTGTGTTAGAGCTGTGTTTTTGCGCGTGGGCATAGGAAACCGCTATAGCTTGATGTTCTTTGAATAGATTCGGAAATCTATGATCGTTCACATCCACTAGCCTAGCTTCACAATCTAAAGAGGTTTTATTGCTTTGAAGGAGGGTATTTTGAAAATTTTTAAATCTTAAAATGGCTCTGTCACCCAAAACTGTTTCCACTGATTGATAGCCATGCCATCTTCAATGTTTCATGTGATCCTGTACTTTTAAATCACTACAAAATTGGGACAGGCATGTTGGACTGTAGAAACGGACACCCCCCGCCCCTTTTTACTCTCCCCCAGAACTCTACTGATATCTGTAATAGGGTTTAAAATGGCCAATTGCATCGGGTTCACTAGGTGGTGTATACAACAACCAAACCCAGTGCTTCACCAATTCAATTGACGGGCCCCTTACTGGGAACAACATCCCCTTTTTGTTAGAACGTGCCCCATCCTCAAATTCAGTTTCATACTGAATCACATTAACGCCAATATTTAAATGGGTATTGGCCCTTTCAAAAATATCAATGGATCTTAGCGTTACTGGAAATTTTCCACCTAAACAATAAAAATCTACAGGGGGAAAACCAGAGCCCTCTTTCCCATGTACAGCCCAGTATTCTAAATTTTCTTTGAAGCGTCACGTGCTAGAGGCTCGAATGCTGACATGAGGAAAGCGTACATGAAACATTTTTGACCTGTTTCAAAACAGATTCGTTGAATGCCCTTGCAACCCTCTAAATCTGGATGATATTTTAAAACTGTACTCGTGTCCTTATGCCCCCCTCTTAAAATAAAATCTTTTTTTTAATTTACAAATATTAACAATTAAATTTTCAATAAATAAAACTACAGACCCACTCCCATTTTCATTATAATTTTCAAGATGCTTAATAATGTGGTCTACCCATTGCATAAAAACTGTTTAATAATTTTCCAAATGTGGGTAGACCACTAGCACCTCGGTATGTACATAATGGTCATATAACTCACTTTTGCCCTCATTTAAATAAAATATCTTTAAAACAATTGAAACGTTAATAGTGTCTCTACCCCCCACAACTGAATCTGGTTTTCTAACAGTGCAAGAATTTCATCTACATATACATGGACAACATCTATAGGGTCAAATATAAAATTCTCCCCATAAGCGAATTAAAGGGATCCCGAAAGGTTGCAGTGTAGACGACTATTGTATTTAATATCGAATTTTTTTGGTTGAATTCTAGAATTGTTGTAAATTGTGTATTGTTACCCTCCCCCTCTGGTATATTATACCCCCCTCCAGCCCCACTTTGTTGAACAATAGGGCTCTGCGAATTTATCGAAGTCATTTCAGTTGTTTGAACTGGAACTATGTTCATGTAATCTGAAGGTGAATGATTCACAGTTAATTCACTGACAAAATCATCTAAAATCAGCATGGTATTTGGACTTAGCAATGTTAAGTCCCCTTGCTCAACTGTGCTAGGTTCATAATTGAAATAATTAGTTAGAAAGTTATCAATACTACAAGGTATTTCAATGGAGTTAACGATATAATGCCATCTGATAGGTTCTTTGTCCTGAGTCGTATGAAACTCCATAGATGCGTCAATGAGTTCTTCTTCTTCAACTGATGAGGATGGAGACAAAGAATATGTAACCAATGTAATCTATAAAAGAAAATAGCTTATTTTCAAAGTGTCTAAAACACGCTATTTTTAAAATTGGATTATTATTTACATATGCTCAAAAACACGCTTAGTAGTAGCATTTGGTTAATTCACTACTCTAACTGTTCTATATATTCTGAAAGATCCAACTTAATATAAAATACTTACAATCTAAAACATGAATAAATAGGATTGATTTTGTTCAAACAACCCATAAAAAAATTTCATATTAATACTCTATCTGCTTTGGAAAGAAAAACGGTGTCTTTACTTGATTTGAAATTGATAGCCAAAACACATGATACACAACTCATTCCGATAGAAAGTTGTTTTTATAATATTTGTAGAGACAAGGTGAAGCATTCGTTAATAAGGCAGTTTATACCGCAAAGATTTTGCTACTTACTATGACTGGGATATAGTACCTTTCTTGGCTTCGCTAACCTAATTCGGCAGGTTGAATGCATGCACTTGTTATGATTCAACGGGAGAACTTTATATTTTATCAGGTTGAAAAATAGTGAAAAATGTCTTTTAATATCTCTGACACCCTTTTACTGTATTGAAAAATGGCGAATAGAAAAACCTAAAAAGTTGAAAGAAATAGTTAGATATTTCTATAACCAGGTAGAAACTAGAAGTAAAAATTCTTACATCTCCAAATTCCGGCTGCACTTGAGTGCCTAATGGTCCTGGCAAAGCATGAGGGGGATGGATGGGACGGTGACGTCACGCTCTTGCGCAGCCGGGCCAGCAATGTCAGTGGGATATGCAGCCGGTGCAGCGATGTCACTGGCTTGGAGGGTGAGAGCAGTGGGGCTGACCATCATGTGAGCAGCCATCCACTCTCTTTTCAGTTTTCTGCCAGGCTGCATTAGTGCATGTTCGGATGGGATTTGGGCAGCCAGCGTTGGTCTGGAATGGATGTGGGTGGCTCTCGATGGGCCAGCCATCTCCAGGGGTTGCATATGAGTAGCGTCATTACCCTTAGCTCCCTAGAGGAGGCGCGCGATTTCTCATAATTGTCCTTAAAAAGAAAAAAAATTAGTATAAAATAACAACTCCCTGTTACGGAAGGAAAGATATTAGTACCTCCCCCCCCCTTTTTTCAGCAAAGCAAAAAGTAAAATTCGCGAGGAAGAAGCTAAGCTTAGAAATCAAACGTTTTTATTACACAATTTGTGAGAAATAAACCTTGACAATCAGTAGCTCCTATTTTTACCATTTAGAGAAAAAATTAAATACACTCCGTGTTGGAAATTAAACCCGAAAAGTATAGAAATCCTATTTTTACCATTTAGAAAAAAATTAAATACATGCCTAGAGATGCAACGCATATATTTTCACATTATTCCTCTAGGGTCAAAGGTTTATATCATTTAAAAGGACCCGCGTTTCAATAAAGCTTCTCATAGTAGGTATGTATCTTTTTCTTAACCCCCCCCCCACCACATAAACACTGAGAACTCAAAATGGAAAACAAATACTACATGAAACTATTTATTATAAGTAACACTCACACCCCTAGCAATTCATAAGATTTACTCTAGACAATTTGACGGGAATAAAAAAGTATCTTTTTCAGCAAAACCTTTGCTAAGCTACTATCCTAATTCATGAGAATTAACATCCCGGACGCGCATTTGACGGGGTGTAATAATTATCCATATTTAAATCTTAGCGGTTTAATGTCATAAGAGTTGACGGAGGTAAGTTGTCACTTTTGCTGGAATAGAGAAAGCATTGAAAATTGCATGAATTTATCGAAAAAGAGAATTATTTCCAATGAAAGAATTAAAATCGTTAATATTGGGGAGTTTACATGGTAAAAAAAGAGCGCATTTTACGCTTTCTAACGACTATGAACATCATATAGTGGAGTTTTTTTTTGTATTGGGGGAGGGGGTATACCCGAATTGAATATACTGAAGGGGGACTAGAAAAATGATTTTATTTGAAAATAACCTAATAAAATTTGCTAAACAGAACTCACATTATAAATCTTTGTAGCTAAGGCTTCCAACTCATCAATATTCAATGTTATCTCCATGGCGGCTTGAGACTGTATGATAATTTAACCTCAACACATGTCCATTATAAACAAAATCTCAAGGGCGAATT